>CAWUFW010016170.1:0-322929 GCA_963921515.1 Calotriton arnoldi | reverse complement strand
ACTGTAGTATTTGATGTCTACGGGGTTAGGGTGAAATGTACATATTGTGAGGGGACTTTGTACTTCAGGTTCTGAGTCGTGGTAATTTGATGTTTAATTGTCGCTGTTGTGCATATACCTATCTGTCATTATCATGCTGGTGATTTCCCTCTTTCTTTTTTTCTTTTTTGCTCAGTTCTAAGTAAAAAACTCAATAAACAATTTTATAAAAAAAAAAAAAAAGTTGAGTTTCTGTTGCAGTAACCCCCCCCCCACACTTTTTGCCAGATTTCTGACGCACCTTGACTTGATGTGCCCTGGGTCCCTGCCAATCAGGTTCCCAGGGCCTGTGTTCTTTCCCAAAACTGTACCTTGTACCCCCAATTGGCACCTCTCTGGCCACATGTCAGTCCCTTGTAAAAGGTACCATGGGTACCAAGGGCACTGTGGTCAGGGAAGGCCTCTAAGGGCTGCAGCACTTACTGTGCCACCCTTAGAGGCCCTGTACTTTTACACACACACACTGCCTTTGCAGGCTGCATGTTTTGGTGCAGAACAAAGTGAAGAGACCCTCGCCACTATACCAGTGGCGAGGGTCCAGGTGCATGAGCCCTGTACCCCTACAGTGTCTAGACCAATTCTTAGACATTGTAAGTGCCGTAATGACCCCTCCAGAACTCCCCGACGTCGCCTGCAGCCTCTGCATGGAGACACCCCCAACCACGAGTGGCCCGGTAAGGTGAAAGTCGACCTCAAAAGACACCCCTGCATCCAGTCGCCCTGGAGAAAAGAAACCGAGGTGCACTTACGTCCCCGAGCCCTCCAACTTACCTGCCCAGCTGTTGGTTCCTCCTGGAAGACTTCCTGGACCGAGCCTGCAGCTAAAAACCAAAACCGTCAATCCCCATTGAAAACAATAGGGCACCCAACGCCAAAACAGCATCCTGCACCCGGCCGCCTCTGTGCCGCTGTGGGTGCTCTTTGTTTGCTAAGCCGGATCCCCCTTTGCCCTGAGCCTAACACCAGGAACTTGGCTCCCACAACCTTGTGGCCTGCTCGTGAGCAGCCACTAACCGGAGGCCCCCTATCCCCCATTGGATAACTTTGGGCCTCAGTACTCTGCACCCGGCTGCCCTAGTGCCACTGAGGGTGTTTCAAGAATGCATCCTTGACCCTGGGGGAACCCTGGTTCTAACCCCAGATGACCAACTCCCACAAACGTGTACTTACCTGTAAACTGATAACTCAATTTCCTTCTATAGGATTGCATTGACTGCTTTTTCCTAAAAATTGTTCTGTGTGGAGTTGGTTTGTATAAAACATTGAAAAACTGCAAATAACTAAAAACTGCCTTACTTACCTTTTCTCTAGGAAATGTCCCAGTGTGATATCTAGGCATATCACACTGAGTAGAAAAAGTAATCCATAAAGGAATCTGTAAAGTAATCTAAAAGTAATTTCCACTGTATTGAAAGCATTTACAAACCTGTAACAAAGTCATTTTCATTCAGCTTGCTTGTATCGTTCAACCTGCCTTGAAAAGTGCCATTTATACTTACCTGAACCAGGCTTGCTTGGTTCTCGAAAATAAATATAACTGAATAATATTTTTGATACAAACAAATTGGTCTGAGTTTAGTCTTTGAGTGTGTGACATCATTTGCTGCCTGAGTGTTTACAACAAATGCTTAACACTACCCTCTGATAAAGCCTTACTGCTCACCCACACTACCACAAATAGAAAGTAAGGTGCTATCTACTTTTACCTCTGCCTACCTTTGGGGTTCCACTGGACTCTGTGCGCACTATACCTCATTTTGGTATAGTATATACAGAGCCAGCTTCCTACAGCACCCGAAACAAATATACTGAATTCAGTTACATACCACATACCTCACTCCCCATAGATTGAACATTATGACGGAAATAGATATTATGTGTTGCCCCAATGTGATCTAGTTGATGCTGGTTTTATTCATGTACTCTGGTACAGGTCGGTTCTTTATTCCATGTTACAATCACAGTCTGGTACAGGTCGGTTCTTTATTCCATGTTACAATCACACTCTGGTACGTGTAGGTTCTTTATTCCATGTTACAATTACACCCCTGGAAGAGATTGGTTCTTTATTCCATGTTACATTCACACTCTGGTAGAGGTAGGATCTTTATTTCTTGTTACAATCTCACTCTGGTCCAGGTAGGTTCTTTACTCCATGCTGCAATCACACTCTGGTACAGGTAAGTTCTTTATTCCATGTTACAATCACACTCTGGTACAGGTTGGTTCTTTATTCCATGTTACAATGACACTCTGGTAGAGGTAGGTTCTTTATTCCGTGTTACAATCACACTCTGGTACAGGTAAGTTCTTTTTTCCATGTTACACTCACACTCTGGTACAGGTAGGTTCTTTATTCCATGTTAAAATCGCACTCTGGTATGGTACAGATAGGTTCTTTATTCCATGTTACAATCACACTCTGGTAACTTCTCCCAGGACTCCGTCCTCCCATCAGTGGTCCATAACATGCCCATCCAGAATCGGCGTACGCACCCTGACATTTCATGACATCATTCCATTCTCGAGGCCACACTAACCATTTATGCATCCGTTCACCTAAACAGGGAAAGGAAGCCTGGAAGACACAACACATCCCTCTTACAGTATGTCTCCTGAGGGGGCACGGTTCACATCCTCTCTCCTCAGAGTGCAAGCCATATCTCTCACTGATTCTCTTGTTGATGGAGGGTGTCTCTCAAATTGTCTCTCTTGAAGGGTGATGACATCTCCCACACTGTCTCCCTTGAAGCACATCTCTCACTCTGACTCTCCTGAAGGGAAGTACATCTCTCACATTCTGTTTTGTGAGGGAAGCGAGGACTTCTCTCACATTGTCTCTCTTGAAGGGTGTGCACATGTGTCACTTTGTCTTGGAATTTCTGGACTGAGCCTGATGTGCTGTGCTCGATATCAGCTCCACCTATGAACATGTGTGAGACAAACATCAGATACTGCTCAGTATTGTATATTGCCCTCTTGTATTATTATTAATTTGTGATTTCTTTCTTTAACAGGCCCCCTAATTGCCAGTACTGTCTTTTCATTGAGAACGAAAGGAACACAACTGCTCCACCCTCTGGACAACACTGAGTCTGAGAGAAGAGGCAGTGTCACTAGTTCCCCAAGTAAGCAAGCAGTGCTTTAGCCTTGATGTGAGAGTTCTGGCTTCATGCATATTGGATATGTGCTCACTATACAAGGCACTGCTTACCCATCACAGCAGTGTCCACATTCTCCTGGAGGCACACACAAGGTGTGTGTCCTCACAAGACAAGGCACTGCTTACTGATCACTGCAGTGACCACCCACTCAGAGAGGCACACACGAGGTGTATGTCCTCACTAGACAAGGCACTGCTTACCCTTCGCAGCAGTGACCACCCACTCACAGCGGCACACTCGAGGTGTGTGTACTCACTAGACACACCACTGCTTACCGATCACCGCAGTGACCACACACTCAGTGGCACATACAAGGCATATGTCCTCACTAGACACACCACTGCTTACCGATACCCGCAGTGTCCACACACTCAAGGAGGCACACACGAGGTGTGTGTACTCACTAGACAAGGCACTGCTTACCAATCACAGCAGTGACCACACACTCACAGAGGCACACATATGGTTTATGTCCTCACTGGACAATGTACTGCTTATTGACTGCAGCATTGAGCACACACTCATGGAGGCACACATATGGTTTATGTCCTCACTGGACAATGTACTGCTTATTGACTGCAGCATTGAGCACACACTCATGGAGGCACACATAAGGTGTATGTCCTCACTAGACAAGGCACTGCTATTGACTGCAGCATTGAGCACACACTCACGGAGGCACGAATAAGGTGTTTGTCCTCACTGGACAATGTACTGCTTATTGACTGCAGCATTGAACACACACTCACGGAGGCACACATAAGGTGTGTGTCTTCACTAGACAATGCGCTGCTTAATCACTGTAGCATTGAGCACACACTCAAGGAGGCACACATAAGGCTTGTCTTCTTTATAGGAAACAAGTGCCTACTCTCAGACTAAAGCAGTGAACCCACTCACAAATCAACACACAGGGCACGGGTTCTTACCTGCTGCATTTAAGGTACTACTTAGAGCTGAGCATTGAGTACATACTAGCACGGGCAAACAGGGCATGTGTGCTAATCCAGAGTAGATAAGGCAGTGGTCACAGACTATAGTAGTCAGCGCCTACGGACAGGGCACACACATTAACCAGCAGTAGATAAGGCACTGTTACAGACAGGCTGTACAATGGAGCACACTCTCACATACGCACACACAGGACATGTGGTTGTGACACGTGCTCTCTCAAGCGGATGAGACACCACATCCACATATGGGCTTAATACGCACTCACAAAAGTATACACATAGGGCACACGTTAAACAAGGTATGAGAAGAAGTTACCAGGGGATAAAGAGTGAAATGCAATAAGAGAATGTAATTGGCGAGGGTGCACTGGAGAGACAAAATAATCACATTTCTAACACAATAGCATGAGAGTAATCACCCTTACAGGTTATGTGATTTGTGCATTTTATTTTCATTCAGAGAATTTGTTCAAGAATAACTCAAATTCAACTTAAATTGATACAATAGGTGCTCTTATCAAGTGATGGCGCAGTGCAAGTGAATAAAGTGAGCATAAAGTGCACCAGTGTTATTTACAAGACAATATATACATGTGACTGAAAGAGATACTGAGATGTTTTTAACAACACACATAATACAAATGTCGAAAATCCACAATCAAATCTAAAAACAGTCCACATCTAGAATTTTGGGGACTTTATGACCCATTATTAATAAATCAATTAGAAAAGTGTCATCATCTGGACGGAATGTTTTGAAGGAGGCACCATCGAGATTACGACAAGAGTCCTATACTGTAAAATGAGCCTGGAGCTGTAAGTGCATCATCCGGTTTGCTCAAATTGAAAGGGCAAGCCTAATAAAACCTTCAGGATAAGAGGTAGACCTTCTACAATCCTAAGGAAGGTCTGAGTTTAGAAATGCATCATCCAACTTGCTGCAGAAAGACTGCAAGCACCATTTAAATGGCTACAGCATAAAAAGTATGATATGTTGGTGGAAATCACAAATGAAAAAATAACCACGCCGGTGTCGTGAGAACCAAAAGTCTCCCAGACAACTTGGTGTACACTGTGTTATCAGTTGACCCCTTGACCTTATAACATCCATCCAAGGATCGATGTAATTCAACAGTGGTGCACGTCGGCCGGAGCAAATCCAAGGTTGGAAGTGCTGAGCCGAGAGTGCCACTAAAGAAGAGTGCACTTAGCAGGGTACATACAGCTGCACTTACAGCGTCAGACATACCCTATAAGCATGTTCAGAGGGGAAGCACGATCTTGACTTGAATAAATTAAGATACAGCGCAGACAGGTAGAGTCACTAGTGGTGACAAGAACTACTAGTCATGAAAAGTGATATGGAATGATGATGAGAGATACACAGAGAAGAAACGAGGTGAAACACCTGCCGGTAGAGATTAGAGAGATACAGATGTACACCTAGAGGACCATAGAAGAAAGAAGCTTTCCAAGCGGGAAGAAGGAAGCACAAAGAATAAGGGAGATTTGGGGTTCTGGAAAAATGGAGGAGGGGGAAGAAAATGAAGGAAAGATGAAAAGAATATAGGTATTTAAAAGAAATATATACTGACACCAGAAGAAACAAGAGATTGGATATAATAGAAAACAGAAGACCGAGACCTTTTAGGGAGAGAACAAAGATTGCCCCTCAGTGAACAATGATACACACAGTGGTAAAAAGAAAAACATCCATGAATTAATGGAAAAAGATGCTTCTGTTCCAAAAGCGTGACTGGAAATTATAAGAAGAGGCGAGAACAAGAGAAACAGACATGAAGTAAAGGCAGAAAGAGATACTAGAAGAAAAAGAGAGGAAGACAGGAACTGATAGAGATGACAGGAGAAATAAGGAGACAGACAGGAGTAATGCTAGACAATACCAAGGGGAAAAAAAAGAGGGACATTTATCGACAAATGGAGAGATACTTAGGGTACAAAAGAGACCATGACATAAAGGCAGGGGTGAGTGAAAGATAGGCAAGAATTAATTGCAGAAAATGATAATAGAGTACAGGGAAAGATACAGGTGGGCCATAATGACAGAGAGAGTGAAAAAGAGACCGCAAGGTCAGAGTGTGAAAGAGAGACTGTAATAGAGAGAACTGGAAGAAAGATAAAGAGAGCAGGTAATCTACCAACATTTTGATGGGACAACATCTTTACATAGTAACAAAATTATCATTCTATGAACACTTCTCCATTTCTCAGTTTATCCCAATTATGTTTCTAGTTAAGTGCATTTTCCTTTGGTCCTGTTGATGTATGTTCCGTGAAATGTTCTTTCTTGTAATACTTAGGTGTGTTTATTTCCTTTTCTTTAAGGGTTAGTTTCACACAAGTGACAGGATTAGTTTTGGAGTTGGCCGCAGTGTTTGACTCTGTGCCCCATGAAAGGAGATCAACACAGGTGTGGAATATACAAAACCTCAAGGCTGTCATATTGAATGCCCCAGTGTATCCTTCTTGGAGTGTTTGTATGACCTTCTTGGAGGGGTTGTATGTCACACTATCAACTCACACTAATATTCTACAAAGAATTCGGACTGCAAAAAAATCGACATTGTTTATCTTAAACAAGAAAATACAATTATTGAGTATAAAAATATCACCGTACTAAATATCTGAAATACCATATTACTGGCAACAAAAATATAGCAACCCAAAATATCGGCATACTAATAAATGTGTGCAACGTGGCCAAAACACCAAAAACATCCACTACAACAGTATCCTTTAAAATAAATGAAAACCTATTACTGTAATTTAATAACGATGAATAACTACTTAAAAAGAATCTGGGAATTAACAAAACATTATTTAAAATATATAAATTAATGTATTCAATAAATGAACACAAACTAAAATCAATCAATCAAGGTTTGTAGAGCGCACTACTCACCTGTGAGGGTCTCAAGGCGCCGGGGGAGGGGGTGTGAGCAGCTCCGTTGATCATTCAAAGAGCCAGGTCTTGAGGTCCTTTCTGAACTGGTGCAGTGTCGGGCTTCGTCGGATGTGATGGGGGAGTTCATTCCAGGTCTTGGCTTCGAGGTAGAAGAAGGGTCTTCCACCTGCTGTGGTCCTGTGGAAACGAGTGACGGTGGCTGGGGTGAGGTCGGCTGAGTGGATGTTTCTCTTGCGGGCATGTAAAGAGATTTGCTCATTGAGGTATTGGGGTCCGGTGTTGTGGAGGGGTTTGTAGGCGTGTGTGAGCAGTTTGAAGGTTATTCTTCTTTCGACGGGGAGCCAGTGGAGGGCGCAGAGGTGTTGGGTGATGTGGTCATGTCGTGGGATGTCGAGGATAAGTCTGGCTGCAGCATTCTGTATGGTCTGGAGTTTGCGGAGGAGTTTTTGTTGATTCCGGCATAGAGGGCGTTGCCGTAGTCCAGTCTGCTGGTGATGAGTGTGTGGGTGACGGTCTTCCTGGAGTCGGGGGGTGAGGGGGGCTGGAGCTCCACTTGAAGGTCTTGCGAAGTGCAGAGGGTGTTGAAGCATGTGGGGGACACAGCGTTGATCTGGCGGTTCATGGTGAGTGATGAGTCTAGTATGATGCAGAGGTTGTGTGCGTGGTCTGTTTGGGTGTTTTGGTTTCCGAGGGCGGGGGGCCACCAGGTGTTGTCCCATGTGGAGGGGGTGGATAGCAATTTTTACAGTAATGTTAACTCGCATTAAAACTTGTCAGTAAATAGAAAACACTTGTAATAAATCAATAACTGCGCCTACTTTACCTGAACTTTTAACTTGCTGTACTTTGCACTTTGTTCTAACTTTGACTTGATTTTTATATTCGCCGCACCTCTCACCTTGCTCCCACTTGGCACCCTTCGGCAGGCAGGCACCTTCCGCCCCGCTCCCCGGTCTACCACGGGTCGTTCCCGATTGCGTGGAGAGAGCTGGTGGCATTTTAAGTTCCTAACCTCCGGTCCAAAGGCGGGGGCGGAGCTTGGCGGTCAGCAGTCTAGCTGCTGTTGCCTACTTAAGCCCGATGCCATTCAGGACGCACAACGGGTGAGTCAAAGCCAAACCCGTCTACGCCCCATCCGCGGTCAGCGCCAGCCATGCTGCCCGTGGCTCCCTGGATGGACTGATCCTCTGGTGCAGGGCTCAGCTTTTAAACATGGGGGTCGGGGACTGTGAGCACTTTTTTAAACCTGATCACTTAGGGCTCTCTCCCCCATCAAAATGTAATATCTGTCATTTCTCTCTTACGGCAGATTCCATGCAACTAATCCTGGTTGCTCCTACTACCCCCGCCCCCTCTAATCGGATTATGACCCATTTCCTCCCGTAAAGGCATGCAGATGACATTTGGCTCTCTTTGGAAGCCCATTCATGGGATTTCATGTTCCTGACCGAAACATGGATCAAGGACAGCTCTAACCCCGACCTCACCCTAGCCATTCCGGCTGGCTACTGGATTCTGGGGGTGAACAGGGCTGATAATAAATCTGGTGGAGGAGTGGCAGTGGTTTTCCGCACTAGTTGGGAAATATCTCACAGGAAACTTATTAATTAGAGGCCCCTAGAAGCCATGTACGTTTGCATTACGATGGCCCCTGACGTCGTTATGGCCGGAATCCTGGTCTACAGACCCCCAAACTCCCCTCCCAATCACCTGCTAGAACTTTATAATGCAGCGGCAGACCTCTCGCTCAAACATGCTAATTTTGCGATTTTAGGAGATTTTAATGTACATACGGACTATGCCAACTGCACCAAAGCCCGTCAACTTATCGACACCCTCGAAGGCCTCAATCTGATCCAGCTGGTTAATGGCCCCACGCATTCTGCTGGTCACACGTTAGACCTGATCTTTACTAACAACCCCAATCTGAAAATTGCCCCCCCTCACCGCTTACCTGGTCCGATCATTTCTTAATTCCTTTCAGCCTGTCACTGCCTTCTCGGTTTCCCAGACCCCCCCCCCCCCATAACTAGAAAACAGAAGGAAATAGTGCAACGTCACGAGAAATAGCATGACTCCTGTACTTTCCTCTACTCACCTCCAACTGTCTGGAGACCCGGACTCAGATTCAGTAAACTTTAACAGTTGGCTAACCTCTGCTCTGGATATCGTTGCCCCCCTCAAACCCACCAACTTGTCAAGACAAAAACCATCAGCTTCTTGGTTCTCCCCTGAGCTCCGTGTGGAGAAAAGCCACTGCTAAAAATTGGAGCGTATATGGAGATTATCCTAGTACGATCTCACGGCTAAGTTAGTATATAAAGCTGCCATAATATTTTTTTCATAAACTTAAACGTACTACCATGAGAGAATATTTTATTAATAAAATCCACTCTGCAGGTAATGCGGCTAAAACCCTCTTTAAAATTGTACAAGATTTTACCAAGCCTTGCATCACCACTAGTGTAGTCCCCCCTACATCAAACCTGTGCAAGGGGCTATCCGATTTTTTTCAGGATAAAATTCATGATATCGATTCCACCTTTGGTCCCCCCCCCACAACATACTCCAGATCCTGCTGCTGGGTTGGTCAGCAATGACGTTTTGACCACTTTCCGTCCTATCTCTCCCGATGCCTCACTTCAAAAACTTTTAACGTGTAAATCCGGTTCCCCCAACGACCCCTGCCCGGCACAGTTTTTCAAACTCCTGGCACCCCTCATCAACACCCCACTGAACCAGATCTGGGACGCCTCTCTGTGCTCTGGCACCTTCCCTGCCGTGTGGAAGCAGGCTCTTCAGGTGCCGATCCTCAAAAAACCTGATGCCGACCCTACTGTTTTTAAAAATTACAGACCTATTTCCCTCTTACCGACTCCGGCAAAAATTCTTTAAAAAAATAGTTCAGGAACAACTTTCCAACCACTTGGAATCCCGTAACCATTTCCATGACTCTCAGTCCGGCTTCAGATCCGGCTACAGTACCGAGACCGCCCTTCTGGAAGTCTCCGAGAGCATCTGTGAGAGCGTCGATTCGGGCAAAGCAGCCATGCTAGTGCTTCTTGACCTGTCTGCGGCGTTTGACACGATTTCCCATCCTATCCTTCTGGATAGATTAAGCAACATGGGTAATCAGGGCACGCCCCGGTCCTGGATCCGGTCCTATCTGGGAAACCGGACTCAACAAGTTTTTCTCCACCCTTTTGTCTCCGACGAGAAACCCCTGCTCTGCGGGGTCCCACAAGGCTCTGCCTTGAGTCCTCTCCTTTCTAACGTCTACCTATCACCCCTTGCGGCTCTGGTCGAATCCAGCGGGGTGAGGGTGAACTCCTACGCTGACGACACCCAACTGGTGTTTTCTTTTGAAGAACATTCCGAAGCGGCATTCTCTAACTTTAGACACTGCCTGAGTAACATCTCGGCGTGGATGTCATTTACCACTCTTAAGCTTAATTCGGACAAAACCGAGGTACTCTTCTTCAATCAAAAAATCCCACCTCCTCCGACGCTTTTGTGGCCACCTGAGATGAATCCACCTCCCAAGCCCGTCGACTCGGTAAGGAACCTCAGCTTCCTGTTTGACAATGAACTTTCCTGCAAAACTCAAATTAGACAGGTGTCTTTCTCTTGCTTTGGGAAGCTCTGCATGTTGCGTAAATTCCTCCACTTCCTCCCCCTGGAGTCCCATCGGACGGTAATCGATGCTTTAATTACTTCCCATCTGGATTACGCCAACAGTCTTTACCTGGGGGCGCCTGCCTATTTTATTAGGTGTTTACAGATTGTACAAAACGCTGTGGCCAGAGTGATCTGTAAAATCCCTTTCCGCCATTCGATCGCCCCCCATCTGAGGAAGCTCCACTGGTTACCGGTGATTAAACGTATTGAATTCAAGGCTCTCATTATGGCTTTCAGAGCTTTTCGGGGCCATGGCCCTGCATACCTGAGAGAAAGACTCAAGCATTATCAACACAACCGGACCCTCAGATCCAACCATCTTCGTCTCCTTGCTACCCCCCGTTTTCACAGGTCTAGAACGGGTGCCAGAGCCTTTGTGGTTATTACCTCCAAAATCTGGAACCTCCGCTCCACTGTGTCAGAACCCATCTTTTGTCGTGCCTTGAAGACCTGGCTGTACACCAATCTCTAGTTCCCCACTCTGCACCTATCATCTGTTGTCTGCATTAGCGCAGGGACATCCTCTTTGGGGGTAGCTGTGCGCTTTATAAACTCCTAAATAATAATAAATAATAAATATAATTATATAGAGTTAAAAAATGTACTAAGCTTTAAAAGATAAACTCTAATTCTCTTCCAGGGGATCCTCATCAATAGTCATAAGCACATGAATATTCCCGCCCATGCGCGGGACCCCGGAAACACATTACATATATGTGAAAACCATATATGTAGCTCTATATATATATATCCATATATATATAAAAAACACACAATGTAGCCTCCCATAAACATGCTGAGCAATGTTGCAAGGAATTCTCTTGCACATAAACATATTCCAATAACGCAGGGAGAAATAAACTTTTGAAAACTGCTTTAATACATAGCAGACAACACAATCCTGCGAGGAATAATGAAGAAAACATTGCCAGCACATAGGCTGCATTGTGGAAACATTAGTGTAGAAAGCTGAAAAGCTAACCCACATAAACACTCAGATAAACTGGCACTGTGCCTTTAAGGCAGCCATGACCCCTAGCTTCCCATCATGCCTCAGGGGTGACAGTTAGGTCAGTTGTTCTTTCCGGCTCCTTCTGTCAGGACCCTGGTTACTTCAGCTCTACCTCTTTTTTTCTGATTTTCTGTCAGAAAACTCTACAATTTTTGATAAAAGCTCTTACTTCAACATCTTTTTGGTGTTAAAGTATTTTCTACTGTTTTTTTTAGAGAGTTGAGCATTATTTTACAACAGAATGCCCTCTCTTTTTGACTCTTGTCCTTCCTGTGGCAAGAAGAAGGCCAAATCAGACTTCCACCCTGTCTGTATTCTATGCCTTCCTTCTGAGCATAATCCTAAATCCTGCCAGCATTGCAAGCTGCTGTCCAACAGAACTTTAAAGGACAGAGAAAGGATTCGTCTCCATGGATTAGCTGAGAAGAGAAAATCACCTTCTAAAGACAAGACTCCGATGAAGAAGAGGAAAGAGAGCTTATCTACAAGTAAGATCCCAGTATGCTCTCCATCGGCGTCGGGCTCGGCGCCTCAATTCCCTTCATCGGCAGCAAAAACGTCGACGAGAAGACCATCGACGGCGGGCTCGCCGTCGAGAGAACACCGGTCGTCGTCGAAGAAAGGTATGTCGAATCCTCCGCCGTCGTCAACCGGGCGACGATCGGCGTCGAGGAGTCGCTCTCCGTTGGTGCGGGCTCGCCCAGCGTCGAGAGACAGGTCTCCGTCGTCGCCGTCGATGCGGCGTTCGCCGTCGAGACAGGCTCCGCCGTCGCAGGGTCTCCAGCGGTCGGCGTCGAGGCAAGGATCTCAGTCGACGTCACCCAGACGGCAGTCGACGTCGAGACACACCTCGTCACCTGAGGATAGACGCTCATCGCCTCCGCCGTCGCCTAGAAGGCGTTCGACGTCGAAGGCAAGATCCTCTCCGACGGCGAGGTATTCGGCGTCAAGACCAAAGGTAAAATATACCAGACGTCGTTCGACGTCGAGACGGCGGTCTCCGTCGACGGCGAGAAGGTCAGCGTCGAGAGAAAGATCGACGTTGAGACGGCGGTCTCCGTCGACGGCGAGAAGATCAACGTCGAGAGAAAGATCGACGTCGAGAAGGTTTTCTCCGTCTACCCGTTCATCGTTGAGGTCTCCACGCTCAACGTCGAAGGCGAGGTCTAGGCACACTGAGAGGTCGACGTCGAAGAGAATTTCACCAGTGATGGTGACACAGAGCAGGTCGACGTCGAGACACACCCCATCGACGTCACATCGCTCATCCAGACGCCGATCACGCTCCAGAGAGAGTCCTCTCACTCCATCCGGAGCTCACCCCAGACGGTTGCGTCATCACGCAGTGCTTCTGTTCACTCACAGGAGCCTACAAAAGCACCGCCAGGAGGTTCTCCAAGGAGACAGCACTCTCCTTCCATCCATCTCTCTCCCAGATGGCTTCAACCACTACATCATTGGCAGACGGGGTCCACAGGTCACGCTCAACGACCTACGACCTACTCCAGTCCGCGGCACAGATCACCATTACAGCGTCTTGTGCAGGAAGTGGACAAATCACCCACCACTCGGGCCAGGGAACACCGAGGCAGATCCCCTGAACGCAGGTCGTCTCAGGGACATCGCAAGAGGCTGCGTACACCATCTTGGTCTTCCTCTTCGACACATTCATCCAAAAGGGATTACTCACCTACCCTGACGGATAGTCCTCCCTCCAGAGTGTCACCTATTGATGATGTGAACACTTTCCATGATGTTCTCAACAGAGGGGCTCAGAAGCTGGGCATCACTATGTCAGCTCCTCAGACAACCAAGTCCATCATTTTTGAGACTTTCCACCAAAGGTCTGCGACTAGACCATTACTTCCTTTGGTCCCAGGCATCATCGAGCCGGTAATGGATCTCTTCCTTACACCAGCATCGACTAAAGCAGCTCCAGCTCGGATTATTAAAAAATACAAGCCAGCTGCATCGGATCCTCTTTTCCTTAGATCAGATCCACCTCCGGACTCTGTTATAATTGCAGCAGCGAAAAAGACGCATTCGGTTGCATCTTCCTCCTCCGCTCCTCCGGATAAAGAGAGTAGAGCACAAGACTCTTGGGGACGGAAGGCTTGTGGTTCTGCAGCGTCTTCTCTGCAAGTGTCCAACGCTGCGGCTCTGCTTGGTCGTTATGACAGATCATTATGGGACTCACTGGAGCGCTTCAAGGACAGGCTCCCAAAGGAGGATCAGCAGGACTTTTCTGAAATCCTTCACGAAGGTGCTCTGGTTGCTAATCAGGTAATCAGCACTGCAGCAGATGGTGCGTCCCTGGCGGCTCACTCGTATGCACATGGCATCTGTGCACGACGATCTTCCTGGCTGCGCCTCACAGCGTTAAAACCAGAAGCACAACAACGCATCCTGAATCTCCCTTTTTCTGGCACTTCACTGTTTGGTGGTCACACAGATGAATAAATGGCGAGGATGAAGGCCGAGTTGGACACCTTAAAGGCGGTGGGCCTAGAAAAGAAAAAGGAGTTTAGGAAGAGGTACCGGACCTACAATCGGAAAAGTTACCAGCAGAGGGTTCAAACCCCTCAATGGTCACAAAACAAACAGGGCAAATCCCAGTATCAAGGCCGCCGTTCCTCGAGAGGAAGAGGAGGACATCAACAGCAGTCCTCCTCTACATCAAAAACTCCAGGGAAGCAATGAGTCTCTGCTTCCTCTAGCACCGTTGCACACTCCAGTGGGAGGAAGTATCTCAAGTTACATTCAAGAGTGGCGCAACATAACCAAAGATCAGTGGGTGCTAAATATACTAAAAATGGGTACACACTACGTTTTTGGACGTCCCCAAGAGACATTCCTCCTGTGAAATCTCGTCATCTACATATAGACCTCCTGCGTCAGGAAGTGTTGACTCTTCTCAAAAAACAAGCAATAGAAGAGGTCCCTCAAGCGCAGAGAGGAAAGGGAGTGTACTCACGATACTTCCTTGTTCAGAAAAAGATCAACCGAACAAGTTCAGACCAATTCTGGACCTACGTTCTCTGAACAAGTCCATCAAAAAGGAAAAGTTTCGGATGTTGGCGCTCCACCAAATATTTCCACATCTAAGGAAAGGCGATTGGATGTGTTCGGTGGATCTACAAGATGCGTATTTTCACATCCCAATCACAGCACGACATCGCAAGTTCTTGCGATTCACGGTGGGAACAAGACATTACCAGTTCAAAGTCTTACCCTTCGGCCTAAAATCAGCTCCGAGGGTATTCACCAAGTGCATGGCAGTGGTAGCGCCAGCATTACATCGCCAAGGCCTGTTCGTATATCCATACCTGGACGACTGGCTGCTGAAGGGATCCTCTCCTCAAATGGTGCAGGAACATCTTCGTGCCTGCCTAGATCTACTTCAGCGCTTAGGCCTGCATGTCAACCTGGACAAGTCGATCCTTCGCCCAACTCAATCACTCCACTATCTGGGCGCCAATCTCAACTCCGACCTCGGAAAAGTGTTTCCTTCGGAGGAGAGATTGTCATCAATGAAAGACAAGGGCAACATCATCCTTCAGGCTTATCAGCCATCAGTAAGACAGGTGGCTTCTCTACTGGGGTCGATGGCCTCGTGCATTTTTCTCGTACCCAACGCCAGATTGAGGATGAGACCGTTACAACAAGATCTCGAGGACAAATGGAATCAATCCTCGGGTCAGTGGAACGACCGGATTGTCCTCTCTCCTGCAGCAAAGAAGTCCATTCTCTGGTGGCTGCAACCACAGAACCTACTGGTGGGAGTTCCTTTTCATCAACCTCTGCCAGAACAATCTCTGATCACGGATGCTTCACTTCAGGGCTGGGGAGCGCATCTGGGTCATCTGCAAACTCAGGGCAGATGGACCAGCAGAGAACAGACATATCACATCAATATGCTGGAACTGCGGGCAGTTCATTTAGCCCTCAAAGCTTTTCAACCGTCAATTCAGATCGGATCGATCCTAGTGCAAACGGACAATACAACCACCATGTATTACTTGAACAAACAAGGTGGAACTCGCTCTCGCCCTCTGTCTCTCGAATCCCAGGCAATCTGGCACTGGCTGCTAGCCAGGAACCTATCGATCACGGCAATACATCTGCCGGGAGAGCAGAACGTGCGAGCAGACGCCCTCAGTCGTCACTTCCAAGAGCAAGAAGACTGGGTGCTCAACGACGAAGTGGTGGCAGAAATCTTTCATCAATGGGGTCATCCTTCCATCGACCTTTTTGCAGACGATCAAAACAGAAAATGCCACGCCTTCGCATCCAGGTTTTACCGACCAGGAACGAGAGGGAATGCTCTTTTGATAGAGTGGTCAGGGACGTTTGCATACGCCTTTCCACCCCTCCCTCTAATTCCGAAGGTGGTGGCCAAACTTCTGCGATCCAGAATGAGGATGATACTCATAGCACCGGACTGGCCTCGCCAATGGTGGTATCCGGACCTTTTGCAACTCTCGGTTCGCCCTCATCGGAGACTTCCGTGCAGGCCGGACCTTCTCACCAAGATGGGAGGGAAAATTCTGCACCCCAGCCTTCCCTCGCTCAGCTTGACAGCATGGCTCCTGAAGTCCTGCAGTACGGACATTTGAACCTCCCTCAGGACTGCATGGACATTTTAAGGGAGTCAAGGAGACCTTCCACAAGATCCTCATACTCTCTAAAGTGGAAGAGGTTTTACTTGTGGTGTATCAGTAATGATTGGAGTCCAATTAACGGGCAAGAGGAGGTAATCTTGCCCTATTTGCTACATTTGGCCAAATCTGGTTTGAAATATTTTTCCATTAAAGTGCATTTGGCGGCTATCACAGCATATCGTAAATCACCTAACCAGCCTTCTTTCTTTCAACTTCAGGTGGTCAAGGACTTCCTACAGGGGTTGAAAAAGGTTTATCCCCCTGTTCGACCTCCTTCTCCTCCTTGGGAGTTGAATTTGGTATTGTCTAAATTGATGGGACCTCCATTTGAACCCATTCATAAGTCTACATTGCAACACCTTTCTTGGAAAGTAGCTTTTCTAGAAGCAATTACATCAGCACGCAGAGTGAGTGAGATACAAGCACTCTGTTCTAAAGAACCCTATACGGTCTTCCACCATAATAGGGTGGTTATGCGAACTCACCCTTCCTTCCTACCTAAGGTTGTGTCAGAGTTCCATGTTAATCAGACAATTTCTCTACCCTCTTTCTTTCCCAATCCATCCACACCAGCGGAAAGGTCTCTTCATTCGCTAGACCTCAAGAGGGTTCTCAAATTCTATTTGGATGCAACGAAATCCATTAGAAAAGCAGATCAATTGTTTATAAACTATGGTTCTGTTAGAAAAGGCTTCCCAACTTCTAAAAGATCCATTTCAAGATGGATAGTATCTTGTATAAAGTTGGCATACCAGATTGCAAATAAGCCTCTGTTTGTCTCCCCTAAAGCTCATTCTACTAGGGGTAAGGCTGCTACGATTGCATTCTTACATAATGTACCGATGGCCGAGATTTGCAAGGCGGCAACTTGGAAATCGGTCCATACATTTACCAGACATTACTGTCTGGATTCTGACTCCAGAGCAGATACACAAGTGGGCCAGGCCTCCTTGAGGAATCTGTTCCAATGCTAACCTATTGGAGTCTGTATAGGCCTTATGGCATCTATGTATCTTGATGGTACTCTGTTTACTTGCCCGCAGGATGAGGGGATGGGCTTGCTATTCTATTCATGTGCTTATGACTATTGATGAGGATCCCCTGGAAGAGAAGGATTAGTTACTTACCTGTAATCCTAGTTCTCTTCCAGGGGTATCCTCATCAAAGTCATAAGCAACCCACCCGCCTCCCCGGGCAAGTGAACATGATTCATACATCTCTTTGAAAAAGGTCTGCGGATATCCGCAAAGAACAACTGACCTAACTGTCACCCCTGAGGCATGATGGGAAGCTAGGGGTCATGGCTGCCTTAAAGGCACGGTGCCAGTTTATCTGAGTGTTTATGTGGGTTAGCTTTTCAGCTTTCTACACTAATGTTTCCACAATGCAGCCTATGTGCTGGCAATGTTTTCTTCATTATTCCTCGCAGGATTGTGTTGTCGGCTATGTATTAAAGCAGTTTTCAAAAGTTTATTTCTCCCTGCGTTATTGGAATATGTTTATGTGCAAGAGAATTCCTTGCAACATTGCTCAGCATGTTTATGGGAGGCTACATTGTGTGTTTTTTATATATATATGGATATATATATAGAGCTACATATATGGTTTTCACATATATGTAATGTGTTTCCGGGGTCCCGCGCATGGGCGGGAATATTCATGTGCTTATGACTTTGATGAGGATACCCCTGGAAGAGAACTAGGATTACAGGTAAGTAACTAATCCTTAGCGTCCGCCAAATAAGGAATAAACTGAGAACAAAATGTAAACACCACATATAGGTTCAACTTTAAATAAAGCAACCAAAAAAGCATTTTAATAATTAAATTAACACCATCAAAGGAGCACACAAACCCAGCCTAGCTTTAGAACAAAAACAACAAATCTTAAAAAAGTGACCCTCTGCTGGATTCCATAGAGAAAACACAAACCGTCAACCTTCAGCAAAGCTATAATCCACCTTCAGAAAGTAAGTAATATTAACACACTGATTTAAAACTAAATTATATTAACTACTTAATTCTAAACTTTAAAAAGGAACCACTAAAATATTTAATTTTCTTTATATCTCCAAACTGTAGCTAACATTAGAAGATCCAACACAAAAATACCGACCTACAAAACAGAAACACCACCTTTCCAAATGAAAAACTCAACATACATTTTAAAGCAGGTAAATGTATTTAAGTATTAAACAACTAAAAACCAGTAAATGCTAAGAATATAACTAACACAAATTCAACCCTAAGACTGAAGGCAATAAATCACCACCTATCCCTCATTTCGACAAAATTAGAGAAAACTTGGAGAAAGAAATATACACACAAAGACAACAGCAACCATTTATTAAATATGAAACACTAATATTTAATGATATAATGGCAGAAAGAGCCACTTACATCATCTCCCATAAAGGAAAACTGTTATTGTCACATATGGAAATACTATCAATCAAGTGAGCTCAAGCACCGAAAATAAACATTGGAAATGCACAAAATACTATGCTAATGCTTGCAATGCGAGGACTACTACTAGAAATGTTATTGCAACTAACGTTATCGAGCATAATTAACCTTCCCCACAAATGTGACTGAAATAAAAGTAAGAGATGTTTTCCAAGACTTTAGAGAAGCAAGCACTAGTCCCCAGGAACCTAAAGGAACCATTCAAAAAAATGTCATAAGCTGGCAGGCAGGCAGCACAAGCTTCGGCAGAATGGTGGCGCAGCGGTTTGCACCGCTGCGCCACCGCTCCGCCAAAATCTTGTAATCAGGGCCTAAGTGCAGAATATACAGCAAATGGCCAATTCCCCTACAAAGTAAAATAATCGCTAACCCTAGCATATGTACCAATCACAGAAGTAGTTAACGACTACAACCTCCTCATAGAGTCCACAAACAAACTAAGCCCCCTAATTTTGAAGATACCTTTGTTAGCAGGCTGCTCCATTTTGGCCACAGATGTCAACCCAAATGTCACATTATGGAATGTAAAATAACAGCACCATGACTCAGCGAGCCAAAACCAACAGAGGGAAAGGACGAAACCACGCCTCCCAAGACACACTAGGTTGAAGCCACTTTACCCTCTATTCCTAGAAATCCTAAAAAAAAATCAAAGCAACCAACAACTTCTATTACACAAATTAACCCTAAAATATCCAGACAAACCAAAGAAATGTATGAAATGTTGCAGCACAAGGAAACAAATGTTTATTAATAACTTTTAAGACCACACAGACATGTGGTTAAATAGATTTATTTTAAGAGAAGATAAGTACAACTGACCCCAGTCAGACCTGCTTATACTGTCTACTTTGGAATTGCAAGTTCCCAAGGCAACTCAGAATAAAATGACAAGCCTAGAATGCCTGCTGTCACCAAGATTCTATGAGTCACTAAGCAGTACATTGCAACATTTCTCTCCCTAAACAAAAATTAAACTAACAATAACTTAGTACAGATCTGTAGCATAGAATGCATGTACGGAATTTCATGCACTACAATATCTACAATTGACAATAAACAAACTAATAAAAATAGCATATATACATTTCTCACAAAATCTGTAAATAACAAGCAAGTTACATACAGACATAATCCTCAAGTTTCTTAGGCATAACCTTGGTGCGAACAGTGAGTCTTTCCTTTTCTTCAATCTCACCATTATCATCCCTTTGTACAGATTATTCTCCTTTGTACCACAATTCCATCCATCCATGCAGGATCAAACCGTACCATAACATTGACTTTCACTATCGCCATCTTAATGTCATCATGCTACCTGATTCTCTTCTGACCACTCACTCATACCATGATCTCTTCTTCATCAACACATGCAACACATGTGCCTTATAGGAGAAGTGCTCTACAAATTTGAAGTAATACTCCACCAGCCCCAGAAAAGACCTTAACTGTTCTTTATCCTTTGGATATGGAGCTTTTTTTATGCCCTCAATTAACTTCAACTTGGGCTAGATCCCTTTGTTAGATAGTGTTATCTGGAAATATTCCACATCTTCCTTCTGGAATTTGCATTTCCCTAACTCCATTATTCTCAATCCTACTCAACACCTTATGCAATACTACATTATGGGGCTGATTATGATGTTGTGCGGAAACTTTCTGCCCGACACTGTCTCGGATTCGGGACCGACCGACTTGCGGTCGGCGGTTCCGCCCCAACCGATTACGATGCGACCGAACACTGTTCGGTCAGAGCCCCATTGTTTCCTATGTGAGCCTTTGTTCAGACCGACAACACAGGCTCCTATGGGGAAATTCGGTGTGTGTGTAAAACCCTACACCCTGTGGCGGGCACCCCACAATGCCTGCCACACAGTGCAGGGTTTTACAGGGGGGTCCCTTGGGCACCCCCTCAGCCCCCGACCAGAGGCCTAAGGATGAAGGGGGGCCAGCTAGAGGCCCCCAATGTCACTTTCGGACAGCCTTTCCGTAACGGACAGGCAGACTCTGATTGGCAGGGTCCCAGAGCACATCAAGTCAAAGTGCATCAGTAGTCTGGCAAAAAGTGGGGGAGTTACTGCAACAGCTTCATACAGTGACATAATAGGGGATGTACCCACCCCAAGGAAGGAACATATTGGTCCCAACCTTTACCTACCTGTAACGCCCCTAAATTTAGTATTTAGGGGCCATCCCGAACCTTGCCTCCTCAGACAAGAACAGACCAAGAAGAAAAGAAGAAGAAGGACCAAAGAGCCGTGCCGAAGCTAAGAAGAGGAGGACGTCCACTGACTTGGCCCCAGCCCTACCCGCCTGTCCCCACCTCGAACCTGCAGAAGCAAAATCCTGGTGTCTGCAGCCAGCAACCTCAAGAACCCCGAGGACCTGCCCTCCATGAGGCTGCACCACTGTGCACCCGACTCCCACGGGCCGAGTTCGAGTGGTCCAACACTACAAGGAGGTCTCCCCGGCAATCCTGACCTGGTGATCTCTGACCTGCCTCGAATCTCCCAGCGAAGCCTGCAGCCTCCGTCTGGAGGATCCCTCCGCCCTGACCGGAGCTGGAAAGAAAACCCGACACCTAAAGACACCTCTGCACCCGAAGTCCCACAGGCTTAGGTGGCCCAACCGACGGTGTCCCAGCATCCCCAGGCATCCCAACTTACCTCTCCAAATGGTGGTCACCTCCAGAAGCTCTCTGTCCCAGAGCCTGCAGCCTTTGTTGAAACCGGAGAATCCCCATTGAAATCAACAGGGCACCCAACACCAAACCAGCACCCTGCACCCAGTTGCTCCTGCGCTGTGGGTGTACTTTGGCTGCTAACTCAGATCAACCTTTGCCCTGAGCCTAACACCAGGAACTTTGCTCCCACAACCTTGTGGCCCGCTCGTGAGCAGCCACCATCCTGAGGCCCTCTGTCCCCCATTGGATAACATTGGGCCTCAGAACTCTGCACCCGGCCACCCAAGTGCCTCTGAGGGTGCTTTGAGAGTGCATCCTTAACCCTGGGGGAACCCTTGTTCGAACCCCAGAACTCTTCCCAGTCCAATAATAGGTACATCGTAAAGAACTTTGATCTTTTAAAAGCCTGGTGTCACAACTGTAAGAAGTTGGGACACAGTTAACTGGAGATGCTACTTGTCCAAACAAGAAGCCCCCCTAGTCCTCCTGCAGCTACTCCTGGTGTAGTCAGTCTCCAGATGGGATCAGCAGTGTGCCCAGAGCAAATCAGGTTGCACACTGAAGCAGTTCTAGTCACAGAGGGTGAAGTTGAGTTTGTCACTTTAGCTGTGTGGCCATCCAACTTAAAGAAGTATTTGCAATACCCCTGGATCAAATGGGACTAGAATAGAAGCCCTGTGGGATACAGTTGCCAGTGTCACTATGGTGAGAGATACACTCGTTTCCCCAGAGCAATACCTGATTGGGAAAACTTACCCAGTCACCAATACTGACAGTGTTACTACTAACCATGCCATGGCTATGGTGACATTAGACCGGAGGGAGAGGGGGGTTACTGGCCTGAAACAGGTAGTGGTCTCTCCAAAGATTCCAGCTGCCTGTCTGCTTGGTAATGACCTGGAAACCTCAGCATGGGCTGGGGCAGAATTAAAAACCCATGCAGCAATGCTTGACATCCCTGGGATTGTGTGTGTAAAGATTAGAGCACAGAGCCGAAAGCAGGGTGAAAAAGAAGTGTTGGAGCCTGAAAGAATGGCTTAACCTTTCAAGAGGAAAGGTAAGAAGACTGGGAATCCAGCTTCTGAACAGCAAAAGTATCAGGACCCCTCTCCTCAGGGAGAGGACTTGGAAGCCTCAGAGGGAACTGAGCCTATGGAACTTGACCCTTACCTGGTTGAGCTCTTAGGCCCAGGTGGACCCTCTAGGGAAGAGCTGTGCCTTTCTAATTAAAGTCAATGACAACAGGGGAAATCTGTCAAAAGCAAGGAATGCTTTTACCTTTGATAGCGATGCAGCGGATACAATAAAAACAATTTCTCCCAGGTCACTTATCGGTCATCCAGGCGCGACTTATTTTCTCTTCACACACATATACACTATATCCACATGACGGTGGGGCCCATGACACCGCCAACACACTCACTTATTCATCTATCGCCCCTGGATTTCCCCTTTTATACCTACTCTACAAATATACTCCTAGGAGAAAGAATACACTGAAAACACACAAATGCTGTACCGCTGGAAGGAGCTGAAATACCTTTTTACCATAACCTGTCGATTCTTAATTCTTTTAAAAGGTATTCTTGCTCATTGTTTGTCGATGAATCATCTAGTATTTTAGTTGTAGTGATCAAGACCAGCTAAATCACAATAAACTTATTACTAATTTTCCCAAACGTTTAGTAAAAAATCACTGAGTCATTTGTTTAAGAATCTTAAAGTTTATATAATTTTAAAAGCATGGAAAAGAATTTAGACTTTATTATTCAATTATTCATACATTTATTAAATCAAATATTAATTAAGCAAATCAATTTTATTGCAGTAATGAAATTTTGTCATGAAGAAAATTCCTAATTAACCTACCTATCTTTCTAAATTAGCCTAATGATTTCTGAAATAAGTTTAAAGTTGGTAAAATAAAAGATTCTCATACTCAACTGGAAAATAAAGACAGCAACAAACTTCAGCTCGTCAGCATCAGCAACCGCAACTCGTCTCATCTAACAGTCTCTCAGTAATTCTAACTTCAGCAGCATCTCCCGCAGCAATTAAAAGCGACAAAAAGTAGGATACCCCTCCCACCAGAGTAGGTCTTCTTATACCCTAATTCTAGCTTTGCTAACTAAATTGTTGCAACATTAGTGGTGCGTTTCACTCTCATTGGTCAAATCCAGTCCATTTATTTAATCTAAATCAGTCTTCCCAGATCCGACCAGTTCTTTTGGAATGCATATGTTCACATCCTTTCTCACAGTTCACAACATATTTCCATCCGTTTCGATCGTTTCATTTGTAACTCTTCTTGATACATTTCAGAATTCTTGCAAGCATTGTTCTTTCATTTAGGGTCGTTCCCACGTTTTCTCTGCTGATCGTCTCGGCACATTATCAGTTCAAATAGGTCACATCAGCCTTGACCATTCTTGCATCCTAGCCTTTCAGCACCATCACGTGATCAGTCTTTCTCCAGCTTTTCTCCCTCATCACGTTTTTCTCAGCGCATGCGTACTCTAGTAAACGGCAACCATTTTATATCGCCACTCGATTAGACTTAAAAGCACTATTTCAAAGATAAACAAAACATAGTTAAAATAGAGAAAAATAGCCTTTTCGTTTCCCTCCCGTCTTCTACGTACCCCAATTAGTTATTACCTAGCAAAAAGCAACATTTAAAGCTGTTCCTTACTTACCATCACTATTGTTTTGCAACAACACATTTAATTCTAAAAGCACAAAACATGCATTCATTATTTAATTAGTACGCAATTATTATTTTATGTTAAACACAGACATTTGTAAATAATTATTCTGCACGTATATTTGCGTGTTACCCTTCCCTTCACACGTGACATACATTGTTGATTAATCCACTCAATACGAACATGTTTATTAATTATTTTACGAAAATTGTTAGGGGTTAAAAATTTTCATTTACCCTGCTCCATCAACTCCCCCCTTTGGTGATTTTTAAATCACCACATAAAACCCAAGTTATACTTCTTTTTCAGGCAGCATATGTCTTTCATCCTTTTGCTTTTTGTTAGTTATACATCTGTGTCCATCTCATCTTGTCTTCTTGTCTCCTTATACATACTCTCTTTCATTTCCTCTAACTCAATTTCACCCATTTCTCTCTTTCTTTCATTATTCTGTTATTTCTTTTTATCTTATTTTGTCTTCTTTTTCTTTTTATACACGTTATTACAATTTTCAGCATCATAACTAAAATTATGGCTACAGTTGCTATTATTATAACTTTCCCTATCACTAGTCTACTCATTCCTGTTAACCAATTTGCTACTGAAGAAAACCCTCTACTAAGTTTTCCCAAGGACACTTTCAACCTCCAGTGGAACTAGTTCTTTGTGCAAATTTGTAATATTTGTTATATACTTTTGTATATTTTCACTCTTATCAGGAATGTAAGTGCAACAATGTTGGACTTTCAGCATTCCACAGACTCCACCCTCTTTTGCCAAAAGAATGTCAAGGGCAAGCCGATTTTGCATCACCATAGCTCTCATGGCAACCATTTCGGTATTTACCATCAAGAACCCTCCCGCAGTATCTTTAGACAAACGATCTACTACTGTGGATAATTTCCGAATTTTAAATGCATTCAAAGATATTCCCACTGCTGGTATCAATGCTCCAAAAATATCACCTACAATTTCTGAAAAACTTTCCCTTTTTCTACGTGAAAAGCCATTAATCATCTTGTATGTTCCTTTTTCTTCTCTGTCTATATGAAAAATCTTTGGAAAGACTAGGCCTACATAACAAGTTCCATACCAATGGTCCGGCAACCTGTAATAAGCTCTATTCCCACAAATGTAATAGATACCCGGAAATATTGGATCCCTTCCACCTTTGAATCCCCAACCTCCTAAAATTTGATAATTGTCATGGCAGATACTGGAACCTACAAAATAATTGTCATAGACTGTCTTATTTCTCCTAAAACACAACTTTCCTGTTTGCGGCCAATCTAAAGTCATTGCTGCATTTATCTTTTTCCCTTCATGATTTTCTTCCTCAAACGTCCATAGATGTGTTCTTTTCTCTTCTATTGCTTCTCTTTGAAATTTCACTCTTCTTTCTTCAACCATTTCTAAAAATACCCTTTCTTTCTTTAACTCACAGGTAAGGTTGTTTTTAACTATTTCTTCTAATGTTAAAATTCTATGCTCTAAAAAGAATTCACCTAAAGTTTTTGCTTGTTTTACTTTGTTTAGTTCTGGAACTACGGGAACATTTGCGAAAATCTTATCTATATCAGTGTAATAAAATTCTAATCTACCTGTTTTATAAAATAAACTTGCTAGGACACTACATGTTATTCCATAAGTTAGAGGTAGGTGATGATAAGTCACACCTTCTGTCACTGATGCAGGCAACTGCATACAAACATAACAATCTCTCACATCCATCGTTTCTACGTATTCATACAACAATTTTGTAAACATTTTTAGAAAAATCTGCTATTGACTTATCCTTATGTAATTCTGCACTACTTCTTAAAATAATTGGTTCTTTGATGTTAGCTTCTTTTCCTTGTTTAGTATTATTCTTTGTTTCTACTATAGCTACACTAATTGGAATTGTGATTGCCAAAACTATCCATATTGTCATTAATAATCCTGTACAAAAGCAACACATTTTACACCATTTTTTTAGAAACTCACATTTATCTCTTCTGTTTCTAATATTCTCCATTTTTATTTTGATCTCTTGTTAAATTTCAGAAAATTGTGTCACTACACCTCAGAAATGACTTAGTTGTCACTCTGCACTCCAATGTCTTTGCTTGGTACTTTCTTTTAATTCTTTTCGGAATTCTTTCGTTGTCACATCCAGTATCAATTGTCACATCCAGTAAAACTGTCACATCCGGCAGAAGAACTTTAAGTCTTCACTTCAGGTTTGTTGCACTTCACTTCTACCCATTCGGTTTCTTCGTCTCGGGCTCTCGTGAGTGTTCTTTTCTTCCTTGTAATCAGTCAGGGCGATATATAACCATTCAGGTGACTTGTATTTTGAATTCACTTTCTTTATTCTTTTCGATTTTTGCAATCGTTTTCCACTTTGTTTTCCTTGCTCTTTCTGACCTGTTATCTCATTCACCTGTTCAGCACTTTTTTCACCTGTTCTTATTATTCTGTATCTCAATTTTCTTATATTGCTGGGCCAATTGTCTCCTTTTCTTGGCCTTTTGGCTTCACTTTCTTTTTCTTCTCTTTCTGATTTCCAATTTCTTTTCCTTGATTCTGATTTTGTGTTTCCTTCTTCTCCACTTTCTTCAGTCTCTGTTTCAATTTTCTCGAAATTGTCTCTTATTTTGAAACTTATGATCTCACTTTCTTTTACTTGTGGTTCTATTCTTTCCTTCTTTTGTTCACCTATTTCTGTCCCTCCTCGAGGTTCTTTCGAATTGGTGTTTGTATCACTCTCTGCTTCTAAATTTCCCTGTTCTTTTGTTTGACTGTCTGTCCCTATTGCTCCTCGGGGTTCTTCTCGATTTTCTAACTTTTTATTTGACACTTTCCCTTTTTTTGTCTATTAATATTAACTTTGAAGGATTTCCACCACAACTTGTACTTGGTTGTTCATTTAGATCATTTTCTTGCTCATTCTCTTCTCTAATTGTTCCAAATTTCCAAGTTCTTCTTCGAAATTCTTCACAGTTTTCAACTGAATTGTCAGATTCTGAACTTGTGTCAGATATTTCCAGATGTCGACTTACAGGTCGATCTTCAAGATCTGGATTTTCAACTATTTCTCCTTCTTCTTCTTCCTCTTCTATTGTAGTACTTGTAGTTGGGTCTTCCAGATGTCGACTTACAGGTCGATCTTCAAGTTCTGGCACCCTTTTTCTTCTTCCCTCTGTTTCAGACGCTGAACTGTCATCCCACACTTCCAGATGTCGACTCACATGTCGATCTTCAAGTTCTGGAACTCTGATTGTATGACTGGCATGAACCCAGTTTTTCACTCCTGCACACTTGACTGCAGTCGTCGTCACTAGGATTACCTGTCGTGGTTCGTCCCAACGAGGAACTAGACAGTTTCTTCTTCTTTGGACTTTTATGCGGACCCAGTCTCCTGGATTCAAGTCGTGGGCTGGTTTTCTTTCAAGAGTGGTCGCATCCGGTCCAACCTGATGAAACACAGAACGTACCACATCAGCCAATCCTTTGCAATAATCCAGCACTAAATCATCAGTTATAGTCAGTAGCTTGTTGACGGGTACTTGTGCTTGTCTCATTGCTCGTCCCGTGATCATTTCATGAGGACTAAGTCCAGTTTTCTTTTCAGGAATACTTCTGATGGTCATCAGGACAAGGGGCAGTGCATCGGGCCATTTGAGTCCTGTAGCTTGACACATTTTTCCTAACCTGTTCTTAATTGTTCCATTTACTTGCTCTACTATCCCAGAAGCCTCTGGTCTGTATGCACAATGCAGTTTCTGTTTAATGCTCAATGCTTCACAAATTAATTGAATCAATTCATTTTGAAAATGCGTTCCTCTATCTGTTTCAACCGTGACTGGAAAACCATACCTCGGAATTAATTCTCGCAGCATGTTTTGCTATTGTTATTCCATCATTCCTTCTTGTCGGGTACGCCTCCACCCAACGAGAAAACAAACAGACGACCACTAGGACATATCTTAGTCTGTTACAAGGGGGCATTTCAATAAAATCCATTTGCATTCTAGTGAACGGACCTCCTTCTCGTCCTATTGTTCCTAGACTCACTATTGTTTTTCTTCCTGGATTAAATTGCTGACAAATAAGACATCTTTGACAAAGACTTTCAGCTATTGCTCTGAATTTTGGGTTATACCATGTTTGTCTAAAAAGTCTGATCATTGCATCTCTCCCAATATGAGCTTGTCCATGGTACATCCGTGCCATGTCAGAAATCATGCTATCAGGCATAACTGGTCTTTCATCTCTGTAAACCCACACACCATTGTTTTCATGTCTTCTACATCCTGCTTTTATCCATGTATCTTTTTCCTCATCACTTGCAACTTCTTGTAACTGTCTCACCTCATCCCATGTCTCGACAGTGTTAGTAAAAAGCAAAGGATAAGAAATATGCTCCCTTTCTCTATTTTTATTCAGGGACACCATGTTTTCTGCACAATATTTGGCTATCTCGTCGGCATAGTTATTCCCGACAGTTATGTAATCTTCATTTCTCTTATGGGCTTTGCATTTCACTACAGCTATCTGCCTAGGCAGCTGTATCGCCTCAAGCAGTTTTTTCACAAAATCTCCATTTCTGATAGGTGTTCCTGCAGACGTCAAGAAACCTCTTTGTGACCAAATTTGACCAAAGTCATGTACTATACCGGAGCCATACTTGGCTGGCTGTCACAATTGTAACTCGGACATTTCTTCCCAACTTGCATGCTTGAATCAAAGCAATCAGTTCTGCAACCTGGGCAGACCTTATTCCTTTCAGACAAGACGCTTCCATTACAGTCGCCACTGTACATACTGCATAAGCTGCACTTAGAACTCCTTCTCCTGTTCTCAAACATGAGCCATCCACAAACAGAACATAATCTGATTCTTTTAAGGGCTCATCTCTTATGTCAGCTCTTGGTTTTGTGCAATATTCAAGCACATTCAGACAATCATGATCCACTTCATCTTGCTCAATTATACTCTCCTCATCTGGCAATGATGTCGAAGGATTCACATTTATACATCTGTCTATGGTCACATTTTCTGCGCTCAAAATTACTTTTTCGTACTTAGTCAGCCGACTATGTGTCATGTACTGTGTTTTTGTTCTTGTCAAAAGAATTTCAACAGAATGGGGAACATATACTCTCAGTGGATACCCCATCACTATACCTTCACTTTGTTCCAGACTTACACAAGTAGCAGCAACAGCTTTCAAACATCCAGGCAACGCTTTTGCTATAGGATCTAAAACAGCTGAAAAATAAGCAATTGGTCTCTTCATTTTTCCATGTTTTTGTACTAGAACTGAAAATGCACATCCATCTCTCTCACTGCAATACAGTTCAAAATCTTTTTCATAGTCAGGCATTCCTAAAGCAGGAGCCTCACACAACTTCTTTTTAAGTTCTTTGAAAGATTTCATTTCTTCGTCATTCAATTCAAAAGGATCTTTAACATCCTTCTTTGTCAACTTTTGTAATGGCTTAGCAATCAGTGAAAAACCACTTATCCATTGTCGGCAATATCCAACCATTCCCAGAAACATTCTTACCTCTCTTTGCGTCATTGGAGCTCTCATTCCTTGAATCATTTTTATTCTCTGTCGTTACCTTTCGCACTCCTCTCTCAATTTTATGCCCTAAATATTGGACTTATTGTTGACAAAACTGCAATTTTGAAGGGGACACTTTATGTCCTCTTTTTTCTAAATGGTTCAGTAAAGCAATTGTATCACTGACACATGCTTCTTTTGTTTTCGATGCCACCAACAGGTCATCGATATACTGCACCATCACTGATTTTTCTGGCATTTTAAAATCAGCCAGGGATTTCTTTAGAATCTGATTAAAGATTGAGGGGCTTTCTGTATACCCCTGAGGAATTCGGCACCATGCCAAAATACGTTCTCCGAACCGGAACGCAAATAATGGCTGGCTATCTGGATGTAAAGGAATAGAGAAAAATGCGTGACACAAATCTATCACGGTGTACCACTCGGCTTCATGTGGAATTTGATATAGAATTACTGCAGGGTTTGGCACTATTGGACAACAAGGCACAACTATTTTATTGATCTTTCTCAAATCCTGTACTATTCTATATGTTCCGTTTGGCTTTTTCAATCCCATTATAGGTGAATTACATGGACTGCTCATTATTTCTTTTAAAATTCCCTGTTCAATCATTTTATTTATCACAGGAGTTATTCCTTCAATTGTTTCTGGAGTCAATTTATACTGTGGCGTATTTGGGTAAATTGTTCCTTCTTTTACTGTTATTTTTACGGGATCTACTTCTTTCATTAATCCAATATCTTCTCCTGTAAAGTCCCACACATTTCCTTTCACTGTCTCTTTTAGCTCATTTGGAAGCTTTTCTGCATCAAATGCAGGAAACAAACCATTTATTTCTGGTTCCTCATTCATCAGTGTCACTTTATACAATACATCTTCATCTGGGGTCTGAAATCCAATTCCATCTGGCGTACAATAAATTGTGCAGTTCATTTTACACAAAAGGTCACGTCCTAAAAGATTTACAGGACTACAATCGCAAACTACAAATTTATGCATTTTACTAAAAGGACCAATTTTTTATTCCACTAGTTCTGTAAGTGGTGTTTTGATCTGTTGATTCGACACTCCGATTACTTGGATATGTTCACCTGAGAGAGGAAGGTTTGGAATTTCCACTGACCTAACAGTAGAACGGGTAGCTCCAGTATGGACAAGGAATGTTACATTTGCACCATTCACTTCTCCATCCACAAATGGACCAGACTGATCTACCTCTAGAGTTGCGCCAAGTACGCACTCTTCTCCCTCTCCTCGGCACCGTCAGAAACTTTCATCCAACTCATCCTCACTCTGTCGCAACCAATACTGAGAAATATTAGCTGCCCGCGGCAACTGTGTTACCTGCTCTCCTCCGTAGAATCCTGTTTCTGCACTGTATCTCTGCTGGTTAACACTGTTCGGAAGTGGTGGTTGTGGCACCTGACCTTGTTGAACAACTACCTCATTCTGCACCTGTGGATTTAATGATTGATTTTCTGGATTAGGTTTAGGCGGGAACTTGTACTCGTTTCTCCAATGCCCTATCTTTCCGCAATTATGACATGGCCATTTCTTCTTTGCTTCTTCTAGACTCATTTGTCCTTTCCCTTTACCTATGTTAGGTCGGGATTTATTCTGTCCTGTTTCATTCCCACTAGTATTCAATTGAGCTTCCTGTTTCTCTGCCACTTTCACCTGTGCCCACATTGCCTTCTCTTTCAACTTACGCTGTCTACTCTCAATATCATCACTACAATACTTAGCATACCTCAGCACTTCATCCACAGTGCTGTTCTGCCAACAAATCATATGCTGTTTAATCATTTCACTTATCTCTGGTTTCAGTCCATACACAAATCTGTATACAAAATGACTCATATCTTTTTCACTCAACTCCTCATAACCACTATACTGCTTGAAAACCAACAACAACCTCTCATAATAGGCATGTACTGACTCCTTACTTTCCTGTGTAGTTCTGTCTATTTTTACCCAATCTGTTTCCTTAGGCGGAATCTTATTTTTCAAAAAGGTAATTACCTGATCATACTTTCGCATTACCTCTGGACCTGGTGCTCCTGTTTTTGGATCTCTCGGATACTCTGTAGTTGGCCAATCAACCGTAATCTTACATTCAGTCCACAAATCAGCTGGCACTACTATATCAAACAATCCATCTAAATCTATCCACAACACCTTCGAAACCTTCACAAATCTCTCCACTTGTCGATACCATTCAACTGGTTTCTCTCTCAGCTTTGGGAAGTCATTTGTAAATGACAGTATATCCTGTCTAGTCCAGGGAACATGTACATAACTACCACCTGGAGTTTCTCTCATTGGGTATTCTCTCGCAACAGGTTCTTTTTCAGTTACTGCAAAAGCTAAAGAAGCCTTATCTGTGGTTTTCTCATACTTCTTCGACCATCTGACTTTCCATCTGTCTACATCACCCCATTTTCTCAGTAAAACAATCAACTCTTTTATCTGTGTCAGTCTTCCTGCCGTGTTCAAATTCTCAATATCTTTCTCACAAAAGTCTACTCTATACGGTTTCTGCAATGTTTTCACCTTCGTAAAATCCACTCCAATGTCACTTGCTACCTCTTCCAATTTGTCATGTAAATTTCTAGCTCTCCATGTAATACTTTTGCACAAAAACATAATCTCATCATCCTGGTAATTTTTCAGCTTCTCTGTACCAATCGTTCCCAAAATTAATTCTTCCATGTCAATTTTTAACCTAATTACATCTAATGGTTTTTCTTCTGGTTCTTTCATTTTAAATGTCTTCATCCATTCATTTAACTCATCTGGAGTCGGACCTACAGGCGTATTATTTAATTCTATCCAGTTGCCACTCTTTTCAGGTGTCACTGTTGCAGATTCTATTACCATATGCATTTTCCTACCATTACACTCATTCACTGTCAAATTTGTAGGTGGACTTGGTCTATAGGTACTAGCCAAATTACTTGTACTTGGTTCCATCCTTTCTTTTTCCCTTGGAAATTGTGAATTCATAGGAATCACTAAAGAGTGTTCATCAATTTTCTGATTTTCAAAAACTGGTATCACTGGACCTATTGTTACAGGTACAGTCACAGCTTCCATGTTTTTCGTTAATTCTCTAATTTTCTCAGTTCGCTCCTTTGTCGTTCTTGCTAATTCAGTTGCATTGTCACTTTCTACTCCTTCATTTTGTGAAATTTTCATTTGATCTTGTGACCTATTTATTTCAATTCTTCTTTCAGGACTTTTATTTCTCACAGCTTCCATTGGCGGCGCATTAGGTGTCACCACTGTAGAACTCTGTTGATATGGAGGGGGATTTCTATTTAAAATATCTTCCAGCAATTCATCATCCGCTTCACTCCCATGCATATATCTTTCCCTCTCTATATGCTTCTTTTTCTCAGTACGTTTTCTCTTAGTCTCTTCCTCAACTGTGAAAGCCGGAAATAAACCTCCTGTCATGTTAGCACATCTCCATCGCTTTATTCTATCTTCATGATTTATTCCCCACATTCTTCCAGGTATAAACTCATGATTCCTCAAACCTCTGAATCTCTCTCGCTCGTACATCTCATCTTCCCATTCCGTCAACGCTTCAAACTGTGTCGGTCTAGGTCTAGGTTCTAACTTTGTCATCTTTTCTCTCAAGTTCCGTAATACAGCTACATTAAATGAACCATTCTCAGGAAACGCCAATGCTCCATCATTCTTTGTGTACTTTGCCCAATTTTCTAACCATATGCATGTATGATATCCATACTTCAACATCATATGTGAAGCAGGCGATTTTGGCGGAGGAATTACTTGTCCCTCTCTAGTCACAACCTTTTTGTCTTTCTTAAAGAAATTCTTAATTTTCGTCATCCATGACGTTCTCTCCCTTTCATACTCATAATACGACATGTTTTCAATCGGTTTTCTCGTTAAAACAATCCGAAACTCAACACTGTTCCGTGTACGGAACTTCAGCCAATCCCAGCGCGACTCACACTGTGAGAAGTTGGCCTGGTATATGCTGTTCACTAATTAAAGTGGACACCTTGCACCAGGGCAAATCGACTCTTATGGTAGATAGGTTTAAGACAACCTTTTAAAGAAAGCTATCCTAGTGGTAGCTGTGGAGAGTAGCCTTCAGGCTAAGTCTCGGAGGAATGTAAAGCAGCTTGTTTTACCATATAATCTCTTGAATCACCAAATGAAAAGACACCACACAGGTATATATATCAAATATATATGTATTTATTTCTAAATAACTCTCTACTAATCTCTTTATGAGATTAGAAGACAAACATATGCACAAATCAACGTTTCACAATAAGTTAAGCACAAAATATGGCTGGGGCCCTAGGGGCGTACCAGACCATATACTAAGTAAGAGACTTAGGGACAACGACTTGCAGGGAGACAAGGCCTAGGGCCTTCAGAAGTGCAGGGGCCTCACGAAACCACCCAAGGCAGGTAAGTAAAGGACCCACGGGGGACGCGTGCAGTGTGGATACACAGGCGCGGATCGCCGTTAACTTCAATGGGGCAAGTCGCGGTTGGAAATTAAGAGTTCTAGGAGACTTCGGGAGAACCTACAAGCAAGTCACTTACAGGGTAAGTAGTTCTAGGGCCCACACCCACAGGAGCACCGTAGTGCTGGAGTTACCTCACCCAGGGAAGCCGGGTGCATAGGTGTCCTTTGGTGTCGGGTCGCGGCGTCGTTTTCAATGGCGAACAAAGAAGACTTGCTGCTTGCGGGAGCTGAAGAAGTGTCCGGTGGAATCCAAGCCTGGATTCTGAAGAAGGATGACCTGAAAGCAGAGGGGACAGTGTTCAAAGTCACTTGGCAGTGACCCGGGGCAAGGAAGATGGATGCCCACCGTCGTCGGTTGATTCAGGTCGGTTGCGGGTGCCTTGACTCTTCAGCCACATGGTCCAGGAGGGGTCGACGACGACCAGGAGCTGGATTCGGTGGGTCCCTCGACGTCTGCAGCTGACTGCGGTGTCGGCAACTCGATTGGAGCCAACAAGCCTTGGCAGCAGCAAGTCTCGGGGAGATGAAGAAAAGTCGATGGCACAGACCAGCAAGGTCTGAGGGACTCACCCAGCGAGGGTAAGTCAGGGCAGGCCTGGAGCAACCAGGGGAGCCCTTTGGTTTCTTTAAGAAGTCTTCTGGGGACCCACAAGCCGGCGGGCAAGGGATCGCGAAGACACCTCGGGCGGAATCACTCAACAGGGGCCCACGGTCACTCGGGACGGTGTAGGCCTCTGATCTTTGGAGGGATTCCTGCTGGAGGTCGGGACCACACGTGGTCCAAAGCACAAGTTCGTAGAACGTTGTGAAGGGGTTGCACTCGACAATAGTGCACAGTACCCAGGGGTCGCGGTTCCTCGTTACTCGTGGGGTCCACTTGCCTCAGCTTCGCTGGGGACTCACGATGGCCTGGGAGAGGTCAGGAAATCCACTTCTTGGGCTGCAGGGACTTCGGACTCCGGCGGGAGCGGCGTAGTTTGCGACCGTCGTTGTCGCTTTTGGTGCCTGCCAAGCAGGGGAGTCACTCCTTGACTCCAAGGGAGATTCTTCTGTCTTCCAAAGGTAGTGGAACGTCGAAGGGCCAGGATTCTTCTGTAGAGCGTCGTCCAGGGGTTATCTGCCTTGCAATGGCAAGGTTCCCCTCTTATACTGAAAAGAGGGATGGACTAGCTCTATGACCCCACCTATGGGAGGGTCAAGGGAGGGGGTGGCTACACCCACTTCCCTTTGTCCAGTTTCGCGCCAGAGCAGGGGCAGGTAGCCCCTGAGCTGGTTTGAACTGGCATATGCACAGAGGAGCCTTCTGCTCCCCCAGTGCAGGACTTCAAAGCACTCTAAGAGTGCACCCACCCAGCCCCAATACACTAAACCCTGTCTGGGAGGTGGTTACACCTCCCTGTGACAGGATGCCTATTGTTGGGCTTCCTCCACTGCGAGTTTCGGTCATCAGCAGGAGGGCAGCCCAGTGTCTGTGACTGGTGGCATCCATTTTGTGATGCCAGGGCTCTTTAGGATTCTACCGCGTTTCCACAGCAGGTACATGTCTTCTCCCTCTAGAAGGGTGGAATGCTACCCCCGCCGCCAAGATTGGCGGGGGTAGTATTCCAAGATGTTTGACACCAAACACGACATGTTTTGATGCAGCCATTCCAAAGTTAGCATTTACCGCGAGGATATAATGCACTTAATAGTATATGGTTTAACCGCATCCACAAACAGCACCAGAGAATAGACTCTGAGAGCTGCAGAGGGGCCCTGCTCAGGCAGAGGCACCCCCTCACATAGACGCCAAGCACCCTGCCCTCAGGATTGATAGGACCTGCCTTAGGGGTGACTGATAGGTTTATATGTGTGTGCAGGAGAGATATAGGAAACCTATATCTCAGTGAGGGGTGCTAGCACCACCTCACCCAGGCTGCAGTAGCAGGCCTGTGGTGTCAGATTTAGACTGCTTCCCAGGGGTGGCATAACACATGCTGCAGCCCCTGGTAGGCCTGTGAAGTACCTATGCCCTTGGCACCTAAGGTACCATATACTAGGGACTCATAAGGCACCACAGTATCCAATCACTAGTGCACCTAGAGTGCACTCCATGTCGTTTAGAGAGAGCAGATAGACTGGGGCCCTGAATAGCAGGGTCCCAGTCCAACTAAGTCATAAACCAGCAAAACACCAGGAAAAAAGTGGGGGCAACCATATAGTCAGATTCCACCTTCCTACACACACCAATCAGAACGATTTCCTTCTTCCGCGCTCCTACCAATACCAGCGCGGCTTTTGTCTACGTCACTCCTGTTCTTGCGTTCACGTGACTAGCGCACTATCCAATCCTAGCGCGGCACTTGTGTACGTCACTGCTGCTCTTTACCCCTCCTTTACAAAAATTATCGGCAATTTTCTTTTCAATGTTTCTCCGTTAGTTACAACATTTAAAACATTTCCATAGTCTGATTCGCTAAACAAAAGTGACAGCTTTGTCCTTTTACACAAGAATCCTGTATTTCCAGTAGGCAGCGCTTACCTCTACCCTACCACAGGATTTATTTAACTTTCGCCGATAAAGTAGCACTTCCCTCTACCTTACCCTTCTTTCAAGCAAACAGTAAGCCCGTTTCTCTGGGGATAAGACACATGTGGAGACTATACTGCTCCTGAGAATTAAGGCCAGAGTTTCACAAGAAAACGTGATTGCTATTTCACTTACACACCTTTTATACGGAAAATGTCCCTAACATAACACAACCTGTGTTATTACCAAAATGAATTCAGACAATGTACCAATTCCATGTGACTTCTCTTGCCACACGTGTTCCACTTCCTACATCCCAGAAGCGTGAAAACTCACATATAACATAACGCGACTCAACATAAAGTGTTAGTCATGAAATAATCAATAATCACCAAACTAATCTATAGCAACCATAACTCTGCTACCAAGAAATCTGATGCAGCGGATACAATAAAAACAATTTCTCCCAGGTCACTTATCGGTCATCCAGGCGCCACTTATTTTCTCTTCACACACATATACACTATATCCACATGACGGTGGGGCCCATGACACCGCCAACACACTCACTTATTCATCTATCGCCCCTGGATTTCCCCTTTTATACCTACTCTACAAATATACTCCTAGGAGAAAGAATACACTGAAAACACACAAATGTTGTACCGCTGGAAGGAGCTGAATTACCTTTTTACCATAACCTGTCGATTCTTAATTCTTTTAAAAGGTATTCTTGCTCATTGTTTGTCGATGAATCATCTAGTATTTTAGTTGTAGTGAACAAGACCAGCTAAATCACAATAAACTTATTACTAATTTTCCCAAACGTTTAGTAAAAAATCACTGAGTCATTTGTTTAAGAATCTTAAAGTTTATATAATTTTAAAAGCATGGAAAAGAATTTAGACTTTATTATTCAATTATTCATACATTTATTAAATCAAATATTAATTAAGCAAATCAATTTTATTGCAGTAATGAAATTTTGTCATGAAGAAAATTCCTAATTAACCTACCTATCTTTCTAAATTAGCCTAATGATTTCTGAAATAAGTTTAAAGTTGGTAAAATAAAAGATTCTCATACTCAACTGGAAAATAAAGACAGCAACAGAAACTTCAGCTCGTCAGCATCAGCAACCGCAACTCGTCTCATCTAACAGTCTCTCAGTAATTCTAACTTCAGCAGCATCTCCCGCAGCAATTAAAAGCGACAAAAAGTAGGATACCCCTCCCTCCAGAGTAGGTCTTCTTATACCCTAATTCTAGCTTTGCTAACTAAATTGTTGCAACATTAGTGGTGCGTTTCACTCTCATTGGTCAAATCCAGTCCATTTATTTAATCTAAATCAGTCTTCCCAGATCCGACCAGTTCTTTTGGAATGCATATGTTCACATCCTTTCTCACAGTTCACAACATATTTCCATCCGTTTCGATCGTTTCATTTGTAACTCTTCTTGATACATTTCAGAATTCTTGCAAGCATTGTTCTTTCATTTAGGGTCGTTCCCACGTTTTCTCTGCTGATCGTCTCGGCACATTATCAGTTCAAATAGGTCACATCAGCCTTGACCATTCTTGCATCCTAGCCTTTCAGCACCATCACGTGATCAGTCTTTCTCCAGCTTTTCTCCCTCATCACATGTTTTTCTCAGCGCATGCGTACTCTAGTAAACGGCAACCATTTTATATCGCCACTCGATTAGACTTAAAAGCACTATTTCAAAGATAAACAAAACATAGTTAAAATAGAGAAAAATAGCCTTTTCGTTTCCCTCCCGTCTTCTACGTACCCCAATTAGTTATTACCTAGCAAAAAGCAACATTTAAAGCTGTTCCTTACTTACCATCACTATTTTGCAACAACACATTTAATTCTAAAAGCACAAAACATGCATTCATTATTTAATTAGTACGCAATTATTATTTTATGTTAAACACACAGACATTTGTAAATAATTATTCTGCACGCATATTTGCGTGTTACCCTTCCCTTCACACGTGACATACATTGTTGATTAATCCACTCAATACGAACATGTTTATTAATTATTTTACGAAAATTGTTAGGGGTTAAAATTTTTCATTTACCCTGCTCCATCAATAGCGCAGAATCATCAGCGAGGCGGTGACTTTATCACCCAGGAAACAGGTCGTCCTTGAACTTAACGAAGCGTCTTTCTGTGCCAGTCTCCCTGCTACTCTCTCTTGAGTAACTTGATGGGGTCGGTACCTCTTGAGCTCATCTTATGGCATCCGATCCTCGTCACCAGTTTTAAGACCACACAGGCATGTGGTTAAATAGATTTATTTGACGAAAAGAAGGTACATACAACCGATCCCAGGCAGACCAGCTTAAAGTCTCTACCTTAGAATTCCAAGTTTCCAAGGCAACTCAGAATATAATGACAAGCCTAGAATGCCTGCAGTCACTGAAATTTTATCAGTCACTAAGCATTACATTACAACAATAACAATGTCCTAAACTACCTAGAATCCAAAGCAACAACACTACTGGAAAAATATTGTAGGACGGTGGAATCTGACTATATGGTTGCCCCCACTTTTTTCCTGGTGTTTTGCTGGTTTATGACTTAGTTGGACTGGGACCCTGCTATTCAGGGCCCCAGTCTATCTGCTCTCTCTAAACGACATGCAGTGCACTCTAGGTGCACTAGTGATTGGATACTGTGGTGCCTTATGAGTCCCTAGTATATGGTACCTTAGGTACCAAGGGCATAGGTACTTCACAGGCCTACCAGGGGCTGCAGCATGTATTATGCCACCCCTGGGAAGCAGACTAAATCTGACACCACAGGCCTGCTACTGCAGCCTGGGTGAGGTGGTGCTAGCACCCCTCACTGAGATATAGGTTACCTATATCTCTCCTGCACACACATATAAACCTATCAGTCACCCCTAAGGCAGGCCCTATCAATCCTGAGGGCAGGGTGCTTGGCTTCTATGTGAGGGGGTGCCTCTGCCTGAGCAGGGCCCCTCTGCAGCTCTCAGAGTCTATTCTCTGGTGCTGTTTGTGGATGCGGTTAAACCATATACTATTAAGTGCATTATATCCTCGCGGTAAAATGCTAACTTTGGAATGGCTGCATCAAAACATGTCGTGTTTGGTGTCAAACATCTTGGAATACTACCCCCGCCAATCTTGGCGGCGGGGGTAGCATTCCACCCTTCTAGAGGATAAGACATGTACCTGCTGTGGAAACGCGGTAGAATCCTAAAGAGCCCTGGCATCACAAAATGGATGCCACCAGTCACAGACACTGGGCTGCCCTCCTGCTGATGACCGAAACTCGCAGTGGAGGAAGCCCAACAATAGGCATCCTGTCACAGGGAGGTGTAACCACCTCCCAGACAGGGTTTAGTGTATTGGGGCTGGGTGGGTGCACTCTTAGAGTGCTTTGAAGTCCTGCACTGGGGAGCAGAAGGCTCCTCTGTGCATATGCCAGTTCAAACCGGCTCAGGGGCTACCTGCCCCTGCTCTGGCGCGAAACTGGACAAAGGGAAGTGGGTGTAGCCACCCCTCCCTTGACCCTCCCATAGGTGGGGTCATAGAGCTAGTCCAGCCCCTCTTTTAGTATAAGAAGGGGAACCCTTGAACTTGCTAGTTAGATAACCCCTGGACGATGCTCTACAGAAGAATCCTGGCCTTTCGACGTTCCACTACCTTTGGAAGACAGAAGAATCTCCCTTGGAGTCAAGAAGTGACTCCCCTGCTTGGCAGGCACCAAAAACGACAACGACGGTCGCAAACTACGCCGCTCCCGCCGGAGTCCGAAGTCCCTGCAGCCCAAGAAGTGGATTTCCTGACTTCTCCAAGGCCATCGTGAGTCCCCAGCGAAGCTGAGGCAAGTGGACCCCACGAGTGACGAGGAACCGCGACCCCTGGGTACCGTGCACTATTGTCGAGTGCAACCCCTTCACAACGTTCCACGAACTTGTGCTTTGGACCACGTGTGGTCCCGACCTCCAGCAGGAATCCCTCCGAAGATCAGAGGCCTACACCGTCCCGAGTGACCGTGGGCCCCTGTTGAGTGATTCCGCCCGAGGTGTCTTCGCGATCCCTTGCCAGCCGGCTCGTGGGTCCCCAGAAGACTTCTTAAAGAAACCAAAGGGCTCCCCTGGTTGCTCCAGGCCTGCCCTGACTTACCCTCGCTGGGTGAGTCCCTCAGACCTTGCTGGTCTGTGCCATCGACTTTTCTTCATCTCCCCGAGACTTGCTGTTGCCACGGCTTGTTGGCTCCAATCGAGTTGCCGACACCGCAGTAAGCTGCAGACTTCGTGGGACACACAGAATCCAGCTCCTGGTCATCGTCGACGCCTCCTGGACCTCGTGGCTGAAGAGTCAAGGCACCCGCAACCGACCTGAATCAACCGACGACGGTGGGCATCCATCTTCCTTGCCCCGAGTCACTGCCAAGTGACTTTGAACACTGTCCCCTCTGCTTTCAGGTCATCCTTCTTCAGAATCCAGGCTTGGATTCCACCGGACACTTCTTCAGCTCCCGCAAGCAGCAAGTCTTCTTTGTTCGCCATTGAAAACGACGCCGCGACCCGACACCAAAGGACACCTATGCACCCGGCTTCCCTGGGTGAGGTAATTCCAGCACTACGGTGCTCCTGTGGGTGTGGGCCCTAGAACTACTTACCCTGTAAGTGACTTGCTTGTAGGTTCTCCCGAAGTATCCTAGAACTCTTAATTTCCAACCGCGACTTGCCCCATTGAAGTCAACGGCGATCCGCGCCTGTGTATCCACACTGCACGCGTCCCCGTGGGTCCTTTACTTACCTGCCTTGGGTGGTTTCGTGAGGCCCCAGCACTTCTGAAGGCCCTAGGCCTTGTCTCCCTGCAAGTCGTTGTTGCTAAGTCCCTTTTTTAGTATATGGTCTGGTACGCCCCTAGGGCCCCAGCCATATTTTGTGCTTAACTTATTGTGAAACGTTGATTTGTGCATATGTTTGTCTTCTAATCTCATAAAGAGATTAGTAGAGAGTTATTTAGAAATAAATACATATATATTTGATATATATACCTGTGTGGTGTCTTTTCATTTGGTGATTCAAGAGATTATATGGTAAAACAAGCTGCTTTACATTCCTTCAAGACTTAGCCTGAAGGCTGCTCTCCACAGCTACCACTAGGATAGCTTTCTTTAAAAGGTTGTCTTAAACCTATCTACCATAAGAGTCGATTTGCCCTGGTGCAAGGTGTCCACTTTAATTAGTGAACAGCATATGCCAGGCCAACTTCTCACAAATATGTAACACTAAAACTAAAAAAAACCTTAAACAACTAACAAGCTACAAATCTTTATCTATCTTACTATTTTTATAAATATTATATGTACTAATCAGTCTAAATTATAATATTTAAAACAAACCCTAGTTATACTGCTAAGTAAAAATAAAATGAATAGACATATAATAAAAGCTGACGTACGCCACAAAATAATAAATAAAAACCAACATTCAATTAGTAATAAATAAAATGCAAAGCAATTGATTGAACACAACAAAATAAATAACTGTAAGTCAAGCAAACATTTCTCAACTAATAAAAATATAAGTTACAGTTTTGAAGTTGATGTCTACGATCTTCCTTAACTGAATACAAAATTCGACAAAAAATATAAATAAAATCAAACGGGTAAAACATCATGTCCATAGAAATAAACCATAGTCAAAGCCATCAACAAATGGCAATTAAAGGAAAGCTCCTTTTATTGGAAAATGATGCAAGTTCAATTCGGACTGCTCTAAGACGAGACATTTTTGTCCGCTTGAACGGGAAAAGCGTTGTTTTTAGAAATTATGAGAAAGCCTTAGAGTTATTTGAAATTGAGTGTAGTGGTACATGTTCTCACCCAAAATCTGCATTGAAAACTCTATCCCAAAAATTATTTACAAAGTCAGTCACAAGAGAGATATATTTCTGTGTTCAGGGCACTCAAGAAATGACATAATAGTGGGGAGTTGTATGTATAAAAAACCCCAATCGTATGTTGTATGGAACCTCCCCCATCGAGTGGGTAGAACTATTTTGTTGTTAGGGATGAATCTGCTGCTCCCTTTGCGAATTATAACAGGGGCCTGGGGGGGTGGGGGATTACTTAGTTGGAATAGACTGTGATCTATGTGGAAATTGGGTGCAAGATCTAAATCATGTATCATTTGTTTGTCCCGCACTGCAAGCACTACGACGTCGTTTATTAAAACCTGTATTTTTAAAGTATTACATCACCACCCCAGAGGAGGCCCGGAATTGTCTATTAGCCCCTCCCTCTGATTTAGTTTGTTTTAATGTTCTTTGCTTTTTGAAACAATTTTCAAAGATTTTTTTAGAGAGATGTATAACACTGTGCTTAGTACCGGTATGCCAAACACGGTCCGTGATGGGTAGTACATTTTGCACGTTATAAACTGGAACCTAGGGCAAGATGTAAAATCAAGTGGTATCTGTCTGCCCCCAACAATATGTTTAGTTCTGATAGGCCAAACATGGTCCCTGTTGTGTAGCATATTTTCCGCATCGTATATCGATACCTAGGGTACTTAAATTGTATAAAGGAGGATGTTGGAAATTTTTATTTGGGACAAAGTATTAATGCAGTTTTGCACAATTACATAATCGGTTGTGTTAAGGTTACTATATATGTGCACTTGAACTTTATTCATTAGGTAGCATGATTATATGGAGTCATTTTTTGCATTTTTCATATATATTGTCTTTTCACCTTCAATTGTATAGTGAAATTGCAATTGCTATGTCCCCAACTGTATTTTATTCTGCTAATTTGAACAGTATGATGTGATACACTGTGAATTTTCTTCTTTTGTAACTTTTTTTGTGGAACTCATTTGAGTTCCGAATCATAAATAAATTAAGTTGAAATTGAAAACTCCTTTAAAACTGAAAAATAAAAGGAAATAAAAAATTACTCTTGGAAAAAATATAACCTAGTTAAAATTACCTTTTGAAAAGACGATGCATCCAAAATGAGAAAGTCACACACCCCCACAAGGAATCTATGAAAAAAACATAGCCCACCTTCACATAACAAATAAACCACATACATATAAAAAAATTATTTAAAAACAATAATCACATAATACGATTAATTAATAATTTACACTTTAGTGTACTACACATTTCATTGAGGCCTACGATACTACACTACAGAAAATCCAAACTTCAACCTAACGCAAAACTAGTCAACTATAGCAAAAGAATACACTAATCTAACTTTACTACTACTCATGCCCACATCAATTCTACTCCCAAAACCCCAAAAAGTAACTTAAAAGTAGTCCTTCCTCATCTTTAGAGCAGCAGCAGGGATCTGCATCAACAGGAATCAAGAACGATCAAAAATGACGGTAATAGACTAAAAACAATAGAGAGAGCAGTAAAACAACATGGCCACTAAATAAAAATATAAAGACTATGGGCCAGATGTACGACCGATTTTTGCGGTCGCAAAGGGGATTTCAGTCCCTTTGCTATCGCAAAGTAGGGTTGGCGACTCGCTATTAGGAAGGGGCGTGCCAAGGGCGTCCCTTCCTAATAACGTATCAAAAACCCATGTGTGAATTTCGGTCGCAAAACACTCGCAGTTTATCACCCTAACCACTCGCAAACGGGAAGGTGTCTCCAGGGGACCCCTTCCCTTTGGGAATGGATGCGCAAATATTTTTTAAGGGCAGGCAGTGGTCCCAGGTACCACTGCCTGCCCTTAAAATTGAAACTGAAGAGTTTTATTTTTATTTTTTAAATGCAACCCGTTTTCCGTTAAGGAAAACGGGCTGCATAAAAAAAGCTGCTTTATTTATGTTTAAATCTTTTTTTATTATTATCTTTAATGGGAGTGCGATACATCAGTTTTCTTCAACAAAGTCTAAATTGCTTTACATACAGCGTATTTCTCGAAAAATCCAATGGTCAAGTTACATTCTCAATACAGTTTTCGTACATTTGATCCTCTCTCAACATGTATCTCTTCGTTGCATTGCTATTCCCTATTCTAAAATATAAACTACTAACTTGAACACCCCCCTCCCCCCCCCGCCGGTAGTCCTATTGCTGCGCGTGTTATACTCATTGAGAGCTCAGCGGTATCATCTTTCAATCGTTCTGAGGTCTTTGGGTCTCCAACTCTGGGTCTGTTAACTATAGTACTCTCAAGGACTTAGGGCGAGTGATTTCGTTAAACTCTGTCGATAACAATGTTAAGAATGGTTTCCGGGGGGGCGGAGCTTGCCTGCAGCCAAGATGGACGCGTAGTCGGAGAGCTCCGTACAGCCACCGCACGCTCCGGCATTTATTCTGCATCAGAGCTGATTTTACAGCTCACAACCACGTACGCCTCAGCTGGGGAGGCGCTTGCTGACATCTCGAGCCGTTTTGCGGATGGCGCAGCCTCCTGACATTGCCGGCGGCGGTGGAGGCCAGACGCCGTGGGACGGACACCTCTGTGCTCTTGGAGCGGCTTCGCCCAGCTGGTGTTCCTGTGTCCTGGCGGTGAGCGGGCTGTGACTGAGTGGCGCCATATTACGGGAGCCTGGGGGTGCTGCCTCATATGATCTCCGGCTGCCGAGTGTGAGGCGGTATCTCTGCGGAGACAGCGCTTGCCTGAGCCGCGGCGGGAGACATAGTCCCTGCCGGGCTGGGTCAATGCTTTGTTCTGGCAGCTAACCCTTGCACTGTGACTTCCCCCTCAGGCCTCCATAGACGCTTCGGAGCCGGGGACTGCTGTATGCATGCTCTATGGTGCTGGGCCTGAAGCGGCCGTCTTGGAAATCCACTACCGTGTGCCTGCTGGGGGGCTTCTCTGGGGGCAGAGTGATTTGTGCTGTCCGTCTCTACTCTCCGCAGACAGGTCGCTGCCCAGTGTCGTGGCGGTTGCCGCTAACGTGCTGGATTGTTACCAGAACATTCATTATTTTTGGGACTCTGGGGGGGGCCTGTGCCATTCTTGCGGCCTAGACATTTTCCGTGCGCCCAGTGGGTCCCCGGCCTCCCTGCCCCTCTGGGAGTCCGCTGAAGTGAGCACATATCTCTGGGGTCATGTCGACGATCTAGCAGCCTTGATAGACACTCTGTCTCCTTACACGGCTTCTGGCTCTCCCAGCTCACTGCGACCGAGACCTGGTGGGTGGCAGCTGGCCCCTTTGGTTGTGCTTTGGCAGTGAGGAGCGCGTGCACCGCCTGCAATAATATGGGCAAGCCAGATAAGTCCCAGCCCAAGCTGACTTTTGAACACCGCAAGTCGAGGCGCCAGGAGGAAGTGGCTGACTCGGCGCTGGTAGATGCTGATATCTCTGCGGATGACCCTGTGAGTGACATTAAACAAATAATTGCTGCCATGCAGAGTGGTCTGACAGCTATTGATGCCAAGATAGACACGCTGGCCTACAGGATGGATAGGATGGCGGCGAGGGTTGATAAGCATACAGAGCGCCTAGATATGGCGGAACGCCGTATCACTTAAACAGAGGAAGCTCAAGCTGACACCAGCAATGCTCAGCGGCAAGTTGAGAGGGTGCTGGTTGCACTGCAGGACCGCGCAGAGGATTTGGAAGCCAGGTCGAGGCGATGCAACCTTCGTATCACGGGCCTCCCTCAATCTACAGCTACAGGGCCCATGGAACCTTTCATCGAGCAGCTCCTCAAGAACCTATTGGGGGCTGAAACCTTCTCCGCTATGTTTGTAGTGGAGCGGGCACATCTTTCACTAGGTCCTAGGTCCCGACCTGGCGCTCCCCCTCGGACCATCATCGCTATGCTCCTTAACTACCGTGATAGGGATGCAGCACATTGTAAAGCAAGAGAACTGGGCGCATGCACTATGAGGGCTCCTCCCTCTCCCTCTTTCCTGACTTCACCGTCAAAGTCCAGGAAGCCCGGAGGCAGTTTGTTCCCCTAAAGCGCAAGCTGCGAGATCACCACCTTGAGTATGCTATGCTCTATCCGGCGCGGCTGAAAGTTCTCTTCGATGGCAAACCGCAAATTTTCTCTGCTCCGCAATCTCTGCAGAAGGCTATGAAGTCCTGGGAAGTGGCGGGTAAACGAAAAAGAGCGCAGGGTGAAGGCACGGACGGCGATACTTCGCCTCATACTCTAGACGACAATGACTGAATGCAGGAACTGTGCCTTGTCCTTTCTTCCCTGTGTACTTTGCTGGGCTAATCACAGTTCCGTCGCTGCTTTTCCTATTCTAGTGTGAGGGTGGGGGAGGGTTTCTTTCCCCTTTACAGGATGGTGTTCGATGATTGGAGTATTGTTTCCCTGTTGATCTCCGTTACATAAGCGATTATGGATGCTTTTTGTTGGTTCTTGCCTCCTTCCATAGCCCATCCTTTGTATTTGATGCTCTGTATTAGTTCAAGGTGGCAAGGTACTGGAGATTGTGTTGCATGATTGCTGGGTAACATCCGCCCCCAAGCGTTGCCTGTTGCTACTGCCAATGTTTTCGAGTTTGTTTTTTGTGTTTGCTTTTTTCTCTTCACATGAGTATAATGTGTGGGTTTCTGTATGGGGAGGGTTGACTGCCGCTCTTGCTTGGTTGGGGTATGCAAGACGTGGGAGGGGGGGTGGCATTATTGGGATTTTTTTTGTATGTATATGATTTTTTTTCTTTTACAGGTCCTGTATTATGGTCACTATTTCTTGTATCGGGGGGGGAGGTGTCTCCAGTAAGTGGTGTATGCGGCACTGGCACTTGTTCTCTCTACATACTAATTACAAGGCAGTATGGCTAATCGGAAGTGTTTGAAGCTTTTGACGTGGAATGTTAGGGGTCTGAACGACCACAGAAAAGTGCGTAAAGTCCTAGCCTATTTGAAAAGAAAAGAGGTAGATATCGCTCTATTGCAGGAAACGCATCTTCACCCACACTGCAGCTTGCTGACAGGAAGTCGCATGTTGGGGGTTTTTCATGCTGCCGGTTTCACCTCACACTCTAGGAGCATTTTTAACCTGGGTTAATCCTGCTGCGAAGCTCCGGATGGAATGCCATGAAGCAGACCCTTCTGGTAGATACGTGATCACCCGCTGCTACAATTCCTCTATGGATGTACTGGTGGTAAATTCCTATGGCCCAAATTATGATGATCCACAGTTTTATCAGTCTCTATCCCGGGCTATTAAGTTATACTCTCCTTCATCTGTGGTGTGGGGCGGGGATTTTAACTGTGTTTTGAATCCATCGTTGGACCGCTCTAAGGGCCCACTGCGGCCCCCTTCGGCAGCTGCTAGAGCGATCGCTGATGTATCTGTACAGTTGCAGATGGTTGATGTGTGGAGGACGCGCTCGAGGGACATGGGTGGGTTCACACACTACTCAGCTCCTCACGACACACATACACGTATCGATTATTGGCTCATTTCGCAAACCTTGATGTCCAGGGTATTGGATTGTGAGGTGTTAGCTCGGACACTCTCGGACCACTCTCCTATTTTATTGACTCTAACCGTTCCTCCACGTGGGCCACCTCCCTTCCTGTGGCGATTCCCCCCCTATTCGTTGCTTGACGCAGTCTTTAAAGCGGAACTGAGCGACGCTATCTCGGAGTTCTTTGCACTAAATATAGGCACAGTGGACTCTTTTGCCACCGTGTGGGAATCCTTTAAGGTTTATATTAGGGGTATTGCCATCAGCAAACATGCGGGGGTTCTCCGTTCAATTCGTGGCAGATTGGCGCTTTTGGAAACCCGGATTGCCGCGTTAGAGGACGAACTGTCTCGGGGGTCCTCTCCACAACTACTGGACCTTTTAAAATCCACAATAGCCGAGTTCAATGTTGAGGCGGATAGCGAGGTTAAGCACATGGGAAAATATGCTTCAGCTCGAGTATATGGGGAGGCGGATCGGCCGGGATCAGTCCTGGCAGCCATGGCGAAGCGTAGGTTAGACTCCAATGGTATCCCTACTGTATTTGCATCCCCTGACTCGACTCGGTCGGATCTGGTAGCTGATGCTAATCAGTTACGGAACTACTATCAAGAGCTTTATAGCTCAAAAGTGTCCCCCAGCGACGCGGACATAATGCAATATCTTGAATATATCGAACTCCCTTGGTTACAAAACTGGCATAGGGAGTTTTTAATGCGTCCTATAGAGCTGCAGGAGATTCGTCTGGTGTTGAATTCTATGAGAGAAGGAAGTGCGCCTGGACAGGACGGGCTCACTGTGGCGTTCTATAAAGCTTTTAGTGACTTGTTGATACCCCATTTGGCCACATTGTTCCAGGAAATTGGTGCGGCAGGGTTTCTGCCACAGACTATGCAGGAAGCTTTGATCGTTACCTTTTTGAAGCCAGATAAAGATCCCCACCTTTGTTCCTCATATCGTCCGCTCTCTCTGTTGAATGTGGATGCTAAGGTGTTCGCTAAGATCCTTGCCAATCGTCTTTCCCCACTGCTCCCTCAGTTAATTGGCCCGGAGCAGGCCGGATTTATTCCAGGTCGCACACTTTCACACAATCTCCGCACGGTGTTCGGTGTTCTTCAGCATACCCGCCCAGATGTCCCGGCAGTCGCGGTCTTCTTAGATGCCGAAAAGGCGTTCGATTCTATTGAATGGCCGTTCCTCTATGCTGTCCTGTGTCGTATGGGGGTTGGTGATGTTTTTTTACAGTTGGTCAGGGTCCTCTACAATAAGCCGAGTGCTAGGGTTCGTGTGGGAGATGTGGTGTCTGACCCCATTGTCATATCCAGGGGTACCAGGCAGGGATGTCCGCTTTCTCCGCTCCTTTATGCGCTGGCAGCTGAACCCTTGTTGAGAGCGTTGAGAGAATATCATAGCCATAGAGGCCTCCGCTTCACTAACTATAATTTAATAGTGTCAGCCTATGCGGACGATACACTTTTGTACATCAGAAACCCGGAAGTACATCTTCCTCCGGTCATACGCGAGGTGTTGCGATATGGTGGGTTATCAGGTCTGAATATTAATTGGGATAAGTCTTTAGTTTTCCCACTGACTCCTTGTACCACCCCTGTGGAGCTTGACTACCCTTTGCAATGGACCTCTGACCCGGTTCGCTATCTCGTAATCCGAGTGCATTCGGATGCTGACCTAGTGATCCGGGCTAATTATGGCAGAGCGATAGTGAAATTGAGGGAGGATGTGGACCGTTGGATTCGCCTCCCGTTGTCTTTAGTGGGGAGAGTTTCATTAATGAAGATGGGGGTGTTACCTCGCCTACTCTTTTTGTTTGTCAACATTCCCATTGTGGTCCCCCGTCATCTGTTTAAGGAATTGCGGGTGTTGATGGTTAGATTGGCTTGGCCAGGCAAAGCGCCGCGAGTTTCTGTGGACACACTTATGTTGCCGTGCTCTGCTGGTGGTTTGGGTGCTCCAGATTTCGAGCTTTATTACAGGGTTGCGCAGGCATCACACGCGCATGCCTTGGTACATGGGCCCCAAAACCTACTGCATCTTCACATAGAGAGAGTTGCTGCTGCTCCCGAGCCACTGCCTTGGCTTATAGCTAAAGCTCCGATTAGATGCTGGGGTGTCCTTGAGTCAGTGAACTCCGTGACTCATGCGTGGCACTCCCTTCTTGGTTTGTTCGCCGGAGCCCAACTGTATTCGCACTGATTGCGTATAGAATGGTGCCATTGGTTCGTTTTTAGTTCGGATAGAGGTGTGATCCGTGCGCTGCATAGTTTAGGTCTGTCTGTAATGGGTGATTTGTTTAAAGATGGTCTGATGTTCACTTGGGATGATTTGATCACTAATAAGGAGCAGCCCTTTGTACTAACAGTTTCAGTTTCATCGCACAAGGCACGCATTGCGCGAGGTGTTGGGTGAGGAGTTGACAGAACCGGTGGAATCCCCTCCTCTGTCCATTTTACTCCGTTCTCAGACCCCGGTTAAGTTGGTCTCTAAATTATATGTCTCGGCCTTACAAACTAAGATATCTCCATACACAAAGGCTCGTCTGGCTTGGCAGGCAGACATCGGAGAACAACTTTCGGACAGCATATGGTTTTATTGCTGTGAAGTTACCCGTAAAATCTCTCAGGCATAGATTGGCACATTTTAAATTTCTCAATAGGGTTCACCGGAGCGATTGCACAGATATGGGTTGCGTGATTCTGACTGTTGTGAACGTTGCGATAGTCCGGGAGCTGGTTTCTACCATTTGGCGTGGTTGTGTCCCCCTGTGGTGGAGTATTGGAGTCAAATTTTTGCCACTCTGACTACCATTGTGGGTACCCCTATCACTCCCGATCCTTTATTAGCTCTACTGGGTTATACAAAACCCCTGCAAAAAAAAAATCGTAAACTGATAGCTATGGGTCTTCTCTTGGCCAAGCGTAGGCTAGCAATGAGGTGGCTGCGGGGTCCTCTGCCGACAGTGGCTGAATGGGAGGGAGACATGGTGTATTGTAACACCCAGTCAGATGTGTACAATGAGTTGCTTCCTCCTTCTTCCCGTCCCTTAAGTTTTTGGGGCCTTTTTGCTCAATATCAGGAATCCAATCGCATTGCAGCTGAAGTACATGAGAACTAAAGTGGTGGTGCTGCTCTGTTATTCCAAGCTTTCTTGATGTATCATCATAGTGCTGCGGTTACCCTTTCCTGAAGGATGCTTGTGGGGTGATAGCCTTCTCAACTATTTCATATCCCCTTGTGAGATGCCGCTGCCGTACTGTAGCAGCTGGGTATGCTGTACGCCTCTTCCCCCCCCCTCATCTCCTTTAGTATCGTCTAGCGGTACATTGTATATTATATGTGACCTGTGTTTTCCTTTTCTTTTTCTCAATGTGATTGTATTTTGTTAATGTTTGCATAAATTTCAATAAATAAATTTCAAAAATAAATAAATAAATTTTAAAAAACGAATGGTTTCCACACTTTCTGAAAAGTATTTTCAGAGCCAGTGAGTGAGGCCATAATACGTTCCATGCCCAGGATGTCCCATAGCCTATGTAGCCAGCCTACGTAAGTGGGTGTTGTGGCGATCCCCCAATGTGTCAGGATGTTTTAAAGAGTTACCCCTAGTGCTAGCCCCATCTGTCGTCCCCTACAGCTTTTGAGTGGGTATGTTATCAAATTGGGAAGACCCAGCACCACATACACTGGTAGTCTCGGTATCTGCGTGTCGAATTGTTGGTCTGTCATCTAGGATTCTGGTCCAATACATCGTTAAAGTCTTACATTCCCATAATAGATGTACCAGGGTTCCCTCTTCCCCACACCCTCTCCAGCAAGTAGGGCTCCTATCTGGGTTACCTCTGTTAAGACGCACAGGTGTGAGGTACCAGTACGTGGCTATTTTCATAGCCGATTCGATACTGGCCACATTGCGTGCAGTGTGTTTCGCTCTATAATATATCCCCTCCCATTCTTTCTGCGATAACTCTCTACCAATTTCTCTCGCCCATCGTTTCTGGCTGGGTGTGAATTGTGTTAGAACTGATTGTCTGAGCATGTCGTAAAGCTCTGATATCAGCCCCTTGTCGTTCTGTTTTGTGATTAACCATTTCTCATAACGCGTCATCTTGCGACTAGCCTGCGGCCGTATCTTGGGTTGAAGTACCCAATGTTGTAATTGCATATATCTTAGCCGTTCCGTTTCTGGGATCCCATAATCTCCCTTTATCTGTGGAAATGGGATTATTCCCGTCAAATCAAATAGATGCCCTACTGATCTGCAGGGAGTGTCTTGCCATGCCCAGAATGCCTTATACTCCATTCTTGGGGTAAACTCTCTATTCCCAAATAAAGGTGTCATAGGTGATGGAAACGTCGTGGGCTTCCTTGGAGTAGCTACCCCCTCCCATACTTTCATCACCGAGTTTGTAATCTGTGATCTCCGTAAACTCTGGGGTCTGTTTGAGTTCTTCAGGAAGGGGACCTTCCATAAAGGAATCCCCGCTAGTGCTCTGTCCTGGAAGAGCCATCGTTTTTCAGACTCTGGTCTATTCCATTCCACCAGGTATCTCAATTGGGCTGCTTTGTAATAGTCCAATAAGTTCTGTATCCCGAGGCGCCCGTTTTCTGGCCTCATGTATCCCATATGTTTCCTCATATGGGGCCGGGCTCCAGCCCATACAAAGCGATTGATTTCGCGCTGCAGTGAGGTGAGCACTAACCCTGGGCGGAAAACTACGCTACGCTCGCGTAGTTTGCGTAGTTTGCGCAACTACGCGCTACGCGAATTGCACGTAGCACAGTGCAAAAGCGCGTAGCGGGCATTTTTTGCTTGCTCGCGGTCCTCAACGTCAAGTTGGCGCCCGCGAGCGAGCAAAATGACATCTCGGCGAGACTTTTTCCTCGTTCGCGATCAGCAACATCAAGTTGCCAATCGCAAGCGTGGAAAATAAACCTCCCGGCGAGATTCTCAACGCGGGGAGGTCAGGTATCTCATTGCGAGTGGTCGCGTATGCTCGCGACCGCTCGCGATGAGAAACTACCAGTCCGCGTTGAGAAAACTGCCGCTCGAGTACAAATCTACTCGAGCGGCAGAAAACGACCGCTTGCACTGTGCAAGATGCCGTTTGCAATGATTGCACAGTGCGGACAAGCATCCGGCACTGTGCAGTCATTGTGAACAGCATTTCCTACCGCACTACGCAGTTCGCTTAGTGCTACGCGTAGCTCGCGTAGTGCGAAGTGCACTTCGCGTAGCTGCACGTAGCGCTACTACGCGAACTACGCCCAGGGTTAGTGAGCACTCTTTCCATCGGGGTTGCAGGCAGAGTCTGAAATAGGTGTAATGCTTTTGGTAGAAGAGTCATTTTGATCGCTGCCACCCGCCCTAATAGCGAAAGTTGATGTCGTCCCCACTTGCTCAACTCTTTTTTTAAACTGTCGCGTTAGCTTTTCGTAGTTTAATCTGACCGTTTGATGGATCGTAGCCACCAGTTCCAACCCCAGATATGGGACCGATTAAACCACCCTGGTCCCCAAGATCTGTTCCCTTTCGTTCTGGGAGGTTCGATTAGTTGGTTTCAAATTGAGGATCAGCGATTTGCCCACATTAACCCGGAAACCTGAAACCTGACCAAAGATCTCAAGTTCCTTCAAAAAAGCGGGGAGCGATCTCTGTGGCTCCTCCAACGCTGCTAGGATATCATCCACGTGTAGGCTAATAGGGTGTGACTCCCCTCCGAATGGTATCCCTTTAATGTCGGGGTTGTCCCGAATTTTTTGTGCTAGGGGCTCAATATATAGCGCAAATAAAAGGGGTGACAACGGGCATCCCTGCCTAGTGCCTCTTTGAATAAAAAAGGGGCAAGAGGAAACCCCATTGACTCTGAGGCTGTAGGCGCTCCATAGCAGCAACCTACCCATTCCCGAAACCTGTCGCCCAACCCAAAATGCACCATCGTCTGTTCCAAAAATCCCCAATCCACCTGGTCGAACGCCTTTTCGGCGTCAACCGTCAATAGAAGCGTGTCCATATTCGTTTGGTGGGCCTTATCTATCAGGTGAAGAATCCTCTTCGTATTGTCCCCACTTTGCCGAGTTTGAATAAACCCTGCCTGGTCAGGTTCTATTAAATTCGGCATGTTTTTAAATCTACATTGAGTAGGGATACTGGTCTATACGACCCACATTCCTGTTTATCTTTCCCTGGTTTTGGTAGAACTACAATCGCTGCTGATAGCATGGTTGAAGGGATTGCTCCTAGGCGCCCAAAGGAATTATATAACCTCGTCAGTACCGGGGCTAGCATATGACAGAAGTTTTTATAGAAGAGTGCGGGGAATCCGTCCAGGCCTGGCGATTTGAGCAATTTAAGTTGCGAGATCGCAGTGACCACCTCCTCAATCTTTATTGGATCGTCTAAGGAGTTTGTTTGGTCCGATGTTATATTGGCCATTGTAACCTTCCGTAAGTACGAGGTTACGTCATGCCCAGATGGAGTGTCTTTTGTGTATAGGGTCTCGTAGTAATCCCGAAAAGTCTGGGCTATTTCCTGATCCCCAGTAGCTGCCCCCGCTCCCCCTCTTTTTAGCGAGTGTACCTTTGTGTGCTGTCGTTGGGCCCGGTGCTTGCTTGCCAATAAACGCCCTGTCTTATTATTATTATTATTATTATATTAAATTTATAAGGCGCACAGCTACCCGGAGGTTTCCCGGCGCACAGGACAGATTGCAGACAAATCGGAAGCTTTTTACTGGTTGAAAAGCCAGGTCTTCAGGCCTTTGCGGAAGCTTTTATGGCTAATTTCGTGGCGAAGTGGGGAAGGTAGTGAGTTCCACAACATTGGGGCCAGGTACGAGAAAGAACGTCCGCCCATACGTGAAAGTTTAAATCTAGGAACTATAAAGTTAGCTTGGGATGCAGAGCGAAGTAGACGGGGCGGAAGATATATCTGGGCTAGGGAGCATAGGTAATTGGGTGCTGTACCTAGCTTAATCTTATGCATATAGCATAAGGCCTTAAATTTAGTCCGTTGCTCGACCCTGAGCCAATGGAGATCACGTAAAGAGCCTGTGATGGAGGATGTTGTCGATACCTGACAGAGTAGCCTGGCCGCAGAATTCTGCACCACCTGTAGCTTGCACACTAATTCCCTATTTGCTCCTAGATAAAGGACGTTGCCATAATCAAGCCTCGACATGATTAGGGCCTGGATGACTGTTCTTTGAGTGGATTCAGGCATCATCCATAATATCTTACGGAGCCATTTGAGAATAGTGAAGCAGATAGAAGTGGCCTTCGCTACTTGCTGTTTCATAGTCAGCTGATCGTCCATCACTATGCCCAAATTACGTACAGTTTGTACAGGTTTAGGAAGTTCACCCATTTCAGGCGGCCAGTGATGTGGGCCCCAAAGATCTTTATCCTTCCCCATGATCAAAACCTCCGTTTTTCCTCCATTTAGCTTTAACCAGTTAGTGTGCATCCAGTTGGCAATTTTATACAGCCCTAACTGTAGGGATGAAACACTGGATTTGTCATTGGCGGATAGTGAAAAGAGAAGCTGGGTGTCATCCGCATAAGAGAAGATTGACAACCCAGCCTCTTCTGCGATGGTAGCTAAAGGGCTGACATAAAGATTGAATAGCATAGGACTAAGTATCGATCCCTGAGGCACTCCATGAGGAGATGCATAGGTCTTGGAGCAAGCCGATGAAGAGAAACCCTGAAAAGTCCTGTTGGTGAGGAAGTTTTTAATCCACTCCAAAGCTGATCCAACAATTCCCAGGGGCTGGAGAGCTTTTAGAAGGGTAGAATGAGATACCGTGTCAAAGGCGGCACTCGGATCTAATAGAATGAGTGCCACCGTTTCCCCTTTATCCAGGAGCAGGCGTATTGTTTCAGTAACTCCTAAGAGAGTAGACTGTGGAGTAACCGGCTCTAAAGCCTGATTGGGACCCGTGTAAGATGTTATTGGATTCCACAAACCGTGTAAGTTGTTGATTCACGTGTTTTTCTAGGATCTTAGAAAAAACAGGGAGTAGGAAAATTGGGCGGAAGATGGAAGGCTCAGCTGGATCCGCATTTGGTTTCTTCAAAAGAGGAAGAACCATTGTGTGTTTCCATTCTGCAGGTAAAGTGGCTTCCCTCAGTGAGGCATTAAGTAGATCCATGATGATCCTCAATGAGGAGGAATTAAGTTTTTGAAGAATATTGACTGTAAGTGGGTCATTAGGTGAGCCTGATTTAAGACTATTTAAAATGGAACTGAAAGATAAAGGGTCTAAGGGTTGCCAGTTTGTTATTTTCATGGTAGACGCCGAGTCCGAGAACCTGACTAGGGTGTTACAGTCAGAAGTGGGGGATGGATTCATTAAATGCTGTGTCATTTTAGTAGTTGCCGACTCAAGCTCTGCATGGATCTTTTCTACTTTTTCGATGAAAAACTTCGCCACAATTTCACAGTGTGCTTCATCAAGTGTCGGGGGTACCGGTTGACAGGTTGCTCCCGAGAGATCGCCGACTAATTTAAACAAGACTTTTGCATTATTTTGTGCTGATGTGATAGTTTTGTTCACATATTCCGCACGTGCTGCTTTACATAGGGTATTTTATTCTCTCTTAGCCGTTTTATAACACTGCTTGGATTCTAAGGCATAATCCTTCCTCCAACATCTTTCTAAAGCCTTTCATTTTGTTTTTTCAATTTTTTATTTTTCGGAGAACCATGGGGCAGGAGGACGGTGATTATTTAATTTCTTAAGTGAAATGGGAAGGCAGGTGTTCACAGATGCCGTTATCCAAGTGTGGATGGTAGCTGTGTCCGAGATTTGAATGGGAGACAAATCAGGAATATTGCTCACCAGGTGTTGATTTAATGAGTCAATATCTAGTTTCTTTCAATTTCTGCTCCTAACTTTAGGTGCGGAGATGGCCGAACTATTAGACTGACTCAAACACCAACTTAAAATTTACTAAAAAATGGTCAGACCAGAGTAAAGGCAGAGCTTTTTGGCTATGAATGTTGGGTAGGTTCGAGAATATGGGGTCAAGCAAGTGGCCACCCCTGTGCGTAGGACCCGAATTACAGAGTGGTATGTTCATGGCTTCTAGATCGGCAATCAAGCTGGAGCCAATCTTGCCTATCCCCCCCAATGTAGTAGGAATGTTTTAATCTGATCGCAGCATATTCCGCCCTGTCCAGATCCATCCCCGCTAACTGTGCCCTTGCTGCTTTTAGCTGTCTCCACACCCTGGGCGCCCCTGTCCGGCTATGTACCCGCTATAGTTCTCTAACTTGCGCAGTTAGCTGTGCGCGCAGTTCTTTACGTTCTTTGTTTTCCTGCCGCAGAGATAGCTATCCATTCTCCCCTCACTACTGTCTTCATAGCTTCCCACAGTGTAGTGACGGCTATGTCCCGGGTATCCTTAATATTTAGGTAGTCGTTAAGGCATTTGGTGAGTTGTTGCATCACTGCCTTCTTATGGAGCAAATATTCTTTAAGCCTCCAACATACAACTCTCCTCTGTCGTGCAGGTATCTGAATGGTCACTGCGTCGTGGTTTGAGAGGGCCACTGGTTCTATGTCAACCTCCTTTACTACCTTGTTAATCTCTGTCGTCCCTAGAAAATAGTCAAGTCGGGCATAGGACCTGTGGGCATGTGAGAAGAATGAATATTGTGCTGCGTTGGGATGGGCCTCCCTCCATAGGTCCACCAAGCCCATTTCCTGTAACCATTTCTTCCCTTCCTTCGATAACTCCCCCTTCTGATTAAAGCTAGCCTTAGACCTGTCCTTGTCCGTATCTATAACCAAATTCAGGTCCCCACCAACCATTTTGTGTAACCATGATCTCCGCTATTGCCACTCTCAGGAAACCCTCCTGCCCTGTGTTGGGGGCATATATAGAGCCCAGGACCATGATTTGGTCGCCAAATTGGATTGTATACGCCAAAAGCCTCCCTTTTATCTCAGCCACTTTATCTTTCACCTCCCCTTGCAATGTTTGGCAATCAGGATGGCAACTCCCGCTTTCTTTTCTACAGTTGAGGAGAAGAATCCCTGGTCCTCTCCCCATTTGCTGTCAGCACTACTCTAAAGAAGATCTGCTTAACCTTAACCGAAAGGGAGCTGACCCTCATTGTGTACGTTTAGCGGCTTCTGGAAATAGCCTAGCTTGCCCATGCGGTTTTAAACTTCCATTAGAACAGAATATCAGGAACATAGAATCTCAGCTTAAAGATAGAAATCAGGAGGGCATGACCCCAGGCTCAAATAGAGCTTTTAGACTTCAATATTCCTCTAGCCAATTAAGGGCTTACTGCAATCCATTGCTCCCCGAGTGTACCCTGCTACATCTAGAAAACATGGAGAAAAAATGCTCTTGTTGCGGTTTTTCTTTAGAGACAACTCAGGGACAAACAAATATTTTTAAGGGCAACAAAAATCAAAATAATAATACTAATCATGCAGCCCCATTTACAAAGGAATTGTCCTTTCTTAATACAAATTGCCGCTCTCTCCCGAAGCATAAACCCGATATTTTTGATCTTTTGGTTAATGAACAACCAGACGCCGTTCTTCTTACGGAGACTTGGCTCCGTGAGAGATCAGGCCCTGATGTTGCTGCTGCCCTGCCATCTAACTATGCCATAGTTAGGAAAGATGGGGTTTCTAAGATTGGCGGGGGCATTGCCATTATTTTTAAAAAGGACTACCAATGCAAATTTGAAAATTTACCGTTCATGAATTGTGAGGCAGCCTTATTTAAGCTGGCCCTGACCCCGAAATTTACCTTCTCTGGCATACTTGTATATCGCCCTCCTGGGCCGTCCGCTCCTTGGGCCTCTTCATTCCCTGGCCCGATAACTTCTCTGATTATGAGCACTGCCAATTTCTCAATTTTGGGTGATTTTAATTTACACCTAGAGGATCCGACATGTAAAATTAGCACTAATCTTATTTCTGATTTGGCAGCATTAAATGTTAACCTACTTAATTTTGGCCCCACGCACGAGGCGGGCCATTTGCTGGACTCTATCTTCTCTAGTCTATCTGGTATTTACTGTTCCCCGGCACTCCCTCTATGCTGGTCTGATCATTTTATTACTAAGTTTTGTTTGAAACCCCCAGAGAATACTGCACCTACTACTTCCATCTCAGGAACTTTAACTAGGGATTGGAAAAAACTAGACGCAACTGCTTTAAACAATATTTTGTGCTCCCACATGCCCATCTCTAAACAAATGGTGAATACGCTCTCTGCTTCTGTGCAAAAATGGCTCCTTAATGCCATTGATACATGTCTCCCTCTTTCCCAAAAAAGGGTTAATAATCATCGTCCTCCTGCACCCTGGTTTACTGAAATTCTGAAAACCGAGAAGGCCAAATGTAAAGTAATGGAACGAAGGCGGAGAAGGAACTATGCCTCCGAATCCAAAAATATTTATAAAACGGCTAAAAAAGTGTATCATAATCTTTGCAGGACAGCCCGCGCTGAATATGTTTCAACTACCATCTCTGATGCCCTGAACTGCTCAAAAACACTGTGTAATATGGTTAAGGAGCTCGCAGGTTCCAAAACCCAATCTAGGCCCCCTTCACTTAATAAACGGCAATGTGAGGATCTGGCTATTTTTTTTTTGTCCAGAAAGTATACTTGGACATAGTGAGTGTGCAGTGTGATAACCCTCCTTCGCTGCAACTTACTAAATCCCTTCTATTAACATCTGCACCATCCTCTGAGGACAATATGTATCCTGATCAGGATAAGGCGCCTGGCGCACCTTCCAACTATCTGGACACATGGCCCTTGTTAAACGCAGCTTCCTTTAAAGTACTTTTGGATAGTGTTAAATCAGGATCACCTAGGGACCCTCTACCTATTTCCGTGCTCCAGCAGCTTGAGCCGCCATCTCTGCTTGTCATTATGGACCTTTTGACTGCCTCCTTGCAGGAAGCTACTGTTCCACCAGACTGGAAGCACGCCATGGTGCTCCCTCTCCTCAAAGGCCAATGCTGACCCCGATTTATCCTCCAACTATCGGCCCATTTCGTTGCTGACGGCCTTTTCAAAAATCTTAGAGAAACATATCCACGCACAGCTCTCTAATTTTGTAGAAAGCCAAGGGTTTCTCCATCCCTCTCAATCGGGCTTAAGAGCCGGTTTCTCAACGGAAACTACCCTGTTGGGGGTAATGGAAAGACTGCGCTGTCATCTGGATGCTGGAGACACAGTGGCCCTTATTTTGCTGGTCTTAAGCGCAGCATTTGACACGGTGTCTCACACCATGTTAGTAAAAACTTTAAGATCACTAGGCATCTGTGGCTCAGCTTTAGACTGGCTCACTACTTTTCTTACTAATCGCACTTTTCAATTCTTCTCCCCAATAGCTAGTTCCAATATTCATCCATCTCCCTATGGGGTACCTCAGGCCTCTATTCTTAGCCCTTTACTCTTCAATCTATACGTCAGACCTCTAGCTGATGTTGCAGAAGATGCTGGGTTGTCCCTGTTCTCTTATGCAGACGACTCCCAGATTATCTTCTCTCTCTCCATGAAGAGTATGGTCGGGCCATCTCCCCTTCAGCTGGGCTTGAGTAAAATCGCATCATGGATGCAATCAAATTACCTCAAGCTCAACGGTGAGAAAACCGAGGTTCTGATACTTGGGAAAAATAAGGATCTCTGGGGCCCTCAACACTGGCCTTGTGAGATGGGTGCACTTCCTTTACCTTCCTGTCAAGTTCGCAACTTGGGCGTCATCGTTGATAACTCGCTCAGTATGCATCATCAAGCTGTCAAGGGAGTCGCCACATGCTTTACCATTCTGAAGTGGCTAAAAAGATCATCTGGATGCTACCAGAGTCCACCCAGAGAACGGTAGTCCAGGCATTAATCACCTCAAGACTGGACTACGGCAATGTTCTCTACCAGATGGTTCAGAACTCCGCTGAAAGATTACTTTGCCGGGTTCCTAGGGCCACCTCTATCTCTGGCCATCTACGAGACCGGCATTAGCTCAGGGTGGAGAACTGAATCAAGTTCAAAGCCCTGAGCTACATGTTTAAAATTAAAATAGGGGTTGCCCCTCAGTACTTGCAATCTCTGGTCTGCCCATATGTCCCTCCTCGATGTCTCCGCTCATCCACTCAGGGGAAATTCTCCGTTCCTAAAATTAGACTATCTCGGATGGGCGGGAGGTCATTTGCATATCTCGGTCCCTCACTTTGGAATGCCCTTCCCATAGCTCTTCGAAATGAAACAGAGTATGCCCAATTTTGCAAATCATTGAAGACTTGGCTTTTTAACCAGTAACCTTGTAAGCCGTCACAGTGTCTCTGATCTGCCCCAGCGCCGGGAAACCCTTCTTGGGAAGCTGTTGCGCCTTATAAATTTAATAAATAAATAAATAAAGAACTGCTGGGGGAACGCCCTAGAGTGCAGTCAATGCCAATCTTTAGGCAATAAGTGCGTCTCCTGTAGGAGGCACACGTCGGCCTCAGAGTTTTCTAAGTAGGAGAGAATCGCTCTTCTTTTAATGGGAATATTGAGCCCCTTTACATTAAGTGTGAGGTCTTTCACTACCTCGCTTGACATTTCAGGTGTTCGCCTTCAATGCTCATTTGGGCCCCAAGTCGTAACCCACTGCCCCCCTCTTCTTGCTTGCTCCCTCCGCCCTCTTGTTCTTTAACCTCATGCATGAATACCGCTAGGCTCAAAGTCTCTGAATACTGGTTCCCCCCCCCCCACCTTCCCTAACCCCAACTAGAACAAAAGTCAATATACTCCAAAATAGTCCAGGATCCGCAGAGCCAGTCCGCGTACCCTTGGTAATCCAGTTTGTAGGGTGCATATTGTGGCCAACAAATTCCCCCCCGCACCCTGGAGTTCTGCCCGCCGCCCACCCGGCACAGCGTTGTTCACCTATCTGACCCCTGCATCAGTTCAAACGCCTACTTTGGAGCAGGCCTCGTTGGACAGGGAATCCAGGATGGCCTGTCTCTTCTGTGCGATTGTCTCCGAGTCGGGTTTCGACGTCGTTTCTGAAAATCTGCCTCCCCGGGCTCGCCTCCATCGCTCTTTTTGTGATTTTTTTTTTTTTTTTTTGTCCCCTCTCTACGAGTCTTCCCGTTGGGGGTTCTCGATCCCAAGGATGCGACATGCTTCTTGGAAAGACCGGATTTGATGCGACTTGAGTCGTAACTGGCCGGAAATCCCGCCGTTTCTGTTGTGTAATCGTGGCTAGGTCCTGGTAAAGGGCAATGGTATGGCCCTGGTACGTCAGTGGTTAGGCGTCTCGCTCTTTCCTTAGTATCCGTTCTTTTAACTGAAAATCTGGTAGGTATGCCAAGATATTGGGGGAGGTGCTGGTGCTTTCCTTTGCAGGCATACCCTGTGTGCTTTGTCTATTTTAATTTCAAAATCCTGGGGCTTTTGCAGGATGTGCCTGAAAAGGCCTTGGAGGTACCGACTAATATCCGTTCCCTCTTCTTTAGGAGGCACGTCCTTGACTCATATGTTATTTCTTCAGGAACGATTCTCCAAATCTTCTGCATGGGCTTGGATATCTATCTGCTGGGCCCGGAGGCGAAGTACCTCTTGCTGCAACTGTTCCACTTCTTCATCCCGGGCCCACCCATGATCCTCCATGGTAGCGACTCTTTCCCCCACTGCATCCAGGTCTTGTCACACTTCTTTAATCTCTTTTGAAAAAGTCATCTCTGAGGGCCTGTAGATCTTCTCGTAGGGTGGAGAACAGATGTTCCAAGAAGGTGCGCGTGACCGGTTCCTCTGCGTTTTCCATTTCTTGCCCCCCTGTTGCGGTCGGCGATTCTCTCCCATCTCCTCCGCATGCCCCGTTCATCTTGGTAAACGTGTCTTTCACGTTTCTATCCTTTTTGCCACGTGTTATAGACATTGTTGATCTAAGATCAGTGTGGCTAGATTGACGGTTCGGTAGTGGAATACACTTCCGGTGAACGAGTGTAGGGTCTTTGCTACTAGTTTGTCCGTTCCCGCAAAGTGCCCCACCAGTCACATTCTCTCTGCTCGTCCTCTAATACTTTATTGCCTCGGGATTACCGCCTCTGCTCACAAATCTCCCCGCAGTCAAAGTGGGCGTCCATACAGACTGTGGACCAGGTTCTCCTTGCCCCTCCTCCTCCTCCTCCGCAGGATAGCTCAGTTTCTCTAGTCTCGGGATCTATGGGCTTAGTGGATGATCTTAGGTGTAGGGCAGTGGAGCTATGTGGGCTCCCAGGTCTCCCGCTAATAGGCGCTGTCACGGCCCAGCTGGAACCACTAACCTCTGTGGTATCCTTCGCTAGGGGCCTACGTTATGCAGCCGCCAAAATCTTGCGCATTTCACGCTGTAGCATGTGGCAGTGAATGTGTAGCCGGCCTGCTTCTTTGGTGCCCGCGCGATGTGTGCTCTCATTGCATACTCCCCTGCAGCAGTCTTGGGGCCCCCCTCTCTTCCACTGTCCTGGTCCGCCCTACTCTTGGGCTATCTCCACACTTGGCTGAGGGAAGCGGATCCCAAGCAGGGCGTTTCCCCCCCTCTGTTGTGCTCCACGGCGATCGGGCCCCCTCGTCACGTCGGGCTTCTGCCGTCTGTCACCAGGCGAAAAACCTCTCTCCTTTGCTCCTCACATGCGGCTGCCCGAGCGCCGCCGCCTCCTACCTTCGTACTCCGGCGAGGCGTGGTGCAGCTCAGTCTCTGTCTGTGCGGTCGCGCGCTGCAGCTTCCCTACGTCGGCACCGCTGAAGCCTCCTCTGACGCGCGACCCACCGGCATGTGTACCTTCGCCAGGATGCGTCCTCAACTCAGCTCAAGCTGCTTTGGAGTTAGGCTTCGGGGCTCCAGAGCGCTGCCCGCTCCGGGCTCGACCCGGCCTCCGGACACTCCCCTTTGCTCAGTTCGGAGTCCGCGCTGCCATTTTGGGCCACTCCACTCGGCGACTATCGAGGTATTTTCCGGCGGTTCCCGCAGCGCCACTGGTTCCGCAGCTCGTCTGTGTGCTTACGCTATTTCCACCTCACGGCCAGGGGTCCTTGGCGAAACAGGAGCGCCGGGTGGCGGCTCGGCGGGCGGACGGGAGCGGGGAGATGAACGAGACATGTCTTACCCGCTCGCCATCTTGGCCACGCCCCCCAAACTGCTTTATTTAAAAGCAGTCCCAGACATGATGGTCTGCTGACACCAGCAGGCCACCATCCCTAGGAGTGCTAGCCATTCCCAATGGTGTCCCAAATTGCGACAGCCTCATTAATATTCACGAGGTATGCAATTTGCGACCACATTGGGAATTGCATACAGTATGTCAGACACTGTTGTACATTGGATTTTGCGACTCGCAAAATGCGACTCGCAATTTGCGAGTTGCAAATTCCAATGGTCGTACGTCTGGCCCTAGTTGTCAAAACAGGTCAATAAATGTTAATACAATAATGTATTTGTTATAAATAGATATTTAAAAAACTATTAAACAATGTTCCAAAATGGATATAACATGTACAAAATTGTTTAAAAATATATATATGTAGTAAAAGTAAAAATCTAATGATAATAGTACTAATTATTAGGATATATATTAAATACATGCTTACTAAATGTTTATTGAATGTTCAACATATTTGTTCAAAAATATTATTTAAACATATGAAAAATATATTACAATATTAAGTGTACATATAAAATGTTATTTGAAGAATTAACAGCAAACGTGTTAAAAAATATGAAAATATATATATATTAAATGGAAACAATGGAAAGCAATAAAAAGTGCACTTAAAGTATAACCTGTGTACAAAATAATCACAATATAGCTATGTGTAAAATTGTCATGAATATGTATTAAAATCTTTAAAAAATGCCTATATATATATATATATATATATACACACACATATATATGACAATAATTTTAACAATGATATTCAAAACAAACACTAAAAAAGATATTCTTACCTAAGATACTCCTGTCAACTATATTTTTGATATCACATATTCTTGTAACATTATTCTGGTAAGACAAACTCAATATTTGGTTAAAACACTTGGATGTGTACAAAGGGATGAGTTCTTGTTGAATGTCCTTATTTCTTCTGATTTTAAATGAATACAGAGGAGGGTGCCTATTACATGTATGAATGCCTTCTGTGATCATGAGGCTGCAACAGAGGAAGCTTCATTATTGTCTTATTACATGTATGAATGCCTTCTGTGATCATGAGGTTGCAACAGAGGACGCTTCATGATTGTCTTATTGTATGTCTGAATGCCTTTGGTTACCAGAGGTCCACTGGGGTGATTTATCACCAACTCGAGATCACTTAATTGTATAGAAGTGGAGTGAAACTAAAGATACCACTTTAAAGAAGTAGAGTGAGTAAAGACATAGGGTCTTATTTCGAAGTCGGATGGACTCCGTTGCGGATATGGGCCTGACCAACCTCCGATCGGCTGTCCCGACTGCTGAATTTTGATGCGACCGCACATGGTGCAATCGCACGCTCCCTTTTCTGTATGGGAGCTTGCGCTGCGGTCGGAAACTGGCCACAGCACAAGCTCACATACAGAAAAGGGAGTTTGTGTTCATCCCTGCACTGCGTGGCAGGCACCTCAAGGTGGCTGCCATGCGGTGCAGGGATGAACGGGGGGCACTGGCCCCCAACCGGAGGCCGCTTGCTTAAGGGGCCCCTGCTAGTGGCCCCCAAAGTCGCTTTCCGACAGGGTTTCCATGTCAGAAAGCCCAGCAGGAAACCCTGGGGAAACTGACATCTTAATCCGGACGGCGTAAAATGCCGTCCATAGAGATTACATGCCGGTTCCGACTGGCAGACGGGCTCCTTGAGCCCGTCAGGAGCCAGCCGGAAAGTCCAGCCAGTTTCAAAACCGACAACCTCCGTTGTAATGAGGCTGTCGGATTTAAAACTACTATGAGGCATAGATAGCCTCCGAACGCAGTTAGGAGGCTTTCCGAGCCTCATCGTAATGAGGCCCATATTGTAAGGGTATCAAAGAAGAAATAACATTGTTTCCAGAAAATTGAAATCATATTATATTTATACACTAGGTGACTCCAGTACCAGGCATTGTGAATTATTCACCATAAAAAGAGAAAGAAATGTCCAACTGAGCAGTGACCAGGAAACGGAGAAAAGAAAAGAAGGTCTTAGCAGAGGTAAGAATATTGGAAATATTAAAATACCTCTGTCCTTCTGAATCCTTGTAATGGGAAATGACCCACTGTAGGCAACTCTAATTTCTAAAGCAAAATTACACAAATAATGTGGCATAGTGCACATCACCAGTAATGTTATAGTGCCACAGACGTCTGACTTTCAAGAAGAAGAATAAGGTCCTTGTTCATAAAACTCTGTGCGATACTAGAGCTGGCTATCTGAGAGAGAGGATTTGTGACTATGCCCCTTCCAGAAACCTACGGCCCTCTTTCGATCGGCTGGCTAGAGTTCCCAAAATCTGCTGGGCTAAAACCGGTGGTAGGCCCTTTTCCTATCTCGGGCTAGTCACCTGGAATAAACTTCTGGCTCTACGTATCATAGCTGAGCAATCCATCTTTAAGAAAAAATTAAAAACATGGCTTTTTCCACAAGCATAACAGGACAATCTGTGTTTTGTAGGTAGCCTTGAATCCCGTGCTGGACACTCGTTGGAGGATCTGTGCACTGTATAAATCTCATAGTATCATCATCAAGAAGGCTTTGTTATATTCACCTGTGCAGACATTGTTATGCCTCTGCAGGAAACTGGATTGTTAGACAGCCTTGATGTAAGCTGAATACTAAGCTTACTTTTTGTAGCCTGAGTCAAGCAATTGTATTCCTCAAAGAAATGTGCATTTGGCATAAGTAGTGTTGCACCAAAACAACATTAAAGTTAGTAAATAAGCCCAAATTCATATCTTATTTAGTTCAACAGAAAACAATTTAATGGCTAAAATGTCAGAAGTAAATCTGATGTAGAGATCAGGCAATATTAAAAAAAAGACTTGGGTGTTATGTATGCACTCTTAGTAGGTGTTAATTTAAACTCATCAGTCAGCTGTGATTTTCAAAACTAGCTAGGAGACATGGCATTGAATTAAAGTAATGCTCCCCACAGAAGAGGTGTTAGGAGATGATAGAGTTTCTTAGCATGATGTCCTTTCCTTTAGTAGTTTCACTCACTTACAGCAATCTCCATGTTTACAAAGTAAATAATAAATGTAAATATCATGATCTTTTAAACTTGTAAAAAGTTTGTAACTTACGTGTTCGAGTTCCAAATGCTTCAAAACTTCTAGAGAATACATTGTCTGCAACACTAGGCCAAAAATACTTTTCCCCACTGCCCTTCAGGAGCACAGCTAAATGTCCAGTTTCAATTGGTCTTGCTGTGTCTCCTCCTGCCTTTGTAACTTGGATGCTCCACCCACGTTTTCCCAGAAAGTAGATCCACAGTAGACACCCCTGTCGATCTCAGTCTTCTGTTTCGACACAGAGTAGGTTTTTAGAGTCAATGATTCATTGAGAAGTACTTCTTGGTCCTTCTCCAAGCAAACGTGAAGCAGACCGCTTTCTGAAGCCTTCCCAGCTCCAAGCACCACTTCGATTTAAGATAGGTGTGTTGCACTGGATGTAAAGCGAACCCAGCAGGGATGGGTAGAATTCCTAGTGCGAGTGAAGTCGTACTTCCTGCACATTCCCCTTCTCTATTTTGCATTCCTGTGGTGCAGTCTCTGGTTCCCAAGCCTGTTTTTATAGCCACACTAATGCCAGAATGCTTTGATCCCCAGCTCGGCAAGGTGGAAGAACAGACCCTTGTCTAAGTCTCTCCCTCTCCGTCTCCCTTTCTCTCCCTCTCTCTTTCTCTCTCCTCCACCCCCAACCCCTTCTGGTTCCTCTTAAGTTAAAATCTACAAAACCACCTCATTCCATCTGCTGTGGTATCGGGCTGTCTGCAGTCTGTGTGAGCTGTGAACTTCAAAGGAGGCCAGGACCGCAACTTCCTTTTGTCCCATAGTTGCAAACATAAATACAATGACAAGCAAGATGCTCTTTTGGGAGATCTGAGCTTTGATCAGCATGAACTTCCTTTGACTGGTTTCTTGACTCAGAAAGCAATGGCCAGCTGGCATGCCTGTGTCTCAACAGAGCTCGTATTAGCCCTAAGTGAGGGAGAGGTCAAGATACTATGTAGAAGTCTCAACTCTGCCAGGATGTGATTGTACGTGGAATATTTTGTGCTCCCACATGCCCATCTCTAAACAAATGGTGAATACGCTCTCTGCTTCTGTGCAAAAATGGCTCCTTAATGCCATTGATACCTGTCTCCCTCTTTCCCAAAAAAGGGTTAATAATCATCGTCCTCCTGCACCCTGGTTTACTGAAATTCTGAAAACCGAGATGGCCAAATGTAAAGTAATGGAACGAAGGTGGAGAAGGAACTATGCCTCCGAATCCAAAAATATTTATAAAACGGCTAAAAAAGTGTATCAAAATCTTTGCAGGACAGCCCGCGCTGAATATGTTTCAACTACCATCTCTGATGCCCTGAACTGCTCAAAAACACTGTGTAATATGGTTAAGGAGCTCGCAGGTTCCAAAACCCAATCTAGGCCCCCTTCACTTAATAAACGGCAATGTGAGGATCTGGCTATTTTTTTTTTGTCCAGAAAGTATACTTGGACATAGTGAGTGTGCAGTGTGATAACCCTCCTTCGCTGCAACTTACTAAATCCCTTCTATTAACATCTGCACCATCCTCTGAGGACAATATGTATTCTGATCAGGATAAGGCGCCTGGCGCACCTTCTAACTATCTGGACACATGGCCCTTGTTAAACGCAGCTTCCTTTAAAGTACTTTTGGATAGTGTTAAATCAGGATCACCTAGGGACCCTCTACCTATTTCCGTGCTCCAGCAGCTTGAGCCGCCATCTCTGCTTGTCATTATGGACCTTTTGAATGCCTCCTTGCAGGAAGCTACTGTTCCACCAGACTGGAAGCACGCCATGGTGCTCCCTCTCCTCAAAGGCCAATGCTGACCCCGATTTATCCTCCAACTATCGGCCCATTTCGTTGCTGACGGCCTTTTCAAAAATCTTAGAGAAACATATCCACGCACAGCTCTCTAATTTTGTAGAAAGCCAAGGGTTTCTCCATCCCTCTCAATCGGGCTTAAGAGCCGGTTTCTCAACGGAAACTACTCTGTTGGGGGTAACGGAAAGACTGCGCTGTCATCTGGATGCTGGAGACACAGTGGCCCTTATTTTGCTGGACTTAAGCGCAGCATTTGACACGGTGTCTCACACCATGTTAGTAAAAACTTTAAGATCACTAGGCATCTGTGGCTCAGCTTTAGACTGGCTCACTACTTTTCTTACTAATCGCACTTTTCAATTCTTCTCCCCAATAGCTAGTTCCAATATTCATCCATCACCCTATGGGGTACCTCAGGCCTCTATTCTTAGCCCTTTACTCTTCAATCTATACGTCAGACCTCTAGCTGATGTTGCAGAAGATGCTGGGTTGTCCCTGTTCTCTTATGCAGACGACTCCCAGATTATCTTCTCTCTCTCCATGAAGAGTATGGCCGGGCCATCTCCCCTTCAGCTGGGCTTGAGTAAAATCGCATCATGGATGCAATCAAATTACCTCAAGCTCAACGGTGAGAAAACCGAGGTTCTGATACTTGGGAAAAATAAGGATCTCTGGGGCCCTCAACACTGGCCTTGTGAGATGGGTGCACTTCCTTTACCTTCCTGTCAAGTTCGCAACTTGGGCGTCATCGTTGATAACTCGCTCAGTATGCATCATCAAGCTGTCAAGGGAGTCGCCACATGCTTTACCATTCTGAAGTGGCTAAAAAAGATCATCTGGATGCTACCAGAGTCCACCCAGAGAACGGTAGTCCAGGCATTAATCACCTCAAGACTGGACTACGGCAATGTTCTCTACCAGATGGTTCAGAACTCCGCCGAAAGATTACTTTGCCGGGTTCCTAGGGCCACCTCTATCTCTGGCCATCTACGAGACCGGCATTAGCTCAGGGTGGAGAACTGGATCAAGTTCAAAGCCCTGAGCTACATGTTTAAAATTAAAATAGGGGTTGCCCCTCAGTACTTGCAATCTCTGGTCTGCCCATATGTCCCTCCTCGATGTCTCCGCTCATCCACTCAGGGTAAATTCTCCGTTCCTAAAATTAGACTATCTCGGATGGGCGGGAGGTCATTTACATATCTCGGTCCCTTACTTTGGAATGCCCTTCCCATAGCTCTTCGAAATGAAACAGAGTATGCCCAATTTCGCAAATCATTGAAGACTTGGCTTTTTAACCAGTAACCTTGTAAGCCGTCACAGTGTCTCTGATCTGCCCCAGCGCCGGGAAACCCTTCTTGGGAAGCTGTTGCGCCTTATAAATTTAATAAATAAATAAATAAAGAACTGCTGGGGGAACGCCCTAGAGTGCAGTCAATGCCAATCTTTAGGCAATAAGTGCGTCTCCTGTAGGAGGCACACGTCGGCCTCGGAGTTTTCTAAGTAGGAGAGAATCGCTCTTTTAATGGGAATATTGAGCCCCTTTACATTAAGTGTGAGGTCTTTCACTACCTCGCTTGACATTTCAGGTGTTCGCCTTCAATGCTCATTTGGGCCCCAAGTCGTAACCCACTGCCCCCCTCTTCTTGCTTGCGCCCTCCGCCCTCTTGTTCTTTAACCTCATGCATGAATACCGCTAGGCTCAAAGTCTCTGAATACTGGTCCCCTCCCCCCCCCCACCTTCCCTAACCCCAACTAGAACAAAAGTCAATATACTCCAAAATAGTCCAGGATCCGCAGAGCCAGTCCGCGTACCCTTGGTAATCCAGTTTGTAGGGTGCATATTGTGGCCAACAAATTCCCCCCCGCACCCTGGAGTTCTGCCCGCCGCCCACCCGGCACAGCGTTGTTCACCTATCTGACCCCTGCATCAGTTCAAACGCCTACTTTGGAGCAGGCCTCGTTGGACAGGGAATCCAGGATGGCCTGTCTCTTCTGTGCGATTGTCTCCGAGTCGGGTTTCGACGTCGTTTCTGAAAGTCTGCCTCGCCGGGCTCGCCTCCATCACTCTTTTTGTGATTTTTTTTTTTGTCCCCTCTCTACGAGTCTTCCCGTTGGGGGTTCTCGATCCCAAGGATGCGACATGCTTCTTGGAAAGACCGGATTTGATGCGACTTGAGTCGTAACTGGCCGGAAATCCCGCCGTTTCTGTAGTGTAATCGTGGCTAGGTCCTGGTAAAGGGCAATGGTATGGCCCTGGTACGTCAGTGGTTAGGCGTCTCGCTCTTTCCTTAGTATCCGTTCTTTTAACTGAAAATCTGGTAGGTATGCCAAGATATTGGGGGGAGGTGCTGGTGCTTTCCTTTGCAGGCATACCCTGTGTGCTTTGTCTATTTTAATTTCAAAATCCTGGGGCTTTTGCAGGATGTGCCTGAAAAGGCCTTGGAGGTACCGACCAATATCCGTTCCCTCTTCTTTAGGAGGCACGTCCTTGACTCATATGTTATTTCTTCAGGAACGATTCTCCAAATCTTCTGCATGGGCTTGGATATCTATCTGCTGGGCCCGGAGGCGAAGTACCTCTTGCTGCAACTGTTCCACTTCTTCATCCCGGGCCCACCCATGATCCTCCATGGTAGCGACTCTTTCCCCCACTGCATCCAGGTCTTGTCACACTTCTTTAATCTCTTTTGAAAAAGTCATCTCTGAGGGCCTGTAGATCTTCTCGTAGGGTGGAGAACAGATGTTCCAAGAAGGTGCGCGTGACCGGTTCCTCTGCGTTTTCCATTTCTTGCCCCCCTGTCGCGGTCGGCGATTCTCTCCCATCTCCTCCGCATGCCCCGTTCATCTTGGTAAACGTGTCTTTCACGTTTCTATCCTTTTTGCCACGTGTTATAGACATTGTTGATCTAAGATCAGTGTGGCTAGATTGACGGTTCGGTAGTGGAATACACTTCCGGTGAACGAGTGTAGGGTCTTTGCTACTAGTTTGTCCGTTCCCGCAAAGTGCCCCACCAGTCACATTCTCTCTGCTCGTCCTCTAATACTTTATTGCCTCGGGATTACCGCCTCTGCTCACAAATCTCCCCGCAGTCAAAGTGGGCGTCCATACAGACTGTGGACCAGGTTCTCCTTGCCCCTCCTCCTCCTCCGCAGGATAGCTCAGTTTCTCTAGTCTCGGGATCTATGGGCTTAGTGGATGATCTTCGGTGTAGGGCAGTGGAGCTATGTGGGCTCCCAGGTCCCCCGCTAATAGGCGCTGTCACGACCCAGCTGGAACCACTAACCTCTGTGGTATCCTTCGCTAGGGGCCTACGTTATGCAGCCGCCAAAATCTTGCGCATTTCACGCTGTCGCATGTGGCAGTGAACGTGTAGCCGGCCTGCTTCTTTGGTGCCCGCGCGATGTGTGCTCTCATTGCATACTCCCCTGCAGCAGTCTTGGGGGCCCCCCTCTCTTCCACTGTCCTGGTCCGCCCTCCTCTTGGGCTATCTCCACACTTGGCTGAGGGAAGCGGATCCCAAGCAGGGCGTTTCCCCCCCTCTGTTGTGCTCCACGGCGATCGGGCCCCCTCGTCACGTCGGGCTTCTGCCGTCTGTCACCAGGCGAAAAACCTCTCTTTTGCTCCTTACATGCGGCTGCCCGAGCGCCGCCGCCTCCTACCTTCGTGCTCCGGCGAGGCGTGGTGCAGCTCAGTCTCTGTCTGTGCGGTCGCGCGCTGCAGCTTCCCTACGTCGACACCGCTGAAGCCTCCTCTGACGCGCGACCCACCGGCATGTGTACCTTCGCCAGGATGCGTCCTCAACTCAGCTCAAGCTGCTTTGGAGTTAGGCTTCAGGGCTCCAGAGCGCTGCCCGCTCCGGGCTCGACCCGGCCTCCGGACACTCCCCTTTGCTCAGTTCGGGGTCCGCGCTGCCATTTTGGGCCACTCCACTCGGCGACTATCGAGGTATTTTCCGGCGGTTCCCGCAGCGCCACTGGTTCCGCAGCTCGTCTGTGTGCTTACGCTATTTCCACCTCACAGCCAGGGGTCCTTGGCGAAACAGGAGCGCCGGGTGGCGGCTCGGCGGGCGGACGGGAGCGGGGAGACAGAGCGAGACATGTCTTACCCGCTCGCCATCTTGGCCACGCCCCCAAACTGCTTTATTTAAAAGCAGTCCCAGACATGATGGTCTGCTTTACACCAGCAGGCCACCATCCCTAGGAGTGCTAGCCATTCCCAATGGTGTCCCAAATTGCGACAGCCTCATTAATATTCACGAGGTATGCAATTTGCGACCACATTGGGAATTGCATACAGTGTTTCAGAAACTGTTGTACATTGGATTTTGCAACTCGCAAAATGCGACTCGCAATTTGCGAGTTGCAAATTCCATTGGTCGTACGTCTGGCCCTAGTTGTCAAAACAGGTCAATAAATGTTAATACAATAATGTATTTGTTATAAATAGATATTTAAAAAACTATTAAACAATGTTCCAAAATGGATATAACATGTACAAAATTGTTTAATAATATATATATGTAGTAAAAGTAAAAATCTATTGTTAATAGTACTAATTATTAGGATATATATTAAATACATGCTTACTAAATGTTTATTGAATGTTCAACATATTTGTTCAAAAATATTATTTAAACATATGAAAAATATATTACAATATTAAATGTACATATAAAATGTTATTTGAAGAATTAACAGCAAACATGTTAAAAAAGATGAAAATATATATGTATTAAATGGAAACCATGGAAAGCAATAAAAAGTGCACTTACAGTATAACCTGTGTACAAAATAATCCCAATATAGCTATGTGTAACATTGTCATGATTATGTATTAAAATCTTTAAAAAAATGCCTATATATATATATATATATATATATATATATACACACACACATATATATGACAATAATTTTAACAATGATATTAAAAACAAACACTAAAAAGATATTCTTACCTAAGATACTCCTGTCAACTATATTTTTGATATCACATATTCTTGTAACATTATTCTGGTAAGACAAACTCAATATTTGGTTAAAACACTTGGATGTGTACAAAGGGATGAGTTCCTGTTGAATGTCCTTATTTCTTCTGATTTTAAATGAATACAGAGGAGGGTGCCTATTACATGTATGAATGCCTTCTGTGATCATGAGGCTACAACAGAGGAAGCTTCATTATTGTCTTATTACATGTATGAATGCCTTCTGTGATCATGAGGTTGCAACAGAGGACGCTTCATGATTGTCTTATTGTATGTCTGAATGCCTTTGGTTACCAGAGGTCCACTGGGGTGATTTATCACCAACTCGAGATCACTTAATTGTATAGAAGTGGAGTGAAACTAAAGATACCACTTTAAAGAAGTAGAGTGAGTAAAGACATAGGGTCTTATTTCGAAGTCGGATGGACTCCGTTGCGGATATGGGCCTGACCAACCTCTGATCGGCTGTCCCGACTGCTGAATTTTGATGCGACCGCACATGGTGCAATCGCAGGCTCCCTTTTCTGTATGGGAGCTTGCGCTGCGGTCGGAAACTGGCCACAGCACAAGCTCACATACAGAAAAGGGAGTTTGTGTTCATCCCTGCACTGCGTGGCAGGCACCTCAAGGTGGCTGCCATGCGGTGCAGGGATGAACGGGGGGCACTGGCCCCCAACCGGAGGCCGCTTGCTTAAGGGGCCCCTGCTAGTGGCCCCCAAAGTCGCTTTCCGACAGGGTTTCCATGTCAGAAAGCCCAGCAGGGAAACCCTGGGGAAACTGACATCTTAATCCAGACGGCGTAAAATGCCGTCCATAGAGATTACATGCCGGTTCCGACTGGCAGACGGGCTCCTTGAGCCCGTCAGGAGCCAGCCGGAAAGTCCAGCCAGTTTCAAAACCGACAACCTCCGTTGTAATGAGGCTGTTGGATTTAAAACCACTATGAGGCATAGATAGCCTCCGAACGCAGTTAGGAGGCTTTCCGAGCCTCATCGTAATGAGGCCCATAGTGTAAGGGTATCAAAGAAGAAATAACATTGTTTCCAGAAAATTGAAATCATATTATATTTATACACTAGGTGACTCCAGTACCAGGCATTGTGAATTATTCACCATAAAAGAGAAAGAAATGTCCAACTGAGCAGTGACCAGGAAACGGAGAAAAGAAAAGAAGGTCTTAGCAGAGGTAAGAATATTGGAAATATTAAAATACCTCTGTCCTTCTGAATCCTTGTAATGGGAAATGACCCACTGTAGGCAACTCTAATTTCTAAAGCAAAATTACACAAATAATGTGGCATAGTGCACATCACCAGTAATGTTATAGTGCCACAGACGTCTGACTTTCAAGAAGAAGAATAAGGTCCTTGTTCATAAAACTCTGTGCGATACTAGAGCTGGCTATCTGAGAGAGAGGATTTGTGACTATGCCCCTTCCAGAAACCTACGGCCCTCTTTCGATCGGCTGGCTAGAGTTCCCAAAATCTGCTGGGCTAAAACCGGTGGTAGGCCCTTTTCCTATCTCGGGCTAGTCACCTGGAATAAACTTCTGGCTCTACGTATCATAGCTGAGCAATCCATCTTTAAGAAAAAATTAAAAACATGGCTTTTTCCACAAGCATAACAGGACAATCTGTGTTTTGTAGGTAGCCTTGAATCCCGTGCTGGACACTCGTTGGAGGATCTGTGCACTGTATAAATCTCATAGTATCATCATCAAGAAGGCTTTGTTATATTCACCTGTGCAGACATTGTTGTGCCTCTGCAGGAAACTGAATTGTTAGACTAGCTGGCCTTCAGCCTTGATGTAAGCTGAATACTAAGCTTACTTTTTGTAGCCTGAGTCAATCAATTGTATTCCTCAAAGAAATGTGCATTTGGCATAAGTAGTGTTGCACCAAAACAACATTAAAGTTAGTAAATAAGCCCAAATTCATATCTTATTTAGTTCAACAGAAAACAATTTAATGGCTAAAATGTCAGAAGTAAATCTGATGTAGAGATCAGGCAATATTAAAAAAAAGACTTGGGTGTTTTGTATGCACTCTTAGTAGGTGTTAATTTAAACTCATCAGTCAGCTGTGATTTTCAAAACTAGCTAGGAGACATGGCATTGAACTAAAGTAATGCTCCCCACAGAAGAGGTGTTAGGAGATGATAGAGTTTCTTAGCATGATGTCCTTTCCTTTAGTAGTTTCACTCACTTACATCAATCTCCATGTTTACAAAGTAAACAATAAATGTAAATATCATGATCTTTTGAACTTGTAAAAAGTTTGTAACTTACGTGTTTGAGTTCCAAATGCTTCAAAACTTCTAGAGAATACATTGTCTGCAACACTAGGCCAAAAATACTTTTCCCCACTGCCCTTCAGGAGCACAGGTAAATGTCCAGTTTCAATTGGTCTTGCTGTGTCTCCTCCTGCCTTTGTAACTTGGATGCTCCACCCACGTTTTCCCAGAAAGTAGATCCACAGTAGACACCCCTGTCGATCTCAGTCTTCTGTTTCGACACAGAGTAGGTTTTTAGAGTCAATGATTCATTGAGAAGTACTTCTTGGTCCTTCTCCAAGCAAACGTGAAGCAGACCGCTTTCTGAAGCCTTCCAAGCTCCAAGCACCACTTCGATTTAAGATAGGTGTGTTGCACTGGATGTAAAGCGAACCCAGCAGGGATGGGTAGAATTCCTAGTGCGAGTGAAGTCGTACTTCCTGCACATTCCCCTTCTCTATTTTGCATTCCTGTGGTGCAGTCTCTGGTTCCCAAGCCTGTTTTTATAGCCACACTAATGCCAGAATGCTTTGATCCCCAGCTCGGCAAGGTGGAAGAACAGACCCTTGTCTAAGTCTCTCCCTCTCCGTCTCCCTTTCTCTCCCTCTCTCTTTCTCTCTCCTCCACCCCCAACCCCTTCTGGTTCCTCTTAAGTTAAAATCTACAAAACCACCTCATTCCATCTGCTGTGGTATCGGGCTGTCTGCAGTCTGTGTGAGCTGTGAACTTCAAAGGAGGCCAGGACCGCAACTTCCTTTTGTCCCATAGTTGCAAACATAAATACAATGACAAGCAAGATGCTCTTTTGGGAGATCTGAGCTTTGATCAGCATGAACTTCCTTTGACTGGTTTCTTGACTCAGAAAGCAATGGCCAGCTGGCATGCCTGTGTCTCAACAGAGCTCGTATTAGCCCTAAGTGAGGGAGAGGTCAAGATACTATGTGGAAGTCTCAACTCTGCCAGGCTGTGATTGTACGTGGAATATAGCAACCGCCAACATACAAAATAAAAATCCATATTGTTGGTTTAAAGTTTGATTCACCATTCAGTCACAGACCTTTGTGTACAGAGGAAAACAATAAAAGCAGAACAGCACATTTTGAAAATAAAGACAGAAAATACAGCTACAGTAGAGGAAAACAGGGATGAAGAAACCTTTCTTTAGGTGTAGTTTGGGGGAGCCGGGCAATGGATATATTCATTGATTCAGATTACAAGTGCTTTCATGTTGATGCAAACATCGTTTTGTTTTTATAACTCATTTTACTAGATTTAATACTGACCTATACATTGGCAGTGGAATCCACCATTGTACAAACATATCTGTCGCTGAAGTCCCTTGTTCTCCCCGCCTCCCGCCTTGAGCCACTGGTAGGTATAGGCACTCAGGCATTAATAACTTCATTCCCCTCCTGCACTCTCCCTCCAACTCGTGTGGTCTGCTTATCCGCAGATATCCTGACTTCTTCTTCAATGAAAGGGGATCCGATCCCGTCTCCATTCATGCCCAAGGGATCCCTCTGTCTTGGGCCCAGGTTGCCCACATGCCAACTTCTTCACGTCTTAAGAGCCAAAGAAGAGCCTGTCCCTGCACTATCTGACGCTTCTATCAAATTACGGTCCCACTTGTCCAGATGTGCCTTGATTATATTCTGTACGACTGAGCCCAGACATGAGTGTGGCCCACATTCTTTCTGAGCCAGAACAGACTTTCACAGGTCACAGGGATGTCCTGTCGGAATGTTCAAGAGTCATATACAAGAGATCACAACATCCTGTCTCTGATTGGGGGCATAGAATGAGTGAACATAGCTAGTGGAGTTTCACACATTTTACCATCTACCTGTCATGGTACTGACATGTTCAGCATTCCTTCTTGTTGCCTTTTCTGTTGGCCAAATTGTCTGAGAACTGTGGGCTTGTTCTGCCGTCAGCCCCCTCTGTACATGCGCTCCTTGAGCAACTTTGCTAACTTTGGTACAAGTTAAAGCAGTGAGGCACTGTTAGGTGGGACCAATATGGAAGGGGTTGGGTGGACCTGTAGACCTTTCTTCCATGTTCATTCTTGTAGAGCTTGGAGGGAGTGCCCTTTACTTGGAAGGGTGAGTGACACCTGTTTTCTGCAGAAGTTGATTGGGTTAACTTGATCTATGAGGCCCTTATGTTTTTGACAGCAGTTTAGCAGGGGTTGGAGGATTAGCAGGGGTTGGACTACCCATGTTCTTGATTCTGACAATCCGAGGATTCTGCAGGTAAACGCACAGTTAGTATGTGTGCTTCAAACTGGTGTGTGGGTACCCATGACCATTTCTGCTACATCCACCAGCCAATGCTTCCCCTACAGAAAATTCATATTGACTATTGATTCTTATAATTTTTTTCTAAATAGTTCAATGATGTGGAAATAGTTTTCCTGCTTTTTTCCAACCCCAAATTATTGTATTAAACAGGATTTTGACTCAATGTAGGTTTAATAAAGTGTACACTAATGCAGCCTATCTTGTAACATATCACTGCACAAACTACCATTGTTTTAAATAAAAGTGTACTAGAACGTATGAAAACGCAACACATGTAGGCCTCCCTTTACCAGGCAAGCTACAGACTTACTTATGTAAGGTTAGATTTACTACTTTAATGTCAAAGAACACGTTACATTTCAGTGCTGAGGCCGTGGCTGCTTCTCAGCTCATATCATAGAATGCACTTAGGCCTCCCTTTACCAGGCAAGCTACAGACTTACTTATGTAAGGTTAGATTTACTACTTTAATGTCAAAGAACACTTTACATTTCAGTGCTGAGGCCGTGGCTGCTTCTCAGCTCATGCAATAGGTTTTGCTGCAGTTAAGAGTGGCGAAAGCTTTCACTAGAGGCCATCTGTACAGACTTCTACAGCTAATTTTATAAAATGTCCATATGCCTTAGTGGTTACCTTTGCCTAGGTAAAGGCACATGCAGCGAGGATCTATTGTGCAGTTCCTTGCAGCCCAATTATTCCAAAACACAAGCTACCAACATGCATAAAATTAATTTTCTACACGCGGTCCCTTCTCTGAAAACAGATGAAATTGAACCACCCTGCTCTTTGCTGTGATAATCCAGAACATGGGCACTTAATTGAATCCGGACTGGCATTTGTCTGTTCCATGCTTAATTGGCCACCTAGCACCATGACGTCATGTGTTAGCAGTTTTCATCTGTTCCTGTGCCCGATCCCAAGTCGATGTGGACTTAATCCCTCTTCTGTCACCCTCTAGAGGGTGGGGTGCTGGGTCCTGCTCCCTTCTGTCCTGTCTCTACAGGGTGGGGTGATGTGTCCTGCTCCCTTCTGTCCTGTCTCTGGAAGATGGGTGCTGGGTCCTGCTCCCTTTTGTCCTGTCTCTACAGGGTGGGGTGATGTGTCCTGCTCCCTTCTGTCCTGTCTCTAGAGGGTGGGGTGCTGTGTCCTGCTCCCTTCTGTCCTGTCTCTACAGGGTGGGGTGATGTGTCCTGCTCCCTTCTGTCCTGTCTCTGGAAGATGGGTGCTGGGTCCTGCTCCCTTTTGTCCTGTCTCTACAGGGTGGGGTGATGTGTCCTGCTCCCTTCTGTCCTGTCTCTAGAGGGTGGGGTGCTGGGTCCTGCTCCCTTCTGTCCTGTCTCTACAGGGTGGGGTGATGTGTCCTGCTCCCTTCTGTCCTGTCTCTGGAAGATGGGTGCTGGGTCCTGCTCCCTTTTGTCCTGTCTCTACAGGGTGGGGTGATGTGTCCTGCTCCCTTCTGTCCTGTCTCTGGAAGATGGGTGCTGGGTCCTGCTCCCTTCTGTCCTGTCTCTACAGGGTGGGGTGCTGTGTCCTGCTCCCTTCTGTCCTGTCTCTGGAAGATGGGTGCTGGGTCCTGCTGCCTTTTGTCCTGTCTCTACAGGGTGGGGTGATGTGTCCTGCTCCCTTCTGTCCTGTCTCTAGAGGGTGGGGTGCTGTCCTGCTCCCTTCTGCCTCTCTCCAGAGAGTGGGGTGCTGTGTCCTGCTCCCTTCTGTTCTCTCTCAGCAGAGCAGGCCGCCGGGACATGCTCATATACCTGCCACAGTCCACAAACTAGATAACCCCTCTCGTACCATGTTCTTCATTGTGCTTTTACAAGCATGATTGTGTAGATTCCGCAGGTTATCTTTTGCCTCCAGGAGCCACACGGAGGGACTCTACATCCTGTGGCTGCATCCATCCATCGGTAAACATCGTTTACCATGAAAACATTTCCCTGCAGGGAATTACAACGCGGTCGTTACAGTGACCGCGTTGTAACCACGCATACCATTATTCCGCAAGTCTGAACAACGACTTGCGGAGGGGGCAGAAGGTGTTGGATTTAAAATCCAACACCTTCCCTACTGTTGCACATACTGGGGTTGGAATAGTAAATTATACTATTCCAACATCAAGCGCCCCCCCTCCGCAAGTTGTTGTTTCGACTTGCGGGGTAATGGTATGCGTTGTTACAACGCGGTCGTTGTAACGACCGCATTGTAATTCCCTGCGGGGAAAAAGCATGCGTTAAAAAGCTGTATATTCCCATCCATCCATTATGTCCTTGTCTTGTTTTTGATTTGATTTGATACAGAGGAGGTACTGATAACCTGTCGGCATCTTTGGTTTCTACATGACTATCCTTTAACATCAGCATGTCCTAATGTTCCTGGGGCCAGATGTACGACCATTGGCTTTTGCGACTTACAAATTGCGACTCGCAAAAGCCAATGTACAACAGTGTCAGAGACACTGTTGGCGATTCCCAATGGGGTTGCAAAATGCGAGGCTCATGAATATTAATGAGCCACTCGCAATTTGCGACCCCATTGGGAATGGCTGGCCCTCCCAGTGATGTTGGCCTGCTGGGCTCAGCAGACCTCCATGTCTGGGACTGCTTTTCAATAAAGCAGTTTTTTGTTTTTTTAAATGCAGGCCGTTTTCCTTAAAGGAAAACAGCCTGCAATAAAAAAAAAAAAAAAGAATAGTTTTCGTTTCATTTTTTAAGGGCAGGTAGTGGTCCCTGGGATCATTGCCTGCCCCTAAAAAATGTTTTCCCCTGCATTCGCAAAGGGGAAGGGGTCCCCTGGGGACCCCTTCCCATTTGCTACTGCAATACCACCCTCTTGAAGAGGGCGGTAAATTGCAAGTGTCATACATGGCTTGGGGGTCGTATTAGGAAGGGAACGCCCCTTCCTAATAGCGTGTCGCAGAACACTATTTTGCCAATCGCAATTTTTTGCGACTCGCAAAAACTGGTCGAACATCTGGCCCTTGATCTCTTAGAAAGAATAGTATTGGTGTAAAATTGTATGTTTGTAATGCATGAAACACAGTTTGTATAAACCTGTATCTGTCGATAACATGTTCTACCTGATTTTCTTTTCGTAATACTGCAATTTGATTGAGGAAAACAGAAGAGCCTGCACCAACTTTTATTGATCATCATGGTGCAGAAATAGAAGAAAGCAGTGCCGGCCCTGACATGGGTAAGTCCTAAATTGCTGTATGTCTTGTGTTGGACAATGTGCAGTTCTTTCAAAGAGACCCCCTTTTGGGTGGTCATCCTCAGTTTTAAATTTTTTGGAGACTCACTCGCTAGTAACCTTGAAATCTAACCCTGGGACACCACCATCCAGTACATTCTGAGCCCTAGGTTACCTCAACATTGGCTTAAAACCTGATTTGCACTTTTAACTTTCCTGAAAGATCATAGTTTATGGTGCAGAAATACACCTTAATGGCATGGGAAGTTAAATGTCACTTCTGAACTGCAGCACGTGTTGTGCCGTCCACTACAGTGGCAGTGAAGACATGGCGTTAGGCCTACCCTGTGCAGCTTGACCGCCGCAGCCTGAACCCTTTTCCACAGACTTGTCAAGATCACTGTTTTGACCTGTAGGAAAACCTGATTTTAAATGTTAAATAAGTCACGTCGGAGTGCATCTTGCTGCTTGTAATGTAGGTTGCTTAATATGTAAGAGCTGAAGATGTGTGACATTAGAAACGGCATGTCCCCCGGTGACTGAGCCCAAAACCACATTATCACTGATCAGGCTATGACTGGTACTTAGGAAGAGTCAAAGTATAACGTACATACTTTCATCTATAACTTTTGACCTGTACCAGCTACAGACGCCATTGAAGCCCCCATTTTATATTTTATAACAATAAATTATCCAGTATTAGGGTATCTTTTATAGATTCACATGCCTGAATCATTCCCCGTCGTCGGGATGGGAGTCCCCGGTACATAAATAAAGTAATGTCTCATTAGACATATAGAGTAATAGGCCAAGAGCCTTACATTAGTAACATATCCATGTCCTTTTGTAAAAAGGACCAAACTCTAGAAAAGAACCAATCAGCTATCACCACCCTGTGGAACCTTCCTGGAAGTAGCTCTAGTCCCTCAGATTTTCGTAAGCACAGTGCTAAGTAGGTGTATTACTGAGAGCATGAGGTGAGCCCTTCCAGGGGAGGTGGGTGGGTTGCATGTGAATCTATGAAAGATACCAATCCTGGATAACTGCAGTTACAGGTAAGTAACGCATTTCTTATCCAGTATTAGTATTCATAGATTCACATGCCTGAATCAGAGTAGTAAGCAATGAGAAGCACATTTTGGATGGTACAGCATATACAAATTCACTAGATAATAACATATCAATGTGAAACATAGAAAGTACCAAACTGCAATCAAAGAAAAAACAATCAAAGAACACAATAAAGAAATGTGCGTATAAGAGCAAGGATGGTGGGAAGAGAAGAAGGCTCACCTCTATTGGAATAGATGACGTAGCACCGCCTGTCCCACTGCAGCATCCTTCATGAGTTCCGTATCCAAGCAGTAATGCTTGGTAAATGTATGCGGCGTCTTCCAAGTTGCCGCTCTGCAAATGTCTGTGATAGGCACATCTGCAAAGAGTGCCATGGAACGCAAGGGTTGATCCGCTTGCTGGTGACAGAAAGTAATAGCTCCAGAGATCCACCGGGAGATACTTTGTTTAGTAAGTGGAAGACCCTTCCTAGGTCGACTGTAAGCCACAAAGAGTTGGTTGGATTTGCGGAACGACTTTGTCCTGTCAAGGTAGAATTTAAGGCAGCGTTTAAGGTCTAGAGAGTGTAGAGCTCTTTCTGCCGGTGTTTGAGGATTTGGAAAAAAGGTCCGTAAGACTATGGGCTCATTGAGGTGAAAGTCTGACGGGACTTTGGGCACAAACTTAGGATTAGTTCGCAATATAACCCTGTCATGTTTGAACTGAAGGAAAGGGTCTTGAATTGAGAATGCCTGAAGCTCACTTACTCGCCTTGCAGAGGTAAGGGCTAGAAGGAGTGCTGTCTTCCAAGAAATATATTTAAGATCAGCTCTGTGGATCGGCTCGAAAGGGTGTTTCATGAGCTGAGCAAGAACTGTGTTGAGTTGCCAAGTGGGAGGCAGATATTTGACGGGAGGAAAAGTCCTGAATAGGCCTTTGAGAAATTGTTTAATCAGTCTACTAGACCAAAGAGAAGGACCTGCAGAAGATCTCCTGAAACGGGATATAGCTGCCAGGTGAACTTTAATAGAGGCATGAGCAAGACCTGAAGTTGCCAGATGGAGAAGGTAAGGCAATATTTGTTCTGGAGAAGACGAAAGAGGGTGTATGTTCGGCGACTTACACCAAATACAGAACCTCTTCCATTTTAAGGAATATGTTTTGTTAGTACTTTCGGCTCGAGCCTGAGCCAGAACTACCCTGCAGTCCGGAGGAATGTTTAGGCCATGGAACTCTCGGAACTCAGGAGCCAAGCCGATAACCTGAGAGATGCTGGATCCAGATGTTGGACTTCTTCCCTGTTCATTGTGAGGAGAGAGGGAAACGGTTTCAAAGGGATCGGCGGCTCCAGGGAGAGAAGATGGAGCTCTGTGAACCAATGCTGGCGTGGCCACGCAGGAGCTATCAGGATGAGCGTGCAGGGTTCTGCCTTCAACTTCCTGAGGACCCTGGGAATTAGGGGAATCGGTGGAAAAGCGTATGCAAAGACGTTGAACCATGCGATCGAAAATGCATTCCCTAGAGATCCTCGTTGGGGATGCCAGCTTGCGAAGTTTTGGCATTTGGCGTTCTGCTTGGTAGCAAATAGGTCCAAGAGAGGAGTGCCCCATTGGGAGAATATGCGGTCGAGAGTCCGCTGGTTCAACTCCCATTCGTGACATGTTGTTTGTTGCCTGCTTAGTGAATCGGCCAGTACGTTGTCTGTTCCTGGAACATATTCCGCCCAAAGGGAAATGTTGTGGAGGAGTAGCCAGTTCCAGATCATCTGAGATTCGTGAGAGAGTGTTAGTGAACGAGTACCTCCCTGCTTGTTCAAGTAGTGCATTGTTGTAGTATTGTCCGTTCGGACAAGCACTAAAGAACATTTGATCCTGGGAAGGAACGCCAGGAGAGCCAGATAGACAGCTCGCAGCTCGAGGAGGTTTATGTGAAGCTTCCGTTCAGAAGAAGACCATTTTCCGCTGATTCGGAGCTCTTGGAGGAAAGCTCCCCATCCCTCCAGGGACGCATCTGTTGTGATGATTTGTGGAGAAGCTTGGAGCAAGAAGGGCAGGCCTTGAGAAAGATTCCGTGGACGAGTCCACCACTGCAGAGCAGTGACCATCTAAAGGGTCACCTGAATGACATCGTCGAAGGATCCTTTGGATTGAATCCATTGAGCCGACAGTGCTTCTTGGAGGGGGCGCATGTGGAGGCGACAGTGAGGAATTAGCAGAATACAGGACGACATCATTCCGAGCAGGCATTTGAAGAGGCGTACTGAGAGGGACTTCTTGGCTTTTATTTGGTTTGCCAAATGAAGTAGTTTGTTTTGTCGCTCCTGTGATGGCAAAGCTTTCTTTTGGGTTGTGTTGAGAGCAGCACCCAGAAAGGATATCCGCTGAGAAGGATGGAGGACAGACTTGTCCCGATTGAGAGTGAGTCCCAGGCGACTGAAAAGCTGTAGACAGGCGTTGGAAGACCTGGTCGCGCCGTTCAGAGAAGGTGCCTTGACGAGCCAGTCGTCGAGGTAGGGAAAGACCTGATGGTGTTGTTGCCCGAGGTATGCAGCCACTGGAGAAAGGCATTTCGTAAAAATCCGTGGAGCTGACTTGAGCCTGAAGGGCAGGACTCGAAATTGGTAATGTCTGCCTGCCACGGCGAACCTCAGAAACTTTTTGTGATTCCGGTGGATAGGGATATGGAAATAGGCGTCTTGAAGATCCAAAGACACCATGTAGTCGTTTGCGTTGAGAAGTTGCAGCACTTCTTGGATGGTTACCATGCGAAACGACTGTTTCTTTAAAAACTTGAGACCTCTCAAGTCCAGGATTGGCCTCCATTTCTTCTCCTTTTTGCGCACCAGGAAAAAACGGGAGTAAAACCACTTCCCCGTTGACGAAGAGGAAGTTTTTCTATAGCTCCCTTCTGGAGCATAAGTGAAAGTTCCAGGAGTAAAAGGCGTAGATGTTTGTGAAGCATAGGTCGAGGAGGGGTCTGGGGAGTAATTTGAATGAACTCCAGGGAATGTCCAAATTGTATTAGTTGAAGAACCCAACGGTCCGTTGTTATTTGTTTCCAATTGTGTAAGAAATGGGAAATCCTTCCTCCTATTTTAGAGGGTGGAGAGGAAATGGAGACCAGCGGTAGGGAAAAGTCATTGCCGCCGAGTAGTGTCCTTCTGTTGTCCTCTTTTTCCTCGAAAGGAGGTCTTAGTGTAAGACGATTGCTGTTGTTGACTTTGCTGGTATTGTGGCCGATATTGGTTGGGGGAGGAATAGGAAGACCGATAGTGTTGGTAGTCTCCCCTGGAGGTAGATTGACCTCTGCCCCTTGAGCCACGAAAAGGAGGGTTTTTAAATTGAAGGGTACCCAGAGCCCTAGCCGTGTCGGTATCCTTTTTTATGCCCTGAAGAGCTTCATCAATATGCGTGCCAAAAAGAAGCTGACCATCGTAGGGCATGTCCAGAATTTTTGTCTGGACCTCCGGCTGGAAAGAAGTCGCCTTCAGCCAACCTTGGCGTCGTAGTACGGCAGCGCCAGCGAGTTGGCGGAAACCAGTAGAGGCGATATCCATCGCACAATCGATGATTTCGGAAGCCGAACGTTCGCCCTCTAGCAAGATCTTCTTTGCTTCTTCCTTCGATTCGTCCGGCAAGGCAGCCAAGTATGGAGCAATGTCCGCCCACATCTGTCTGTTATAGCGCCCTAATAACGCTAAGGAATTAGACGCACGCACTATTAATGCAGACATGGAAGAAAAACGTTTTCCAATATTGTAAAGTCGTCTGCCTTCCTTGTCTGGAGGAGCGGACAGCGGAGCAGAAGGGTTTTTGAAGAAAAGGTACAACATACCTTACAGTCCTTTGAAGAGTGATCCGGGTAAAGACAGTAGAGGCAGTCCTTGTGTTGATCGTCGACATGAAGCCTCTTTTTACCACAGGCCTTTTTAGGCCCTGTGCTTCCTTTCTTAGGAGAATCTGTCATGAAGATACTGAGAAGTTCACACAGAAGAAGGAATGGTGGAGAAAAAAAAAATCACTGGAAATCCAGAAACAAGGAAAACTGATCAGAGCTCAGTGGAGACTCCCTTAGCACGACGTGCGGTAGAAAATCTGAGGGACTAGAGCTCCTTCCAGGAAGGTTCCACAGGGTGGTGATAGCTGATTGGTTCTTTTCTAGAGTTTGGTCCTTTTTACAAAAGGACATGGATATGTTACTAATGTAAGGCTCTTAGCCTATTACTCTATATGTCTAATGAGACATTACTTTATTTATGTACCGGGGACTCCCATCCCGACGACGGGGAATGATTCAGGCATGTGAATCTATGAAAGATACCAATACTGGATAACTGCAGTTACAGGTAAGTAACGCATTTCATCTAGTGTGAAAGTCAGATTTTTTATTAAATATATTGGAAAAGTAATTTTAGGAACTTGCCACTGGTCAGCGTCAACCTTTCAAGAAAAGGCCTCTTGCTGTCAGTTGTGTCCCTGTAGCCTCACAGGAGAACAGCCAACTGACCCTTGAAATCCAACTCTTTGTCCCGGGTGCAAGAGAAAGCGGATGCAGTCATTTAGGGCTCCTCTCTGGTCTCAGATATCCGGTCCAGTCCTTTCCTCTAAAACTCCAGAGCCCCAGCAGGACCAACCTGCTTCAAGTATCTGGCCTTCGGTTTCACAGCCGGTGGCTACAATTTCAGCGGCAGCCCACTCATTATATATATTGTTTATTGTTCGATTACTTAAAATCATGACAATTTGAGATAAAACAAGCAAAAAAACACATTTAGTCTTAAATGCAACAGGAAGAACTTAACAAGCATTTGCAATGCAATAGGTCTCGCATTTACATGAGTTTAAGCTATTGGCATTGTACATGACAATGCTTTTATTTATGTTTCAAAAACTAAAACATAAAGAAAAGGCATTGTCATTTACAATGCCAATAGCTCAAACTCACGTAAATGCGAGACCTGTTGCATTGCAAATGCTTGTTCCTAATTGAAACATATATTTTTCTTCCATGGTGTTAGAATGCTGTTCACATGGAGCACCTGCTCAGCTTAACAAGAAGCATTATAGGCAACAAATTAATTGAATGAATGAGAAACCAAATGGTGCAATCTGATAAAAAACAAACGCCCTAATTAAAGAGATGATGATACCTACGAACAGGAACCAAGGCCATTGACTTCCTAATACAATGGGTTGGGCTAACCCTGTCCTCCATTGCAATTAAGTCCACAGAACTGGACAATGTATTTTCCACTTTTGTGTTGTGTTGCTGAATATCAATGAGGAAACACTGACGAAATGTTTGGCATGCACAATTATATGAACATTTTTATGAGTTTATAAGCAAAATTTATAAGCTATTGTGTATTTTTTAAGGATTAGCAGCTCATCATGTATTTACTTTCTAGATGAAGAGTCAGATTCTGTTGCTTGATACGTGCAAACATTGTATGTATGGATGGATGCAAGTACCTTGGTAAATATTAGAACTGGGCTAGTGTGAACCTGACTGGAAAGCAGTGGAGTGCTGTAAATGGTCAGGGCACGGAGGGGGTGGGGTTTGGGGGGGGGGATTGTTCATGGTTTTCCCCCCTTTTAATGTAGATGAGATTGTTCATTGAAAAAAATGTGTATTGCATGCCTTTCAGAAATGAAGGAATATGTTTTTTAGCTGTGCCTTAACCATGGTTATCCATAAGCTTTCAATGTTTAGTCTTTCAGTGGGGGGCAAAATGATCTACAATTAACATACAAGTATGTCAGTGAATCAAAAAATAGTAAAATGGCAGTTTGGTTGAAAGCTTTTGAAGAGAATCCAACTGTGACTGAAAATGAAGGTTTTGCAGCATTTTGCAGCATTTCGAACATTAAAATGTCACTCATATTTACTCTGAAATTATGAAAATGTCACACATAGCAATCTGAAACCTTGGCAGCTACGTCTACAGTTGATTCTAAAATGCCGCTGTCAGAGCCTGTACATGTGAATGGTTTCGTATGTATCTTCTTAAGATACAGTGCCGCCAGCTGGTGACGCGCTATAGCGCTGCGCGACTCACCTCAGAGCTCCGCGATCCCTTCAGCACCTGCTTGGTGAGGGCGATGACGTCAACGCTACAGGTGTTCACCTTCTCGGTCAACAGTCCTTTTACTGACTGCCCGAAACGCGCCTGGCCCTCGGCGGTCGCCATCTTGGGAGCAGCGTCCTTCTCCATGACGGCGAACAGACCCGGAAGAATGACTGAAGGAAACGCGACATTGCGCAAAAGGCTCTGAAGCCCGCGAGCCGCCGTGCGTGTGCACATCTGCTGTCCGGCGCCAGGCGACGTCAGTTGCGTGGCGCATGGGCGGCGCATGGAGCGCGCGGCCGGAGGTGTCCGGGGCTCCCGTGAGCTGAGGGAGCCCCGTGCGTTGAAGAAGTCCGGCGGGAGCCCACCCCGCAGAGGGAAGTCCGGCGGGAGCCCACCCCGCAGAGGGAAGTCTGGCGGGAGCCCACACCGCCTTCGTGAATGCCGCATGGTGCGGCCGGAGCAAGATTCAGCGCTGAGTCCCCACAAGAGCCGGTGAGTGGGGTTGAGCGGGAGGCATGCTGGACGCCGCGCCTGGACAGGACATGTGCACGCGTATGGTGCGAGCAGGAGTTGTAAAAAGACGCGTGCACATCTCCTGTCTGTTAAGCTTGAGCACAGACAGTCGATGTACACGCGTACGGCTTGCGGCGTTATTACAACTTCTGCTCGCACCATACGCGTGCACATCTCCTGTCCAGGACTTGCCGTACGCGTGCACCTGTCCTGTCCCGCATCGGAGCAAAAGTCGGCAACAATGGATCTCGCATAGCGAGCAGCGCTTTGCGCTGCATCGCTAGGCGAGACCTAAAAAGTGGTTTAAAAAAAATACATACACATATATACATATTCACTGAAAAAACCATAGGTTTCAGGGACGTTATAGTTACAAATTAGCATTTCAAAAACCTTTGAAATTCACTGAAAAAAACATAGGTTTCAGGGACGTTATAGTTAGTTGGACATTTCACTCATACAAAACCATAGAAATTCCGCCGTTATAGTTAGTTGAGGTAACTATAACTCGCGCCCCCGCAATGTACTGCTGATGACGTCACATATTACATCATTCATGACATGGTCAGTGACATCACTGATGACATCTCAAATTACATCACTGATGACATCATCCAGTGACTGTGTGTTTCTGTAAAGTTTAAATATGTTTTATATATATTTTGGCCAAGTTGTATTGAAGAACGAGTGGGTGTATAAGTGTCTGGATGGAGGATTTAGTAGGTGCGTGACTGACTGTATAAGTGAGTGATTAAATGTGTCTTACTGAATGCGTGGGTTCGTGACTAAACTGTGTGAATGTCTATATCAGTCTTCCTATTGCTGTGTAAGCTGCTGCATTGGTTGGTGAGTAGCTACATGAGTGTCTATATGGGTTATTAATTGGTTGCGTGAGTATTTGTATGGGTGCCTGAGTGTGTGTTTGGGTGGATTAGGGAGGTGTGTGGCTCTGTGCATAGATGTGAGTGGTTGATTCACTGGGTGTATGGGTTCAAGAGTGCATGTGGAAACAGCTGTATGGGTGGGTGAGTGTGTGTATGGGTGTGTTGGTGAGTGAATGGATATCTCAGTGCTACATGTCCAAGTAACTACATATGTAAAACACAGTGCATGTGATAGTTGGAGTATATAAATGACTATACATGAGAGCCAGTGATTGTGAGAGTGGCTGTATGGATCAGTGGGTACTTGTATCAGTGATTGAATAAGAGAGTAAGTATATGTTAGTATCTGTATGAATAAGTGAGGTTGTGTGTGTGTATAACTGTATAGGTGAGTAAATAGAAGTGTGATTGATTCTTTGCCTGGCTGTCTAGGTGTTTGAGTAACTCTGGATGAGTGGCGTTGTGTGAGTGTTTGTATAGGTGTATGAGTGCCTATAATAGTGTTGTATTGATGAGTCACTGCATGTATGAGTGACTCTATGGGTGAATGAGTGGATGTGTGTGTAGACCTATGAATCAGTGAGTGCGTACGTAGGAACTGGTATTGGTGTCTCTATTGTTTCGAAAATGGTAGTCTGTAATTTAGAGTGGGTGTATCAAAGGTTTTATTAAGGTACGAGGAGGTGCATCACATTTTCACGTGGATGATGTCATCAGTGATGTCATTTGAGATGTCATCAGTGATGTCACTGATCATGTCATGAATGATGTAATATGTGACGTCATCAGCAGTGCATTGCGGGGGCGCAAGTTATAGTTAGCTCAACTAACTATAACGGCGGAATTTCTATGAGTGAAATGTCCAACTAACTATAACGTCCCTGAAACCTATGGTTTTTTCAGTGAATTTCAAAGGTTTTTGAAATGCTAATTTGTAACTATAATGTCCCTGAAACCTATGGTTTTTTCAGTGAATTTCAAAGGTTTTTGAAATGCTAATTTCTAACTATGACATGTGAAGAAAGAGGAAGAAAAGCGCAGAAAGAAGCAAGTCAACTGAAGTTCAGAAAGACGAACAAAAGTGCAGGAAGAAGCAAGAGATGTGCAGAAAGAACCAACAGAGGAGCAGAAAGTCCTCCTGTGCCCCCAACTTTTTACTGACGGGTACTGGTGGTACCTGACTCTGACTAACCAGGACCAGAGCCAGTGCTATGCTAAAAGACACTTAGAATACAGTGAAAACACCTACATACACTAGGAACACTATGCGTTGGGGTACCCCTGTGATTAGCATGACCTCCTCTGTATTTGCCATGAGTTAGTGCCTGGGTCATTGCATGAGTACATGGGTACTGAGGTGGATGATTAGAGTACTGCAAGGAGAGTGCATGGTGAATTTATAAGTGCTTAGGTTTTGGCGGAGTGATTGGATAAGTACATGGTGCTTGCTGGGTGATTCGAGGAGTGCATGGGTAGTGGCAGGGCGATGGCTGGACTGCATGGGTACTGCTCAGGGTAGTGTAGCAGTGCATGAGTTAGTGCATGGGTCATTGCATGAGTGCATGGGTAGTGACTGGATGATTAGAGTACTCCAAGGAGAGTGCATGGTGAATTTATAAGTGCTTGGGTTTTGGCGGACTGATTGCATAAGTACACACATGTCACATCAGGCCACGCCCCCGCCCTGCACCACTGTGCAAACGCACCCCCTGGTGCGTTGTAAATTGGGGGATTAAGTCCCCTTGAGTCCTGAGGGTCCCTGGGGGCCAACTAGCCCACCAGCTACCTCCAGTAAGTGCCACAGAGCTGCGTTGCAGAGTGGTGTAAAAAGGGGCGTGGCCTCAACACCTCTCTGCAACGCAGCTCCCTGGAACATACTGGAAGTACCTGGTGGGCTAGTTCGCCCCAGGGACCCTCAGGAGTGAAGGGGACTTAATCCCCCAATTTACAATGTGCCAGGGGGTGCTTTGCACACTTGCTATGTCAGGCCCCACCCCCTCCCTTCACCACTGTGCAAACACGCCCCCTGGAGCGTTTTCAGTTGGGGGATTAATTATCCTTGAGTCCTGATGGTCCCTGGGGGCCAACTAGCCCACCAGCTACCTCCAGTAAGTGCCACAGAGCTGCGTTGCAGAGAGGTGTAAAAAGGGGCGTGGCCTCTGAACACCTCTCTGCAACGCAGCTCCCTGGCGCATACTGGAGGTACCTAGTGGGCTAGTTGGCCCCCAGGGCCCTCAGGATTCAAGGGGACTTAATCCCCAAACTTAAAACACGTCACAGGGCGCGTTTGCACACTTGTCACATCAGGCCACACCCCCTCCCTGCACCACTGTGCAAACGCGCCCCCTGGAGCGTTGTAAATTGGGATTAATTCCCCTTGAGTCCTGATGGTCCCTGGGGCCAACTAGCCCACCAGGTACCTTCCAGTAAGCGCCACAGAGCTGCGTTGCAGAGAGGTGTAAAAGGGCGTGGCCTCTGAACACCTCTCTGCAACGCAGCTCACTGGCGCATACTGGAGGTACCTGGTGGGCTAGCTGGCCCCCAGGGACCTCGGGATCAAGGGACTTAATCCCCCAACTTAAAACGCGCCACAGGGCACATTTGCACACTTGTCACATCAGGCCACGCCCCCTCCCTGCACCACTGTGCAAACTTGCCAAAATTAAAAAAAAAAAAAAAACTTTTTTGGGCCCTGGGGTCCTTCTGGGACCCCTGAGCTAGGCCAAGGGGGTCAGGGTGTTTCCACCCTGCCCCCTTCTCTTGTTTTATACCTTTGTTTCTCTGTTTTCTAGCGACTCGCTTCTACCGAACCACAAGATGGCTGCCAACACTTCCTGGTTTGGAGTGTTGGCAGCCAATCACAGTGAAGCTCATGCACGGGACTTAGGCTCCGCCCAGATATCGAAACTTTTATTTTTCTAATTTCTCAGCAACTACTGAACGGATTTACACCATTTAAAAAAAGGTCGCTTTCTGATCCAAGCACTACCTTTGTGCCAAATTTGGGATAATTCCGTTCAGTAGTTTCTGACTGTAGCCTTGCACAAAGTTTCCTATGGGAAATTGATTTTTTGACTCTTATTTTTTGAATTTCTCAAAAACTACTGAACGGATTTACACCATTTAAAAAAAAAGGTCGCTTTCTGAACCAAGCTCTACCTTTCTGCCAAATTTGGGGTAATACTGTTCAGCAGTTCGGACAGTAGCTCGTCGCAAAATTTCCTATGGAAATTAACATGGGGAAAACGTGTTTTGGGACCCCCCTTTTTTCTCAGCTCCCGCTTGACGAATCACCCCCAAACTTTCGGGATAGGAGCTGACCTGGATAGACTTTTTTTGGGGGAGAATTTCACAAAGATTCGTCAAACAACGCCAAAGTTATTAGCAAATCAAAAAATGCTTTTCCTATGGAAACTAGGTTGTAACTATAACTACCTACTGGCGACCGCCAGTAGGATGGATAGATATATATATATATATATATCAAAAATCCCTCGTAAACCAAGGATGACGACGCCGTGTCTCCTGTGCAAATTACTTTATTTGCTGGTTACTGCTGTACGCGTTTCGCCTGCACAGCAGGCTTGTTCACCAACAAAAGAGTAAAGTTTTCGACAATATTTAAAACACCTCCATCTTGTGTCACATGTGAACTACCCAGTGAATACTACTGAAAACAGACTCGTAGTTTTATCATGGAAGTCAGATCGACTGCAAGATTTCAAACAATTGAAACATCCATTTTTCGTCGTATTTAAAATATGTACAATGTCACTAAAATAGCGCATATTCACACTTTAAAAATACTTGACAAAAATTCATTGAATTAATTCACAGTTTTCAAATCCAAATTTGACCACAACATGGTGCAATTCTCATTACGATATGCACCACCTCACATTCTGCCCAAGTGGGCATTGTCAAAAGGAGATCAAATACATATGGTTACACATTTATCTCGTTGTAACCAAATTAACTGTGCAATATACTCGCATGATTGCGCTATTTGAACGCACAGAAACAATAAACCTCCTTGTTCATTCTTATATTATATTCTCAGAAAGTCTTGCCCCAGTGGGCCCTACGTTAAACCAAGTTTCTCATTGTCTGTTTTCCCCCAAAGTGCACGTGCCCTAAAAATATTAAAAAATACAAACATTTTAAACATACTCCTATAAAAATTAAAAACATAGGGAATTGCGGACTACTGCTGATATCTCAAGAAATGCACTATAAATGAGTATGGAAATCCTCTTCCATATTGAGACCATCCGGAAATTTGGTATTCAATTCTATAATAAAGCAAGATTCAAGTTGTCTCAATTTGCGTTCTCGATTGCCGCCCCGTGCATTCAGTGGGATGGCTGCTATTACAAAATATGTCAGTCCTTGTGTGCTTCTACCATGGTATTGGTCAAAATGTCGTGCTACAGGGTAAGTCTTGTCGCCATTTTTTATTGCCCTCAGGTGTTGCAACACTCTTTTATAAACAGGTAAGATGGTGCTGCCCACGTACCTCAGGCCACAAGGGCACTGAAGCACGTAGACAGCAAAATCCGTCTTACAGGAAAATTGTCCCTTGATCTTCTTTTCTCTAGTTATTAAGTTGGAGCTGTAAGTGGTTGTGTTCTTCCCATGGGTACACGCCTTATATTTAGTACATTTTATGAAACCATCACATCGCTTGAGCCACATAGATACACTGCTCTTTGCTTTTGTAGAGAATATTGTGTTTCTGACAAGGGCTTGCTTTAAAGATTTGGCTCGTCTAAAAGTTATCTGCGGTCTTCTTTGTACCAGTTTGCCCAATATTGAGTCATTTTTAATCAGATGCCAATGTTTACATAGGATTTTTCTTAGCTTCTCCTCTTGATTACTGAATGTAGTAATTATCCTACATTGATTAATTTGTGTCTTTTTTCTACTCTCACTTGATTCTTTATTAAACAAGATATCTTCTCTCGTTCATTTCTTGGCCTTGTGCATAGCTGAATTTATTACCTCAGACGCATAGCCCCTAGCTAAAAAACGAGATTCCAAGCACCCAAGCTCTTGTTTCACTTCACCTTCATTGCTGCAGTTTCTTATCGTTCGTAAGCATTCACCATACGGAATGCTCTTTACCAGATTTTTCGGGTGAAAGTTCGTTGCATGAAGCAACGTGTTGCCCGCTGAGGGCTTACGAAACAATTTTGTTTCTAGCATGCCATCCTTGATATACACTGTTAAATCTAAGAAGTTAACACTTGTTGCACTGATAGTGCTAGTGAACCGCAAATTCAAATTGTTCACCTGTAGCTTCTTTATGAACTCAATTACTGTCTTTTCTGGCCCTTTCCATACAATGAACAAGTCGTCTATAAAACGGCTCCAATGCATAACATGCTCATGCCACTCCTCTTGGAACTGTTTTTGGACCACCTGCTCCTCCCACCAGCCCATATGCAAATTAGCATAGCTGGGGGCGAAGCAGGTGCCCATTGCAGTTCCACATACCTGATGAAACAGTTCTTCGTTAAAGAGGAAAAAGTTGTTCTTGAGGCACGTTGAAATCATAGACAGAATCATTTGGGTATGGGACCATAGTTTAAGCGGACGGTTCCCTAGATAGTATTTAACTGCATTGAGGCCATCTAGATGCCTAATACTTGTATACAAGGTGGTCACATCAATTGTTACCAGTAAGTAGTCAGCTTCCCAAGGAAGATAGTAGATCTTCTTTAAAAAGTCCCCGTATCTTGAATATAGGATGCCAAATTTCAGTACGTAGGGACTTAAAAAAGAATCAACATACTTCGAAGTGTTCTCTAGTGCACTACCAATGGCCGATATTATAGGACGACCTGGGGGATTGACTGAATCTTTGTGCACCTTTGGAATTAGATAAAACACTGGGGTCACAGGACGGTTAATTTTCAGAAACAGATATTCATCATGGCTGATTAAACATTGATTACGCCATTCCAATAACTGTAAATTGTACATATGATGACTCTCAAACATAACATCAGCCTTCACCTTGGTGTAATTCAAACGGTTATTAAGTTGTTTACAGGCTTCACTCAAATATTGTTGCTTGCCCCATAGCACTACATTGCCACCCTTATCAGCGCTACGCACAATGCAGTTATCATCAGTAGTCAATTTATTAACCAACGCATGATAGTCTTTTTCTTTTTGTGACATAACTTTGTGCCTGACACTTTTATATAGCTTTTTAAGTTCATTGACCACAAGTTCATTATAAATGTCCACATTATCTCTTTGTGACATTGGGGTGAACTTGGAAGCAGGTCTGAACATAGTAGGTGCATCACTACCGATATCAATGCCTTCCTCTTCAACAATTTGTGAGACCACCGACTGGGTGTTGTTGGCACTCTGCACATCATTCACTGTTGACTCCTCCTCTAGTTGTCTCAGTTCCAGCATCAGATTCATGTCATCTACAACAAGATTATCTGTCTGTAGTTCAATAATGCCATGTGTAGCCGGGTCTTTAATTTTTTGGTTGATGGCAAAATGCTTTTTTAACTTCAGTGATCTAATAAATTTGAAGATGTCAATTCGAGTCGTCACATAGTCCAGATCTGCTGTTGGACAAAACGATAAGCCTAGTTGTAGTATGTTTGTTTCTTTTTCAGTCAGAACCACATTGGTTAAGTTTATTACTGCTGCATTGTTGCCTTCTGCTATTTCTTGTTTTGCTTGTTCTTCAACCCTTCTTCGGCGCCAGTATTGTTTCGCCCCTTTCCGCCTCTGTTTCCTCTGCCTCTTCCTCTTGGAGGCTTTGCATTCTCTGTTGGTATTCTCGGACGGAGATTGAAACGTCTCTCCTCTCGTAAAAAACAAAATTAATCAATTACAGAGGGTACCTGGGCTCCTCTTGATCCACTGGCTCCGTCTTCAGGTTCAGTATCCAACTCAGAACTTTGAATACTGCTGACTTCTGACTGTTCATGTGTCGGTCTGCTCAGGCCACTGAGTTTCTGGCGTCGAAGATTATCAAATTTTTTCGCGAACGTAAAGATCCGTCCCTGTTCGTAATCGATCTTGTCTCGCAAAATTTTCTGCGCCTTCCTCTCTTTTATAGACTCCTCTAGCTTCCTGAGACGTTCTTTCATTTCGGTTTTGTATTTATTAACTGTTTCTTGAGCTGCCTCTTTTTCTAGCATACATAATATTTGTTCAATCTCCTCTAGAATTTTTTGGCGCCAAGATGGAGATGTTTTAAATATTGTTGAAAACTTTACTCTTTTGTTGGTGAACAAGCCTGCTGTGCAGGCGAAACGCGTACAGCAGTAACCGGCAAATAAAGTAATTTGCACAGGAGACACGGCGTCGTCATCCTTGGTTTACGAGGGATTTTTGAAATTTTCCGGACCAAACTTGGGAGGTCCGTTCGGCGACGCGCCCTTCGTTCAGGAGCAGCGGCAGGCAATACCTAAGTGTTGGGGAGCTATATATATATATATATATATATATATATATATATATATATATATATATATATATATATATGTATATATATATATATTATCTACTGGCGGTCGCCAGTAGATAGTTATAGTTAGGACCTATTATCCATAGGAAATCCGCGACATTCTATTTGAAATAACGTTGGCGCCGGTTGACGAATCTTCGCAAAGTTTCCAACTTGTTGGGGCGCTCCGCTCCGCTCCTACCCTGAAAGTCTCGGGGTGATACGTCAAGCGGGGCCGAGAAAAAGGGGGTCCCAAAACGCGTTTTCCCCATTCATTTTTCCATAGGGAACCTTTAGTCGCAGCTACAGCCCGAACTGCTGAACGGAATTACACCAAATTTGGCAAAGAGGTAGCCCTTGGTTCAGACTGGTGCCTTTTGCTTAAATGGAGTAAATCCGTTCAGTAGTTCCTGAGAAATTCACAAGTAAAGTCACATATATATCTATGGGCGCGTCGGATCCGCGTATCCTCAGCGCACCCTGCGCGCACCGTCCCGATCACGAGCTGCATGCTAATTGGCTGTCAGCTGGCTGTCAACATTCCGATTCAGGAAGTGTTGGCAGCCATTTTGTCCTCGGTAGAACCGAGGGACAGAAACAAGTGCGCAAAGCGCACAAAGGGGGCAGGGTAGAAACACCCTAACCCCTAGGCCTGCTCAGGGGTCCCACAAGGACCCCTGGGCAAAAAAGCATATTTTTTTTTTTTTAAATCGGCAGGATGCGCTCAGGGTGCGCGAATCCTGCCGAAAAAAAACAAATCAGCGCGGTCTCCGCGCTTCGATGTAAATTTGCCCCCGGGTGGGCCAAGTCCCGGGGGCATGCTGAGGGGGTTTATTTTATGTATGGGGGCCTCTAAGTGCCCCCAAGCCCCGGGGACCACCACCCCCGGGGCTTTATCATTAATGGTGCGGGAGGGCTCTGAGCCCTCCCGCAGCCCTGGGGACCGCCACCTCCCAGGGCTTTTTTTATTTTTTTAAACCTGTGTGGGGGGCTCCAGCCCCCCACACGCCCGGGGACCACCACCTCCCGGGCTTTCAAAATGTAGGGAGGGGGCCGCGCGGCCCCCTCCTGGAGCCCTTGATGGCCCTGGGGACCGCCACCCCCCAGGGCCGGCTCCTGCAGTGTCCCGGGGTGCCTACCCCCGGGACACTGTAGTTTGCTATGACAGGACGGGAGCCGCCGTCCTGTCATAGCAAACTTGGTTTGCATTTTGAAAGAGAGAGCAGGAAACCTGCTCTCTCTTCAAAATGCAAACCCAATTGCTTTCCACATGGGGAGCAGCATGTTAGCTGCTCCCCATGTGAAAGCAATGCCGGCTCCCGTAGGACACGGGGAGCCGGCGGGACTGTGGGGGTTTGGGGACCCCCACAGTCCCCAACCAGAGGCCAGGCCCCGGGGGATGGGGTCCCCGGGGCCATAAGTGGCCCGGGAGGGGGCCACGCAGCCCCCCTCCCCAAATAAAAAAAATAAGGGCAAGGCCGGCCCCGGGGATGGGGTCCCCGGGGCCTTAAATGGCCTGAGGAGGGGGCCACGCAGCCCCCTCCATATTTTTTATTTAAAAAGAGGGCATGCCCCGGGGATGGGTCCCCGGGCCAATAGAGGCCCAGGGAAGGGGGCCACGCGGCCCCCTTCCTGTTTTTTTTTTTTGTTTTTTTTAAATAAAACAAAAAAAAGCCCAGGCCCCGGGGATGGGGTCCCCGGGGCCAAAAGTGGCCGAGAAGCCACGCAGCCCCCTCCCATAAAAAAAAAAAAAAAAACGGCATTGTGCTGGAGGCCCCGCCCCCTCCCTGCAGTACTGTGCAAACGCGCCCCTGGCGCGTTTAAGAAGGGGAGTAATTCCCTTGAATACTGGGTCCCTGGGGCCAACTAGCCCACCAGGAACCTCCAGTATGCGCCAGGGGCTGCCTTGCAGAGAGGTGTACAGAGGCCACGCCCCTTTTACACCTCTCTGCAACGCAGCTCTGTGGCGCTTAATGGAGGTAGCTGGTGGGCTAGTTGCACCCCAGGGACGCTCAGGATTCAAGGGGAGTTAATCCTCGACTTAAAACGCGCCACGGGCGCGTTCGCACAGTGGTGAAGGGAGGGCGGGGCCTGAGGTGACATGTGTGCAAACAGGCCCCGTGGCGCGTTTTAAGATGGGGAATTAAATCCCCTTCAATCCTGAGGGTCCCTAGGGCCAACTAGCCCAACAGGTACATCCAGAAAGCGCCACAGAGCTGCGTTGCAGAGAGGTGTAAAGGGGTGTGGCCTCTCTACACGTCTCTGCAACGCAGCCCCTGGCGCATACTGGAGGTTCCTGGTGGGCTAGTTGGCCCCTAGGGACCCTCATGATTCAAGGGGACTTAATCCCCCAACTTAAAACGCGCCACGGGGCGCGTTTGCACAGATGTCACCTCAGGCCCCGCCCCTCCCTTCACCATTGTGCAAATATTCCTCTAAAATCTGCCGAACTACGAATTCTGATTTACTCACCTGTTATCAGGAGAGACCTCAGTGCTGCATCTTTCAGCCCAGTACTAATCCTGAAAAGTAATTTTAACCGTACTTACCAGTAACTTGAATTTCCTTCCATAGGATATCATTGCCTGCTTTTTGCTGAAAAAGTTTCTAAGTGTTGATTTTTGAAACATACAAATATTCCTCTAAAATCTGCCGAACTACGAATTCTGATTTACTCACCTGTTATCAGGAGAGACCTCCGTGCTGTATCTTTCAGCCCAGTACTGGTCCTGAAAAGTAATTTTAACCGTACTTACCAGTAACTTGAATTTCCTTCCATAGGCTAACATTGACTGGTTTCACTTGGAAATTCTTCTAAGTGTGGAGTTTTGGAACTTTAAAATATTCCTCTAAAATCAGCCGAAATACGAATTCCGATTTACTCACCTGTTATCAGGAGAGACCTCAGTGCTGCATCTTTTAGCCCAGCACTGACCCTGAAAAGTAATTTTAACCGTACTTACCAGTAACTTATATTTTCTTCCATAGGAATCCATTGTCTGGTTTTCAGCAGAAAAGTTTGTGTTGATCTTCACAAACTACAAATATTCCTTAAAAATCGCCTGTATGACTTAAACGCATTCTTTCAACTGTTTACAGGAGATGCACCAGTGCTGGATCCAGGATCCAACACTGAGTAAGAAAAAGTAACGATAACAGTTTTTACCTGCTAAGTGAATTTCCTTCCATAGGATAACATTGGTGATTCTATGAGAAAAAGTTTCAAGTGTCAACTTTTAAAATACAATAATATTCCTTAAAAATCACTACTGTAACCAAAACGCTTTTACTCAACTGTTTACAGGAGATGTCCCAGGACTGAATCTAGGATCCAGTCCTGTGGTTAGAAAAGTAATCCATAAAGTAACTAATTGCATTTAACTAGAAATTCACATTGAGCTGAATGTTGCATTGTGTTTGAAAATGTGTTGCCCATTGCAACAACTGTAACTACTGTACTTAAAAGTCTATTGCCTATATGTGCAAAGTATTTAAACTAAAGTAATTCATTCTGAGAAAGTATTTTTGTAATGTATAATGTAATTACAATGTAATTTAAAAAATAAAATATGTAAAAAAAATTGTTTCTAAAAATGTAGTAAATCAGTATAAAAAAAATAAATATAACAATTAATACATTTAAAAATTGTCATTTACAAAACCTTTGAAATTCACTGAAAAAACCGTAGGTTTCAGACATGTTATAGTTAGGAATTAGCATTTAAAAAACCTTTGAAATTCACTGAAAAAACCATAGGTTTCAGACACGTTATAGTTAGAAATTAGCATTTAAAAAACCTTTGAAATTCACTGAAAAAACCATAGGTTTCAGGCACGTTATAGTTAGAAATTAGCATTTAAAAAACCTTAGAATTTCACTGAAAAAACCATAAGGTTTTAGGGACAGTTATAGTTAGTTGGACATTGCACTCGTACAAAACCCGTGAAATTCCCCGTTATAGTTAGTTCAGGTAACTATAACTCGCGCCCGTAATGCACTGCTGATGACGTCACATATTACATCACTCATGACATGGTCAGTGACATCACTGATGACATCACTGATGACATCTCAAATGACATCACTGATGACATCATCCATGTGAGAATTTAATGCATCTTCTCACACCCTAATATAAGTTTTGATACACCCACTCTACATTACAGACTGCCATTCTCAAAACCATACACACTCCAATACCAATAAGTACATACCCACTCACTGATTCTTAGGTCTACACACACACATCTACTCACTCACCCGTACAGTCACTCATACTTACAGTCACTCAGTACAGGACTATCATATGCACTCATACACCTATATAAACACTCACACAACGCAACTCATCCATAGAGGTACTCACACACCTAGTCAGTCATGCAAATAATTAATCACACTCCAATTTACTCACCTATACAGTTATACACACCAGCTCACTTACTCATAAAAATACTAGCACATTCTTACGCTCCTATGCAATCACTGATGCAAGCACACACTCATCCATATAGCCACTCTCACAATCACACACTCTCACTTATAGCCATATATATACTCCAACACACATATATACTGCCTTTCACATATGTAGTTACTCACACATGTACCACTGAGATATACATTCAATCACTAACACACCCATACACACACTCACCCACCCATACAGTCCATCACAGACGCACTCTTGAAACCATGTACCCAGTGAATCACCCACTCACACATCTATGCACAGAGTCACACACACCCCACCCACACAAACACTGAGGCACCCATACAGATACTCAGAGAACCAATCCATAACCCATATAGACACTCATTTAGCTAGTCAGAAACCCATGCAGTTGCTTACAGAACAACAGACAGACGGATACAGACATTCACACAGTTTAGTCACTCACCCATGCATCCAGTAAGATACGTTTAATCACTCACTTGTAGACTCAGTCACGCACCTACTAAATCATCCATTCAGGCGCTTCTACACCCACTCATTCTTCAATACGCCTTTCCCTATATATATTAAACATATTTAAACTTTACAGAAACACACAGTCACTGGATGATGTCATCAGTGATGTCATCAGTGATGTCACTGACCATGTCATGAGTGATGTAATATGTGACGTCATCAGCAGTGCATTGCGGGGCGCGAGTTATAGTTACCTGAACTAACTATAACAGGGGAATTTCACGGGTTTTGTACGAGTGCAATGTCCAACTAACTATAACTGTCCCTAAAACCTTATGGTTTTTTCAGTGAATATATATATATATATATAATTTTTTTTTTTAAATGAGCAAGAAACAGCTAAAATAAGTTTAAAAACATAGTGACCTTGTTGATGGGTGTAAGACCCACCCCTAACTTTCAGTAAAACAAGCAAAGGCACCACCAACAAGAGTCTTGAGGTTTGGTGAAGCACACGGGGGTCCCAGTTTGGTCATAATTTCACAGATTGTGACGATGGTTATTGTAAACCTACATAGTTAAGTTTTTTGGCAGTTTTGAAGACAAATTTCGTAAACCTAACATTGAGCATCGTGTTGTTGGGATTCATTGCTGATATAATGGCTTGCCGGCAAGATCGAACGCTGTATTTGATCCATTCGCCCCGCAGAAACCGCCTTCTGTCGTTGAGAAATGCGGGGCAGACATACACCACGTGCTCGATTGTTTCTGAGTGATGACCACAGCCCCTACAATTGATGTCCTCGTTTGAGCGATGCCATGCTGGCAAATGTTTTAAAAAGGGCCATTCGCCCATCCTCAGTGCCATAAATCTTTTCTTCCAGATGGCTGCATAAGTGCTCGAAAGATATGGGGCCTCTGGTCTCGGTTTGATCTCTGCAATTATAGACCAGGCGTGTTTTCTTTTAGACAATTGTGCCCTGCCCCGATGAAAAGACCAAAGTCGAACACTTCTTTTAATGGACAGTTTTAGTGCCTGCTGGGGCGGATTAGTACCCCAGTAATCCACAACATCAAGCAGTTTCAAGGAGTGTTCAAGGTAACGTCAGTGTTTTTGACTGGATTCCCTGCTGATATTTCTTGCCACAACTTGGCCTCCAGGCTTCCTTCCTTTGAGTTACGCAGCCTATGACACAACTTGATGAATGCACCTGCTCCGACACCCTCATGGTTCAGAAGGCCAAACTCGAGCCTGATCTGGGCTGGTGATACTGATTTCGGGAGGTTCCAGGCTCGTTTAAAGATTCTAGTTATTGTTTTATTCAGCATTACCGAATTACTCCCCAACATTATTTCTTGGCCGTAGGTTAGACAGTTTGTAACCTTTGCCTTCATGACTGTCAGGAGGGGGGATAAGCTAGGGCCAAGTAGCTGTGTCGAAAGTTTCATTGATGCTGCTTCAAGGGACAATGCTTTTGCTTTGACCGCTTCTTTCTGTTTTACAAAAGAGCCCTTGGAATCCATATAAATGCCCAAATATTTGTACGATGTCACAGTTTCAATTTTTTTGCCATCAAAGAACCACCCACCAGTTTGCTGCTTCCGGTTCCCGAAGGTGATGGCTTTCGTTTTTGAAAGATTTAGTTCCAGAGCGTTACTTAATGTAAAAGAAAGCAGCTGGTCAAGAAGTCTCTGTAAACCAACCCTCGTATGGCTGAATAAAACAAGATCGTCGGCGTAGAGCAAATTACTAATTCGGGATCCACCAAGTAAGGGGGGGTTGAGAGTTGACCTTGTCCAATAGCTGGGATAAATCAGAAATGAAAAGATTGAATAAGAGGGGGGCCAACACACATCCTTGTTTGACCCCACAGAAGGTCGGTAGTTTTCTTAAAACGTGTGACCCGTCACCCAGCTTGATACGAATCCAGGTGTTTGAGTGAAGTTGGATTATTGATTTTAACAGGTCACTCGGGATTCCCCATTTTTGTAATTTGTGCCATAGCAGGTCCCTAGGCACCCGGTCGAAGGCCGCTTTAAAGTCAACGAAGCAGCAATGTAATGACATTTTTGAGAATGCTGCTTTCTCCGCAAGTACAGATGGGCCCAATAGGTTGCTAGTGGTACCTGATTTGGCCACAAAGCCAGTCTGATTAAATGGCAGCCGCTGAGTTTTTAACGCCCAGGACGACAGATCTTCCAACAGGAGGCTTGCGTAGTATTTGGAGTCTACGTCTGGGAATGCTATCATCCTGTAGTTTTTAGGATCAGCTCTTCTGCCTCCTTTAAAAATTGGGTGAATTATTGCTCCTTTCCACGATTCTGGTTGGTCATAAGTGTGTCGGCAATGCAACAATAGTGGGGCCAGATGTTCGGACCAAAGCGTGGGGTCTGCTTTAAACAGCGCCTGCGGGAGACCGTTAGGGCCTGGGGCCCCGTCTGTCCGGGCGTTGCTGATACAGCGAGTAATATTTTGTCTCATGCCTTCTTAAGAGAGCAGGAAAAATAAAGAGTCTTGCTGAAACTTGGTTTCCACTGTATTGATAAGTAAAGTAGAAGCGTTGGATTTATCATGTGTGGTTAATGTGCCATTTCTCGTTGTTTCCCATGGTAAAGTGATGTTCGATTGATCCCTTCCTTTGTTGTGATCTTGGAAGTGCTCTGTTAGAAAAAGGGCCCATTCAGCATCACTTATGTTTGCACTGCATTGGCCAGTTACGCCCAATGTCCTCCTGTTCACCAATGACCAAAAGGGTTTAGGATTGGAGTTTTTACTGGCGTGGACTAATTTCAACCAGAACTGGTCGGCTGCTTGTTGTTTATTCCTGTTAATGGATGTGCTAAATGCTTTCTGGGCTTGCTTGTAAATGGAGAACGCATGAACATCTCCCTGACGTTTCCTTGCGAGCCGTAGTGCAGAGTTGCGTTTGGTCTTTAATTTTTTTGTCTCCACTGTAATAGGTGTTTGTTCATGGCTTGAAGATTTGCGTACTGAAGACGGAAATTGGCTCAGCAATTGTTGAACAAGGAGCTCCCATATTTTAATTGGGACAATTTCTGCTGTGCTCCATTCTCCTCGGACAGATCTGCATTTGTCCATTATTACAGGGATTAAATGATCGGTCCATTTCAATCTTTTAAGGTTCTCTGTATATGTGCCAGTTGTAGTGTGAGCTATTGCCGAGTGATGAACAACATTGAGGGATAGTCCTATTATTTGGGGGCGATGATCACTGACGGTGGTGCAATATAAAAGTTCTCTATTAAAGAGAGCATTTCGAAGTTTCCAAGCGTGTAATCGAGAAATGAGTAGGAAAGACCTTTGGTTCGAGTCCAGGCCGGTGGAGAATCCATAGAAAATCTCCCATTCAATACAGTGAAACCCAGACTGTTGGGTTGTAAAACAGCATATTCACCCAGTTTGTTCGGCCTAATGCCTGACGGTTTGAGAGGGGGCACTAGGTACGACGGTGCGGCAGGAAGTATTTCATTATAGTCCTCTGGAGTGCTTGAGTATAGATTGGTGTTAAAATCTCCAGAGATTAATCATGGGGCTGCACCATGATTTCTTATCAGGTTGGAAGTAATTTCAATCAGTCGGTCGAATTTGGCCTTTTTCTCGCTGGAGTGGGGTGCAACATAAATGTTAAGCAAAAAAAGTTGTCTGGCCGGGTTTGAACTGCCGATTCTGATACCAATGATCCAATCTTCATTAAATTCCGTACACATTGGTGTTCAAGGATAATTTACAGGCGACGTAGATCGAAAGACCACCTCGTGGCTGGCCATGCTTGTGCACTCTTATTGCTGGTAACCTAAATTCAAGATAGCCTTCAATAGTGGAACTTGTTACAGACCAGGTTTCCTGGAGAAATATGATGTCATATTTTTTCAGGAATTCCAGAGTGTCGAGGGATTGTAGTTTTGTATCAAGGCCATTAATATTCCAGGAGCATATTGACAAACTAGAGCGAGTAATGTTTCAATCTTTATGGCCTCGGAACAGGGCCCCTGGTAGCCAGGCCCAATCGGACTTTACAATAGATTGGCTCTCTGTGGCTGGCTCGCCACACTCTGTTGGAGAGCTGCTTCGAGCTGATCTTAATATCGAGAATGGTGGATTTGCTGATTGAATAGCAGGAACCGAAGCACTAGCTAGTATTGAGGGGTACCGGAAGTCGGTAGGTGTTTCTAGGTTTATACCCCAGCTGTTAAATTGCTCTATCTGTGATTGTACCAATTCCTTTATTGCTTCGGTTGCCAAGGTTATCAAAGTTGTTTCAATTGATCGGTTGCTGTTACTGGGTTTGAATCCAATGGATATTATATCGCTAGATTCCAATTTGCTTAATTCTGGAATTGATTTAAAAAGTCTGAGAATGTTCCCTCGATTTAAAATGTCGTGCGGGCCTTGAAGTATACTCCGGAACTAACAACAGTTTGGTCTGGGTCCCTTCTTTGGGCAGGTGGCTCTCTGAGGGAGCGATGGTGAGCACTGGTGACTTTACGGTGTTGTCTGGTCCCCATTGATTTCCAAAGCATCTTTCCAAAGGGCCTGTCTTATCGCTGGAAAAATTAAGAGACACTTTATTAAGGATAGTTTTACTGCTGAAGGAGTTTGAGCTTGTTTTGTTAAGAGTGGTTTTACACTTGGTGGCAGGACCCTGTATCATAGTTGGCATTAATCGACGCCTTTCCTTTATGTCGTGGCTGGGGTTACCTGCGGGGTGTACTGGACCCTCCAAGTTCCTCCCTGGACTCGTCTTGCCCGCTGTTAGCAGGGTAGATGTACTAACACCGGGGGTAGGCATTAAGTTGTGATTTGTGGGTGAGGGACGTTCCTGATCTACTTCAGGCTTCACATTGGATGGAGGAAGGCCTCTTTTTGGTGTTATTTGGGGAGTAGGGTTAAGAACTTCAATTAGCTCAGACCAAGTGTTTGATGCAAGTTGTGGGTCGTTTGTTGATGTAGTTTTTTTATACAGAGTTGATTGTTGGGCCAAAGACTGGCTGGTAATAGTACTAGTTGTGCTGGGCGAGTTCAGTGATAAGGTAGGGGTATTTTTTTTAAAGTAATGGTGTATTGTGTTTTGACTTTCAGTTACTTGTCTGTTGCGGTTTTTCCGAAGTCTTCTTTTTTCTCTCTTGCTCATCTTGTGGGTCTGTACCACATTCACTACTTTGCCGGCAGCCGTGCTGGAACACTCGGGAGCCTTGTTGCCGATTGAGCATATACTCTTTAGAGCGGTCACTTGGGTTAATTTTAAGGAGGTCGGATTCGCATTAGCTGTTGAGGATTGGCGGGTTAAGCAGTTTGTTATGTCCACGTTTTGAGATTCAAAAGTGGGATTGATAATGCCAGAAGTTGTTAAATTGACAGTTCTCAAACTTTCTAATGGGGTTTTATTGTTATCAAGGCCTTGATTCCTGTTGTTTGGGTTCTGAACAACTGGGTCGGATACCACAGGAGAGCAATAATCCTGAGGTGGAATATGGGTCTGCCCTGATAACGGGAGTTTCTTGACTTCGGTTAAAACTGACGCAAGGAACTCGGGTAACGAGGAGAGGCTGTCGATTATTGGTGAACAACAACATACCGCCTGGACCAAGTGAGCTTTAGATTGAGATTTTGTGATCAGTGTGTTAAGGCCCTCTAACTTTTGGTTAAGTCAAGGAGGACTTTACTTCCCAAAAAGTGACAAAGTCTCTTTCTGTGTTAAAACCTAGAAACCTTTTCGAACTTTTGAACTTCCAGACTTTTACCAGGACCAGCCTGCTTGTTATATCCAGCCATCGCGGTCAGCCTCAAATTGTGTTCCCCTATGTTGGACAGTAAGTCATTGCCCCAAAGGCTGAGAGAGGGTTCAGCTCTGCCCTTGTGCTGGACTGTGTGTCGTTGCACCTCTGGCTCAGAGAGGGTTCAGGTCCACCCTTGTGTTGGACAGTGTGTCGTTGCACCTCAGGGTCATAGAGGGTTCAGGTCCACCCTTGTGTTGGACAGTGCATCGTTGCACCTCAAGCTGAGAGAGGGTTCAGCTCTACCCTTGTGTTGGACAGTGTTGTTGCACCTCAGGGTCATAGAGGGTTCAGGTCCACCCTTGTGTTGGACATTGTGTCGTTGCATCTCAGGCTCAGAGAGGGTTTAGCTCTACCCTTGTGTTTGACATTCTGTCGTTGCATCTCATCCTCAGAGAGGGTTCAGCTCTACCCTTGTGTTGGACAGCGTGTCGTTGCACCTCAGGCTCAGAGAGGGTTCAGCTCTACCCTTGTGTTGGACATTGTGTCGTTGCACCTCAGGCTCAGAGAGGGTTCAGGTCCACCCTGGTGTTGGACAGTGTGTCGTTGCACCTCAGGCTCAGAGAGGGTTCAGGTCCACCCTTGTGTTGGACAGTGTGTCGTTGGCCGTCCGGCTGAGAGAGGGTTCAGGGTGTAATCTTTTAACCCTCTAATTTCTTTAGTCATTTTAAAAACAGTTTCCCAGATGTTGTACTTCACTTGTACAAAAAGATTGGAAGAAGGGTTCAGGTCCACCCTTGTGTTGGACAGTGTGTCGTTGGACGTCCGGCTGAGAGAGGGTTCAGGGTGTAATCTTTTAACCCTCTAATTTCTTTAGTCATTTTAAAAACAGTTTCCCAGATGTTGTACTTCACTTGTACAAAAAGATTGGAAGATGAAAGCCACGTCCTTTTCTTCATGAGTAGTCACCGTAAAAATGAAATAATTCTAAACTGGCATCAATAACGGCGAGTGAGTCCTCCTTAAGCCCTTAACTGCTTGGCCTTTCCCCCCCCCCCAGTGCTGAGCCCTCTTTTGGCTATTTGGGGTGGTTTGCGCTTAGGCCCCTGTAACTTTTTGACAACATAAGGTATCCATGCCAAATTTGCATCCTTTTCTCCCAACATCATGGGGATTCTAAAGGTACCCAGGGTTTGTGGATTTTTGGGAAAAAAGGGCTACAGATGAAAGCGTCTGTTTTTTTCCCCTGAAAATGGTATCAACAAAGGGGTTGTGGTGCTGAAATTACACAGTTTGGGCATTTTTCTGGGACATAGCCTATTTTTGCTATTTTTTGTGCTTTCATCCTCCTTCCAGTTAATGGTAAAAATGGCTATGAAAGCAATGATGTATCCTGGAAAGCTATACATTTGAAAAGTAGACAAAGTTTTGAATTCACCAAGGGGTCATTTGTGTAGATCCTTCAAGGTTTATGTATAGAAACTAACAGTTGAAAATAGAAAAAATTTGAAAATTAGTTTAAAAAATCTGCTATTTGTGCCAACGTTTTCACGTGTGACTTCTTCTAAGTATGACAGATGTTTGAAAGCAATATACCGTTAAATCCACTGGACTCTTCTGGTTGTGGGGATATATAGGACTTGTAGGCTCACCTAGAACCCGAGGAACCCAGAGCCAATAACTGAGCAGCGTCTTGCATTGGTTTTTTATTGTGTACCGGGTATATAGCAATTCATTAGGGAAAATATAATCAGGGAAACATCGGTGTGAAAGTCACCTATGTATTTCTGAAATGGGAACAAAATATAGAGTTTAGAAACAGTAGCTATTTGCACATCTCCGAAATTGTCGGTACCCATACCAGCATGTGAATTATAGGTCATTTTTCAAAGTGACTTCTTTTTACACAGTGTCTTATATTTGGAAGGCAGAAATGCATTGAAAGTCAATCGGTAATAAAAGTTGGTCTACAATTTTGTGTTCCCATAAGTCTCCCGATAAAAATGGTACCTCACTTGTGTGGGCACGTATAGTGCCCGCGACAGGAAACGGCCCAAAACTCAACGTGGACACACCACATTTTCACAGTGAAAACTGACCCTTTTTTTGCAAAGTACCTAGCTGTAGATTTTGAACCCTAGCTCTTCCGGCACCTAGGGAAATGTTAGAAATGGGATTCTTGGTAGGCTAGGGCGTGGGCCAAAGCCAGGCAAAAACTACCACTCTAGTCAGGATAAGGGAGTTACACTTCTATAATAACCCCTGCTCACCCCCTTGGTAGCTTGGCACGAGCAGCCAGGCTTATCTTAGAGGCAGTGTGTAAAGCATTTGCACATAACCAACAGTTATACAGTGTTCGCACCACAAAAGGACACCACACCAGTTTAGAAAAATATCCAATATTATTATATAATTAAGACAAGACCAAAAACGATACAAATCCACAATACTATACTTAAAAGTTCACAGTTCCAAAAATACACTGATTAAAAAGAGTTCCTTGTGTGGATAGCTCCGTCCGGGCTACCACGGCGTCGTGAACAACAAAATCCAACAGTTCTGGCTGGTCGCGGGCCAGCTACGGTGTCGGGACGACCCGCAAAACAGTACCTGTGAGAAATGGAGGGCGTTGAGGCCCTTGAAGTCACTCGTGTTTGCAGGTCGAGCTCCTCTCTGGTGGAATCAGGAGCGCTGGCGCCGGCAGGCGTCGGGTGCTGCGGTGTGAAGTGCAGCGGTGCGGCGTGCGGTGCCCCCAGGTCGCGGTGTGAGCAGCGGCTTGGTTGCGGCATCAACGGGCGTCGTCGGTGAGACCAGGGTTGCGGTGCGAGATGAAGGCGGTGCTCACCACGGTGCTAGCAGGTCACAGTGCAAGCAGCGGCGTCGTCGTTGCTGAAGTGCTGTCGTTGGCTGACGAACTGGAGTCGATGGCGTCGGTAGGCCAAGGCTGCGGTGCGGAATGAGGGCGGTGCGTCGTGTGACTTACGAGCAGTGCCCTCGAACCACGGTGCAAGCAGCGGCGTCGATTTCGGCGGGAAGTGGCGGTGTCAGGCAGGCCAAGGCGTCCTCGTGAAGCAAGGCAGTGCAGAGTGCAGTGCGCACAGGTCGCGGTGCAAGCAGCGGCTCGGTGGCGGGGTCAACAGGCGTCGTCGGTGAGACCAGGGTTGCGGTGCGGCGTTGCGGCCGTGCTCTCTGCAGTGCCAAAGCTTTGGCGTGAAGTGAGGCGGTGCGGAGTGCGGTGCCCACAGGTCGCTATGCAAGCAGCGGCTCGGTGGCGGCGTCAACAGGCGTCGTCGGTGAGACCAGGGGTGCGTTGCGGTGGTGCCCTCTGCGGTGCCAAAGCTTCAGCGTGAAGCGAGGCGGTGCGGAGTGCGGTGCCCACAGGTCGCGGTGCAAGCAGCGGCTCGGTGGCGGCGTCAACAGGCGTTGTCGGTGAGTGCAGTGCCAAAGCTTCGGCGTGAAGCGAGGCGGTGGCAACAGGTCGCGGTGCAAGCAGCGGCTCGGTGGCGGCGTCAACAGGCGTCATCGGTGAGACCAAGGTTGCGTTGCGGCAGTTCAGGTCACGGAGTCGGCAGCGGCGTCGTAGACGCCGTCGAGTTGCTTTTCCTCTGTTTGCAGCACAAAACACAGTCCCCAGTGCTGCGGGCAGAAGAGCTTGAAGTCTTCGTTGTTCCTGAGACTTCGTGAACAGTGGGCAAGCTCTACCTCAAGCCCTTGGAGAGACTCACAAATTGGGTTGCAGAAAGTAGAGTCCAGGCCTTTCATTGCCCAAGGCAGAAGCAGCCACTGCAGGTCAGCACCAGCAAAGCAGTCGTTCCTTTTCGCAGCTTCTCCGGCTCTTCTTCTTGGCAGTCTTATTGATCCAGATGAGTTCTAAAGTTCAGGGGTCAAAGCACGACAGGAAGAGGCTTCCCCAATGGCAGAAGGTTGGCAAACCCTCAACCTTTACGAAACCAGGACCGGAAGAGATGACGAAAGAGCGTGATGCGGTGCTCTCCACCCTTTCGCAGTCCCAAGATCGCCTGTGTACCCCGTGAACCACCTCCACTCACACCAAGGGGATGGCAGTAATTGCTGCGGAGCCGGAGGGTCCCAGTAATGACCCGCCGTTTCAGACTCCTTAGGATCCACTGTACGGCTCGTAGGTCGACTGGTCCTTTGTTCGGAGACACTCTGTCACGGTCTCGTCTCCTCTGACATTTCCTTCAGACAGACTTTGGTCTTTCGTTTTTTCTTATTGTCCCACGCCTTTAATTCAAAATGCTCGGGCTCACTGTAGGCCAGCTCATGGTTTTTGTACTATTATGGGACTGTGCCCTTTCGGGCTGTAAACAGTTTATGTTCTTGTTGGGGTTTCTTTTCCTTTTTCTTTGGGGATTTTCCGTATCTCGCTCTTCAATCACTGCCTCCGTATGTTCCTGCGCATGCTCCAGCCCATCTCCTACATTGCGCTCCCAGGGTCCTCAGAGCCCAGTAAACTCGCTCCCAGCCACTACTTATGCCTAGAGATCTGAAAATTGTTAGCCTCAATGTCCGAGGCTTAAATCACCCCACCAAGCGCATGGCGATCCTCTCACTTCTACAGCAGTCTGAGGGCGATATTTGTTTGCTTCGAGAGACCCACCTATTGGCTAAGGACACTCCCCGCATGCGTTCCCGACTTTTTCCGCGCCATATTTGGTCCTCGGGTGGGGGTGGGGGTGGGGGGAGATGGGGGTTGCGAAAAAGAATGGGGTGGCCATTCTATTACGGGCTAAATTCGAGGGTAAGATTTTGTCTACCTTCTATGAGTCCAATGGGAGGGTTTTAGCTCTTAGGATCCAATGGGCTCCACTGTTTTCACACTATTTAACATATGCACGCCTAATACTCGGCAAGAAACCTTCCTCCGCAGACATATATTGGAGGGTCTAGCCTCCCCTGACTCCGCCTTGATTGTGGTGGGGGACTTCAATCTAGTGATGGATAACGAGTGGGACCGATCAGGGCAACGATATACGCAGATAGGGGCCCTCTCTCCCGAGGGAAAGTGTTGGCTGGAGGAAAACGGCCTCCATGATGTATGGCGCCTCCGACATGCGGACACACGTGATTACACATACTACTCGGCAGCCCACAAAACATACGCGAGACTAGACATGCTCCTGGTTTCTAATGCACTCCTTCCTAGGGTACAAGACACCTCAATTGCTGTACGCTCCCTCTCAGATCATGCCCATATCTCCCTCTCTTTGCGCCCCGGGGGGATCGGATATGCGCCGGCTCGATGACGCTTGCGCTTGGGTCTTCTACACTCCCCCGCTGGGGTGAAGGAGATGCGCGCCAAGATCACGGATTACTTACAACTTAACGATACCGGTGCGACCTCCTTGGCAGTGGTTTGGGACGCGCTCAAAGCGGTAATTCACGGAGAGTTCATGGCCATCTCACCTGCTGAGGCGCGCAAGCGCAAAGAGGCCCGCTTAGCCCTTGAACAGGAGGTGGCGGAACTGGAGGCAATACACAAACGTACTAGGGCCCCCCGGGTCTGGCGAGTGATGGAAAAGAAACGAACCATCCTTAAACGTCTCGACCTGGATAGGGCCGAATACGCCCTGATCCGCCTTCGGCACAAGTTCTATTTGGGAGGTGACAAGTGTGGGAAGGTGTTAGCACAGAAATTACGGGCCAGGGCAGTGGCTGGGGCCATCCCTTTCATCAGAAGCTCCGCAGGGGAGGAACTCCATCTGGATTCCCAGATTGTCGAAGAATTTCGATGTTTCTATCACTCCCTCTATAGCCCCGAGCATTAGGTCGCTCCTGAGTCCCGGGATTATCTAATGTCTAGGCAATTCACCCGTCTCCCGAAATCAGAAGCTGACCCTCTCGAAGCCCCTATTCGACTGGAAGAGGTTATCTCCGCCATAGCTAAACTGAAGCTAGATAAATCGCCTGGCCCTGGCGGTTACCCTGCTCCTTTCTATAAAACGTTCTGTCACGAACTGGCCCCTTTACTCGCTCGTCTGTTCAATTCCTTCCAAGATAGCGGGGCGATGACGAACTCGATGGGAGAGGCAGCGATTTCTGTGCTCCTTAAGCCTAAAAAGGACCCAAGCCACTGTGGTTCATACCGCCCAATCTCGCTACTCAACATCGATGCGAAATTGTTTACGGGCATCCTCGCTGCACGGCTGCATCCCCTCGTGGCTGGTCTTATCGACCCCGATCAGGCAGGATTTATCCCCACTCGGTAGGGAAGCGATAACACTAAGCGCCTCCTACACCTCATTGACAGCGTCCGCCGCTCTAAGGTCGGCGCGGTTCTCTTCTCAGTGGACGCGAGAAGGCGTTCGACAGAGTATGCTGGCCATACCTGTTTGACGTCTTCCGCAGTTTCGGGTTTGGTCCCCGTTTTATCGCTTGGATACAATGCATTTACCAGGCCCCTCGGGCATTTGTGTGGGTCAATGGGGTCTCCTCAGCCCCTTTTCAAATTGCCTGAGGCAAGGGTGTCCCCTATCGCCCCTTTTATTTGCCCTTTACATGGAACCCCTCGCACAGAAAATACGGGACCACCCAGACATTCAGTGCCTCAAGTTCGGGGGCGATTACCACAAGGTCAGCCTATATGCCGATGATATTATCCTCTCCCTCGCGCAGCCTCTTACTTCCCTTCCCGCACTGGTAGAAGAACTTGAAGCCTTTGGCTAGATATCGGGCTTTAAGGTAAACCTCAACAAGTCTCAGGTATTCAACCTGTCCCTGCCACAAATTCACGCGGAGGCCCTTCAACGGTCTCTCCCCTTGCAATGGTCCCATGATCCGGTCCCCTACCTGGGTATCCTTCTGACCCCCTTAATCCCACACACGCTGGAAGTTAACTACAAGGCTCTAGTGGCACAGACACGACGTGCCCTGGATGGGTGGGCTAAGCATACGCTGTCATGGTTCAGGCGCATTGCTGCGGTAAAAATGATGCTATTGCCTCGCATCTTATATATATTCCAGACCCTTCCATTGACTCCACCGCCTGGCACCGTACGTTCATTACAGCTGGCTTTAAACAATTTCTTCTGGGGTAATAAGAAAGCGCGCCTCTCGGTGGCTCAGCTTTCGCGCTCCAGAGACGACGGTGGGGTGAGGCGACCTCTCATCCATAGATACTTAAAGGCGGCACACCTGCGTTATGTGTTGGAATGGAATCACCCATTGTCAGAGAAGCACTGGACCTTTATGGACCAGGCGGTGGCGGGTGCGAATGTTTGGAGAGAAATTTGGCTTCGCCGCCGCCTTCGTTCCTGGGGCCTCTACTCATCTCCAGTTACGGCAGCCACCATGAAAGTGTGGGATAAGGTAGCGCTTGCAAAAGGCCTCACCACATTTCCCTCCCCGATGACGCCCCTGGTGGACAATCCGGACTTTCCCCCGGGTGTGAAGTCCACTGTCGCCCAGAGATGGAGAGAGGCAGGATGCAAACGACTGGGACACCTGTTCGGACTCTGTTTAGAGACACTCCACATTCTCCTGCCATTAGGAGATCCCCCTCGACAGACGGCCTACCAGTACAGCCTAGGCTCCCCGCCGGATGTTCCCTCCTGGAACCACCCAGGCTCTGGGACCGGGTTTCGGGCACCTTGGGCCGCAGCCCATTCCCACTCCTCCTCCGCAGAGACAGGACGTGAGTCCCTACACCCTTCCCACGACACCGGAACCTATCTAGGCTACCACGAACCTTTCCCACCACCCTTGGTTGGGACATACCTAAGCCACTTCCTTCCGGGTCACCCCCAGATGCTTCCCAGACCCTCTGGAATCCACCAAAAGGTCTGCCTCCAGTGCAAGCTCCCTGGGGTCAGAGAACTCACAATCCACTGGGTGTTGGCATAGCTCAGGAAAACGGGGACTTAAAATATGCTCTCCAACAATTGAATCACACAGCCCCACACAGGTGTTAACCAAACTACCCTTCACCCAACCATCCAGTGCCTCAGAAAAGTACCCCACATCATTCTCACAAGACTGGCGAGACAGTGTCTGACTGTTGCTGTCTCTTAACCCATACTCTTCTGGCTGGTCTCCATAACCACATACTAGGGCTTCTATCATGGGGGAACCCCTCTCCCTGCACCTCTCATCTAGAGTCAGTAGAGTGTCCCTCCCACTACCAGGAAAAGAATCCCCTGTGCCAGTTCCCCAATCCACCTCAGGGACACTGCACACCACTGGAGTAATCTCATAATCCTGAACCCCCGGTTGTATGTCATCCCCCTCCTTGAAGCAGGGTCCCCAATCTGTGTGTGTGTCTACCTCATCCTCAGTACTGGACCTAACACTTTGGCTGCCACCATCTGGGCTTGGCCTTGCCCCACTGGCTTCCCAGTCCAGCTCTCTCATTTTAAACTCATGGTCTAACATCATCCTCCTTTCCTCCATGGCTATTCTTTTGTCTTCCCTCCCACTTTTCATCCTGAGTTTCTCCAACTCGAACTTCCTTTCTTCCCGCCTGTCCTCCAACTGCTCTGGGGACAGACTGCTGCTGCCTGGTTTAGAGGGTGCCCCCCCCTCCCAAAAGCACAACCCCCACTTGGAATAGGCTCCTCTGCCTCTTGGCCAAGATCTCCAGACAGCTCACTAGCATGTCTGGCTGCTACCCAGGCCCTCAGCGCCTTTTGTAGCTCCTCTTTTCTGTTGAGGCCCCTGATTTGGATTTTGAGGTTTTTGCAGATCGCCTTCAATTCCTTCACATTGTCGGTTTCTAACCTCTCCTCCTCAAAGGCCACTTCCAAGGATGCAACAGATGATGCAATTGATTCAGGCATGACAAAGTAGCAAGTTCAAACTGGGACGATCAAAAAAGATAGGCCAAAAAGAAAAAGAACCAGCATGTGGCACGTAATTGTCTGCGATATGGTAGTAGTGCACACCAATCACTGTAAGTCAAGTGCAAACGCAAGTCCTATCCTCACCGCTGACAACCAATGTTAGAGATGGGATTTTTGGTAGGCTAGGGCGTGGGCCAAAGCCAGGCAAAAACCACCACTCTAGTCAGGATAAGGGAGTTACACTTCTAAAATAACCCCTGCTCACCCCCTTGGTAGCTTGGCACGAGCAGCCAGGCTTATCTTAGAGGCAGTGTGTAAAGCATTTGCACATAACCAACAGTAATACAGTGTACGCACTACAAAAGGTCACCAGACCAGTTTAGAAAAATATCCAATATTTTTATATAATTAGGACAAGGCCAAAAACGATAACAATCCACAATACTATACTTAAAAGTTCACAGTTCCAAAAATACGCTGATTAAAAAGAGTTCCTTGTGTGGATAGCTCTGTCCGGGCTACCACGGCGTCGTGAACAACAAAATCCAACAGTTCTGGCTGGTCGCGGGCCAGCTACGGTGTCGGGGCGACCCGCAAAACAGTACCTGTGAGAAATGCAGGGCGTTGAGGCCTTTGAAGTCACTCGTGTTTGCAGGTCGAGCTCCTCTCTGGTGGAATCAGGAGCGCTGGCGCCGGCAGGCGTCTGGTGCTGCGGTGTGAAGTGCAGCAGTGCGGCGTGCGGTGCTCCCAGGTCGTGGTGCGAGCAGCGGCTCCGTGGCGGCGTCAGATGGCGTCGTCGGTGAGACCAGGGTCGCGGTGCGAGATGAAGGCGGTGCTCGCCACGGTGCTAGCAGGTCACGGTGCAAGCAGCGTCGTCGTCGTTGCTGAAGCGCTGTTGTCGGCTGACGAACTGAAGTCGATGGCGCCGGCAAGCCAAGGCTGCGGTGCGGAATGAGGGCGGTGCGTCGTGTGACTTACGAGCGGTGCCCTCGAACCACGGTGCAAGCAGCGGCGTCGATTTCGGTGCGAAGTGGCAGTGTCAGGCAGGCCAAGGCGTCCTCGTGAAGCAAGGCGGTGCAGAGTGCGGTGCCCACAGGTCGCGGTGCGAGCAGCGGCTTGGTGGCGGCTTCAACAGGCGTCGTCGGTGAGACCGGGGTCGCGGTGCGGCGTTGCAGCGGTGCTCTCTGCGGTGCCAAAGCTTCAGCGTGAAGTGAGGCGGTGCGGAGTGTGGTGCCCACAGGTCGCGGTGCAAGCAGCGGCTCGGTGGTGGCCTCAACAGGCGTCGACGGTGAGACCAGGGTTGCGGTGCCCTCTGCGGTGCCAAAGCTTCGGCGTGAAGCGAGGCGGTGCGGAGTGCGGTGCCCACAGGTCGCGGTGCTAGCAGCGGCTTGGTGGCGGCGTCAACAGGCGTTGTCGGTGAGACCAGGGTTGCGTTGCGGCGGTGCCCTCTGCGGTGCCAAAGCTTCGGCGTGAAGCAAGGCGGTGCGGAGTGCGGTGCCCACAGGTCGCAGTGCAAGCAGCGACTCGGTGGCGGCGTCAACGTCGTCGGTGAGACCAAGGTTGCGGTGCCCTCTGCGGTGCCTTCAGGTCACAGAGTCGGCAGCGGCGTCGTAGACGTCGTCGAGTTGCTTTTCCTCTGTTTGCAGCACAAAACACACAGTCCCCAGTGCTGCGGGCAGAAGAGCTTGAAGTCTTTGTTGTTCCTGAGACTTCGTGAACAGGGGGCAAGCTCTACCTCAAGCCCTTGGAGAGAGTCACAAATTGGGTTGCAGAAAGTCCAATCCAGGCCTTTCACTGCCCAAGACAGAAGCAGCCACTGCAGGTCAGCCCAGCAAAGCACCCAGCAAAGCAGTCGTTCCTTTTCGCAGCTTCTCTGCCTCTTCTTCTTGGCAGTCTTCTTGATCCAGATGAGTTTTAAAGTTCAGGGGTCAAAGCACGACAGGAAGAGGCTTCCCCGATGGCAGAAGGTTGGCAAACCCTCAACCTTAACGAAACCAGGACCGAAAGAGATGGCGAAAGAGCGTGATGCGGTGCTCTCCACCCTTTCGCAGTCCCAAGATCGCCTGTGTACCCCGTGAACCACCTCCACTTACACCAAGGGGATGGCAGTAATTGCTGCGGAGCCGGAGGGGCCCAGGAATGACCCGCCCTTTCAGACTCCTTAGGATCCACTGTACGGCTCGTAGGCCGACTGGTCCTTTGTTCGGAGACACTCTGTCACGGTCTCGTCTCCTCTGACATTTCCTCCAGACAGACTTTGGTCTTTCGTTTTTTCTTATTGTCCCATGCCTTTAATTCAAAATGCTCGGGCTCACTGTAGGCCAGCTCATGGTTTTTGTACTATTATGGGACTGTGCCCTTTCGGGCTGTAAACAGTTTATGTTCTTGTTGGGGTTTCTTTTCCTTTTTCTTTGGGGATTTTCCGTATCTCGCTCTGCAATCACTGCCTCCGTATGTTCCTGCGCATGCTCCAGCCCATCTCCTACATTGCGCTCCCAGGGTCCTCAGAGCCCAGTAAACTTGCTCCCAGCCGCTACTTATGCCTAGAGATCTGAAAATTGTTAGCCTCAATGTCCGAGGCTTAAATCACCCCACCAAGCGCACGGCGATCCTCTCACTTCTAGAGCAGTCTGAGGGCGATATTTGTTTGCTTCAAGAGACCCACCTATTAGCTAAGGACACTCCCTGCATGCGTTCCCGATGCTTTCCGCGCCAATTTTGGTCCTCGGCGGTGGCGAAAAAGAATAGGGGTGGCCATTCTATTAGGGGCTAAATTCGAGGGTAAGGTTTTGTCTACCTTCTATGAGTCCAAGGGGAGGGTTAGCTCTTAGGATCCAATGGGGCTCCACTGTTTTCACACTATTTAACATATACGCGCCTAATACTCAGCAAGAAACCTTCCTCCGCAGACATATATTGGAGGGTCTAGCCTCCCCTGACTCCGCCTTGATTGTGGGGGGGGGGCTTCAATCTAGTGATGGATAACGAGTGGGACCGATCAGGGCAACGATATACGCAGATAGAGGCCCTCTCTCCCGAGGGAAAGCGTTGGCTGGAGGAAAACAGCCTCCATGATGTATGGCGCGTCCGCCATGCGGACACACGCGATTACACATACTACTCGGCAGCCCACAAAACATACGCAAGACTAGACATGCTCCTGGTTTCTAATGCACTCCTTCCTAGGGTACAAGACACCTCAATTGCTGTACGCTCCCTCTCAAATCATGCCCATATCTCCCTCTCTTTGCGCCCCGGGGGGATCGGATATGCGCCTGCTTGATGGCGCTTGCGCGTGGGTCTTCTACACTCCCCCGCTGGGGTGAAGGAGATACGCGCCAAGATCACGGATTACTTACAACTTAACGATACCGGTGCGACCTCCTTGGCAGCGGTTTGGGACGCGCTCAAAGCGGTAATTCGCGGAGAGTTCATGGCCATCTCAACTGCTGAGGCGCGCAAGCGCAAAGAGGCCCGCTTAGCCCTTGAACAGGAGGTGGCGGAACTGGAGGCAATACACAAACGTACTAGGGCCCCCCGGGTCTGGCGAGTGATGGAAAAGAAACAAACCCTCCTTAAACGTCTCGACCTGGATAGGGCCGAATACGCCCTTATCCGCCTTCGGCACAAGTTCTATTTGGGAGGTGACAAGTGTGGGAAGGTGTTAGCACAGAAATTACGGGCCAGGGCAGTGGCTGGGGCCATCCCTTTCATCAGAAGCTCCGCAGGGGAGGAACTCCATCTGGATTCCCAGATTGTCGAAGAATTTCGATGTTTCTATCACTCCCTCTATAGCCCCGAGCATCAGGTCGCTCCTGAGTCCCGGGATTATCTAATGTCTAGGCAATTCACCCGTCTCCCGAAATCAGAAGCTGACCCTCTCGAAGCCCCTATTCGACTGGAAGAGGTTATCTCCACCATAGCTAAACTGAAGCTAGATAAATCGCCTGGCCCTGACGGTTACCCTGCTCTTTTCTATAAAACGTTCTGTCACAAACTGGCCCCTTTACTCGCTCGTCTGTTCAATTCCTTCCAAGATAGTGGGGCGATGACGAACTCGATGGGAGAGGCAGCGATTTCTGTGCTCCTTAAGCCTAAAAAGGACCCAAGCCACTGCGGTTCATACCGCCCAATCTCGCTACTCAACATCGATGCGAAATTGTTTACGGGCATCCTCGCTACACGGCTGAATCCCCTCATGGCTGGTCTTATCGACCCAGATCAGTCAGGATTTATCCCCACTCGGTAGGGAAGCGATAACACTAAGCGCCTCCTACACCTCATTGACAGCGTCCGCCGCTCTAAGGTCGGCGCGGTGCTCTTCTCAGTGGACGCGGAGAAGGCGTTCGACAGAGTATGCTGGCCATACCTGTTTGACGTCCTCCGCAGTTTCGGGTTTGGTCCCCGTTTTATCGCTTGGATACAATGCATTTCCCAGGCCCCTCGAGCATTTGTGCGTGTCAATGGGGTCTCCTCAGCCCCTTTTCAAATTGCCCGAGGCACGGGTGTCCCCTATCGCCCCTTTTATTTGCCCTTTACATGGAACCCCTCGCAGAGAAAATACGGGACCACCCAGACATTAAGGGCCTCAAATTCGGGGGCGATTACCACAAGGTCAGCCTATATGCCGATGATATTATCCTCTCCCTCGCGCAGCCTCTTACTTCCCTTCCCGCACTGGTAGAAGAACTTGAAGCCTTTGGCCAGATATCTGGCTTTAAGGTAAACCTCAACAAGTCTCAGGTCCTCAACCTGTCCCTGCCACAAATTCAGGCGGAGGCCCTTCAACGGTCTCTCCCCTTGCAATGGTCCCATGATCCGGTCCCCTACCTGGGTATCCTTCTGACCCCCTCAATGCCACACACGCTGAAAGTTAACTACAAGGCTCTAGAGGCACAGACACGACGTGCCATGGATGGGTGGGCTAAGCATACGCTGTCATGGTTCGGGCGCATTGCTGCGGTAAAAATGATGCTATTGCCTCGCATCTTATATATATTCCAGAGCCTTCCATTGACTCCACCGCCTAGCACCGTACGTTCATTACAGCTGGCTTTAAACAATTTCGTCTGGGGTAATAAGAAAGCGCGCCTCTCGGTGGCTCAACTTTCGCGCTCCAGAGACAACGGTGGGGTGAGGCTACCTCTCATCCATAGATACTTACAGGCGGCACACCTGCGTTATGTGCTGGAATGGAATCGCCCACTGTCAGAGAAGCACTGGACCTTCATGGACCAGGCGGTGGCGGGTGCGAATGTTTGGAGAGAAATTTGGCTTCCCCGCCGCCTTCGTTCTTGGGGCCTCTACTCATCCCCAGTTACGGCAGCCACCATGAAAGTGTGGGATAAGGTAGCGCTTGCAAAAGGCCTCACCACATTTCCCTCCCCGATGACGCCCCTGGTGGACAATCCGGACTTTCCCCTGTGTGTGAAGTCCACTGTCGCCCAGAGATGGAGAGAGGCAGGATGCAAACGACTGGGACACCTGTTCGATCTCAATGGCATCATTCCGTTTAGCCGAATACGCCACGATCTTGACCTTCCCCGCTCAGATGAATATTACTATGTGCAATTGCGGCACTGGGCCACTTCTCGGGCCTACCTTCCACAAGCCTCTCGTAAACTAACCTCTTTTGAACAATGGGTAGCGAAGAAAGAGGACGACAAACAACTCATATCAGAATTATATACGCTCCTTACTCCAAGTCTGAAAGGAACTCGCACTCGTGGACAACTCAGGTGGGAGGCCGAACTCAGTAGGGTTCTCACAGACAAAGAATGGGATAACATTCATTATAGGGCGCACCACACTGCATACCATACAGCTGGGAACGAATCCGCGTTTAAAGTTGCAACATATTGGTACCTCACCCCCGCTAGGATTCACCAATGGAACAAAAACCACACTGATGAATGCTGGCGTGGCTGTGGCATGTCAGGCTCCCTTGCGCACCTACTATGGCATTGCCCGAGGCTAGAGCGATTTTGGGAATTGGTTCTCAATGATATTGACGCAGCCTTTGACACCGAGATACCCCGCTTCCCTGCCTACACTCTTTTAGGGCTATCCAACCCCCTTACCTTCCCTCTGAGGTCACTACGCGGCAGGCAAATAGCATTGGCTCTTCTTGCAGCACGTCAGGCGATCCTACTATACTGGGGCACTACAACAGTACCTGATCATTCGGCCTGGATCCATAGGCTCTGGATGATCTTAGCTATGGAACGGCTCACATTAATCCAGACGCAGAAAGGTGAGAAATATGCCGAACTTTGGGCTCCATTTATTACATTGCTATCAAAAGATCTCCGTGAGGTCACTTGCCCCAAACTCCTGCAAGTTTTACATTTGATACCTCCCCCAGTGAATTGCGCAGACCCTTAAGGAAACGGAGTGAGAGTGGGCGGGCTGGTGAACTACGGCTCCTTTATAACTCTAGACAATCCGATCCGGAGTCCCCACCCCCCCTCCCCCATTTTTCTTTTGCCTTTCATGTTTGGGGGGTGGGTGGGTGTGAAGGAGGGGGTTCTCTTTATATTCTTTTCTCATTGTTGTTTCCCCGCTGGGTTGACTCTTGCTTTGGGCCACATTGACTTTCTGAAGATACAGGCCGAATGGACATATTAGCCTTGCTTCTATTAGACGCCTGCCTCCGGGATGTGGGCCCTAATACAATGCCTTCTGTACATCTTGGCAAGCACTGTTTGTAGCCGCCGGCCCCTGTGGTTGTAGGCTGAAGGCTGTGTGCAACTAATGAGTCACCTTTCAAATGTCTAATAAAACCGATTTGTTCCATAAAGTTCAGGGGTCGGGGCCCCAGTATTTGTGCACAAAAATCCTTTGATCCTCCAGGCAGAGCGTGTCTGTGCCCGGCCAGAACCAGTTCTGCCTTCTCTGGTGTGATTTCTTGGCAGGAGGTGGAGACGGCATTGTCAGAGGCATACCAGGCCCTTTGAGGTGCAAGGCGTCGTCGGTGAGACCAAGGTTGCGGTGCCCTCCGCGGTGCCTTCAGGTCACGGAGTCGGCGGCGGCGGCATCGTAGACGTCGTCGAGTTGCTTTTCCTCTGTTTGCAGCACAAAACACACAGTCCCCAGTGCTGCGGGCAGAAGAGCTTGAAGTCTTTGTTGTTCCTGAGACTTCGTGAACAGGGGGCAAGCTCTACCTCAAGCCCTTGGAGAGACTCACAAATTGGGTTGCAGAAAGTCCAGTCCAGGCCTTTCACTGCCCAAGACAGAAGCAGCAACTGCAGGTCAGCCCAGCAAAGCACCCAGCAAAGCATTTGTTCCTTTTCGCAGCTTTTCCGGCTCTTCTTCTTGGCAGTCTTCTTAATCCAGATGAGTTCTAAAGATCAGGGGTCGGGGCCCCAGTATTTGTACACAAAAATCCTTTGATCTTCCAGGCAGAGGGTGTCTGTGCCCGGCCAGAACCAGTTCTGCCTTCTCTGGTGTGATTTCCTGGCAGGAGGTGGAGACGGCATTGTCAGAGGCAGACCAGGTCCTTTGAGGTGCAAGGAAATCTCCTCCCCCTTCCCCCATCGCAGCCCAGGTCTGTTCAGCCCTTACCTGACCTACCTAGACTATCTGGAGCCCCTCCGGCCCCCCAGCCTTCTGTCATCCAAAACCCAGACAGGCAATCCACATTGCAGCAGAGGCACACAGGATGACTGAGCAAGAAAATACCCACTTTCTAAAAGTGGTATTTTCAAACGCAGAATGTAAAAATCACCTTCACTAAAAGATGCATCTTTAGATTCTGAGTTCAGGCATACTAAATTTTATTTTCTTACCGAATTCCCTGGGCCAGTTATGTTTATAAGATGTTATAAACAAACCTCCCATTCTGTCCTATGGGGAACTGGTAGCCTTGCAATAGTGAAAAGCAAAATTGGCTGTAATTCACTATTAGGACATGCCACGCACACCAGGGCATGTCCTACCTTTCACATACATTGTACCCTGCCCAAAGGGGTACCTTGGGCCTACCTTAGGGGCGCCTGACATGTAAGAAAAGGGAAGGTTAGGGACCAGCCAGTGGGTGCTCTGGCCAAGTAGACACAGCAGTTACAAACTGTGCGCAGACTCTGCAATGGCAGGTCTGAGTTACCGTTTTCAGGGCTACTCACGGGGGTGGCACAACCAGTGCTGCAGGCCCCCGAGTAGCATTCGACTCATCGGCCCTGGCACACGCAGTGCCCTTTACTAGGGGCTAACAGGTAAATCAAATAGCCAATCATGGAAACACCAATACATAACACAATTTACACCGAAAGCATATGCACTTTGGCACTGATTAGCAGTGGTAAAGTGCCCTGAGTCCTAAAACCAACACAAACTGGTCAGGGAAAAATAGGAGGAAAAAGCAAAAAGTTTAAGGATAACCCTGCAAAAAGGGCCATTTCCAACACAACCCCCTTCCAGCCTAAAGCCAGGGTAGACCAATCCATACCTCGATGGACTTCCCTGATTGGGGCGATAGAACATAGGACCTGGCCCGCAACAGCAGGGTTTTCTTCCCGTTCTACGCCTTCCTGAACCTAGTTGGATCCCTCTATCGATACTCTCAGGGCCCACTAAGCTGACCCATGGGGAACCCTTCTCCTCACCTGTGGACCCCATCTGTGCAGCACCTAAACTTACTTTACTCACAGATGTGTCCCAACAGGCAGAAAGTACCCACATGGCCAACACAATGGTGTGGCCGAGTCCACCCCCGGGCTATGACTCCTGTCCCCCTCCCAGGGGCAACTCTGTCCACCAGGACAGCCAGCCACAGTGGCCACTGACAAATGTCAGTGATGAGAGCCCAGCCTTATGCCTTTCAGGCCACTCCAACCGCTGTGGCGTCAGAGAGTGGGGGGCGGTAGCCCCAGGTGCCTGCCACCCTTTCTCCACTCTCTCCCCCGCCAAGTCAGGTACGGCCTCCTGACACTGGCCCACCAGCCCAGGGTGCGTACCCTGAGGCTGGACAGGAGACTGGGGTGGGCTCTCCCACACCTTCTCCTTCTCCCTGCGGCTCCGTACCCTCCCACCTGGAGCGGTACCCCCCTCCAGAATTGTCAGGGCACCTGTGGTAGGCGTCCTGCACAATTCGCCCACCAGTTTAGGGGTGCTATCCTGCAACTGGTACACCAGCCCAGGGTCTGTACCCTGGGGCTGAATCAGGGACTGGGGTGGGCTCTCCCACACCCGGTTCTCCCCCCTGGGGCTCTGTGCCCTCCCACCTGGAGCGGCACCCCCGGAAGACAAACTGGTAGGGGCACGGTTAGCAGTCTCCCCTTCCCCCAGGTCAGGGGGGACACCCTGAACCAGGTCCTTCAACCCAAGGTCTGTACCCCCAGGCTGACCAGAGGTCTCGGCCAAGGCTCTCCTCCCCTCACCTCTCCTTCTGGGGTCCTGCATTCTCCTCCCCGGAGAAGCACCCCCAGAACCAAAAACTGTCAGGATGCTGAAACCAGACCTTCTACCCAACTCTTCCACCAGTTCAGGGCCTTGACCCTGCAACTGATCCACCACCATCGGATCTAAACCCTCAGGTTGAACCAGGGTCAGAGGCGAGGACTCCCTCCGTCTGCACCCCCTTCAGAGTTCTGCACCCTCCCACCTGGAGTGGTACCCCTAGAAGATAAACCGGTCAGGACACTGCTTATAGTCGTCCTTCCCTCAAGGTCAGGCAGGACCTGAACCTGGCTTCCCAACCCAGGGACTAACCCCTGCGGCTGAGCACCTGCCTGGCGCACCAGGACTTCCTTGGGAGCACACATGCCCCCCCTGAGGGTAACACATGATTCATGTTTTGTGTGACAGTCTGCCTGGCGCAGATCTCCCGACCCCTGTCCATCTGACAGTGCGCGAAGATCCCCGAGGACAGAAGTGGTGTCACCATGGTCACTCCTAGGAGGCTCAGCCCTTCTGGCTGGCCCCTGACCCTCTGGTTCTCCCACGGGGGAACGCATCCCCTCTCACCCCTCAGTCTGGACTTCTGCACCCTCCAATTAGGAGCGGCACCGCCAGACACCTGAACCACTGGAGCTCTGTTTACAGACACTCCACGTTCTCCTGCCACTAGGAGATCCCCCTTGACAGACGGCCTACCAGTACAGCCTAGGCTCCCCGCCGGATGTTCCCTCCTGGAACCACCCAGGCTCTGGGACCGGGTTTCGGGCACCTTGGGCCGCAGCCCATTCCCACTCCTCCTCCGCAGAGACAGGACGTGAGTCCCTACACCCTTCCCACGACACCGGAACCTATCTGGGCTACCACGAACCTTTCCCACCACCCTTGGTTGGGACATACCTAAGCCACTTCCTTCCGGGTCACCCCCAGATGCTTCCCCAGACCCTCTGGAATCCACCAAAAGGTCTGCCTCCAGTGCAAGCTCCCTGGGGTCAGAGAACTCACAATCCACTGGGTGTTGGCATAGCTCAGGAAAACGGGGACTTAAAATATGCTCTCCAACAATTGAATCACACAGCCCCACACAGGTGTTAACCAAACTACCCTTCACCCAACCATCCAGTGCCTCAGAAAAGTACCCCACATCATTCTCACAAGACTGGTGAGACAGTGTCTGACTGTTGCTGTCTCTTAACCCATACTCTTCTGGCTGGTCTCCATAACCACTTACTAGGGCTTCTATCATGGGGGAACCCCTCTCCCTGCACCTCTCATTTAGAGTCAGTAGAGTGTCCCTCCCACTACCAGGAAAAGAATCCCCTGTGCCAGTTCCCCAATCCACCTCAGGGACACTGCACACCACTGGAGTAATCTCATAATCCTGAACCCCCGTGTGTATGTCAAACCCCTCCTTGAAGCAGGGTCCCCAATCTGTGTGTGTGTCTACCTCATCCTCAGTACTGGACCTAACACTTTGGCTGCCACCATCTGGGCTTGGCCTAGCCCCACTGGCTTCCCAGTCCAGCTCTCTCATTTTAAACTCATGGTCTAACATCATCCTCCTTTCCTCCATGGCTATTCTTTTGTCTTCCCTCTCACTTTCCATCCTGAGTTTCTCCAACTCGAACTTCCTCGCTTCCTACCTGTCCTCCAACTCCTCTGGGGACAGACTGCAGCTGCCTGGTTCAGGGGGTGCCCCCCCCCTCCCAAAAGCACCCCCCCTTGGAATAGGCTCCTCTGCCTCTAGGCCAAGATCTCCAGACAGCTCACTAGCATGTCAGGCTGCTACCCAGGCCCTCAGCGCCTTTTGTAGCTCCTCTTTTCTGTTGAGGCCCCTGATTTGGATTTTGAGGTTTTTTCAGATCGCCTTCAATTCCTTCACATTGTCGGTTTCTAACCTCTCCTCCTCAAAGGCCACTTCCAAGGATGCAACAGATGATGCAATTGATTCAGGCATGACGAAGTAGCAAGTTCAAACTGGGAAGATCAAAAAAGATAGGCCAAAAAGAAAAAGAACCAGCATGTGGCACGTAATGGTCTGCGATATGGTAGTAGTGCACACCAATCACTGTAAGTCAAGTGCAAACGCAAGTCCTATCCTCACCGCTGACAGCCAATGTTAGAAATTGGATTTTTGGTAGTCTAGGGCGTGGGCCAAAGCCAGACAAAACCACCACTCTAGTCAGGATAAGGGAGTTACACTTCTAAAATAACCCCTGCTCACCCCCTTGGTAGCTTGGCACGAGCAGCCAGGCTTATCTTAAAGGCAGTGTGTAAAGCATTTGCACATAACCAACAGTAATACAGTGTACGCACTACAAAAGGACACCACACCAGTTTAGCAAAATATCCAATATTTTTATATAATTAAGACAAGGCCAATGTGAGAAGTTGGCCTGGTATATGCTGTTCACTAATTAAAGTGGACACCTTGCACCAGGGCAAATCGACTCTTATGGTAGATAGGTTTAAGACAACCTTTTAAAGAAAGCTATCCTAGTGGTAGCTGTGGAGAGCAGCCTTCAGGCTAAGTCTTGAAGGAATGTAAAGCAGCTTGTTTTACCATATAATCTCTTGAATCACCAAATGAAGACACCACACAGGTATATATATCAAATATATATGTATTTATTTCTAAATAACTCTCTACTAATCTCTTTATGAGATTAGAAGACAAACATATGCACAAATCAACGTTTCACAATAAGTTAAGCACAAAATATGGCTGGGGCCCTAGGGGCGTACCAGACCATATACTAAGTAAGAGACTTAGGGACAACGACTTGCAGGGAGACAAGGCCTAGGGCCTTCAGAAGTGCTGGGGCCTCACAAAACCACCCCAGGCAGGTAAGTAAAGGACCCACGGGGGACGCGTGCAGTGTGGATACACAGGCGCGGATCGCCGTTAACTTCAATGGGGCAAGTCGCGGTTGGAAATAAAGAGTTTTAGGATACTTCGGGAGAACCTACAAGCAAGTCACTTACAGGGTAAGTAGTTCTAGGGCCCACACCCACAGGAGCACCGTAGTGCCGGAGTTACCTCACCCAGGGAAGCCGGGTGCATAGGTGTCCTTTGGTGTCGGGTCGCGGCGTCGTTTTCAATGGCGAACAAAGAAGACTTGCTGCTTGCGGGAGCTGAAGAAGTGTCCGGTGGAATCCAAGCCTGGATTCTGAAGAAGGATGACCTGAAAGCAGAGGGGACAGTGTTCAAAGTCACTTGGCAGTGACCCGGGGCAAGGAAGATGGATGCCCACCGTCGTCGGTTGATTCAGGTCGGTTGCGGGTGCCTTGACTCTTCAGCCACGTGGTCCAGGAGGTGTCGACGACGACCAGGAGCTGGATTCGGTGGGTTCCTCGACGTCTGCAGCTGACTGCGGTGTCGGCAACTCGATTGGAGCCAACAAGCCTTGGCAGCAGCAAGTCTCGGGGAAATGAAGAAAAGTCGATGGCACAGACCAGCAAGGTCTGAGGGACTCACCCAGCGAGGGTAAGTCAGGGCAGCCCTGGAGCAACCAGGGGAGCCCTTTGGTTTCTTTAAGAAGTCTTCTGGGGACCCACAAGCCGGCGGGCAAGGGATCGCGAAGACACCTCGGGCGGAATCACTCAACAGGGGCCCACGGTCACTCGGGACGGTGTAGGCCTCTGATCTTCGGAGGATTCCTGCTGGAGGTCGGGACCACACGTGGTCCAAAGCACAAGTTCGTAGAACGTTGTGAAGGGGTTGCACTCGACAATAGTGCACGGTACCCAGGGGTCGCGGTTCCTCGTTACTCGTGGGGTCCACTTGCCTCAGCTTCGCTGGGGACTCACGATGGCCTGGGAGAGGTCAGGAAATCCACTTCTTGGGCTGCAGGGACTTCGGACTCCGGCGGGAGCGGCATAGTTTGCGACCGTCGTTGTCGTTTTGGTGCCTGCCAAGCAGGGGAGTCACTCCATGACTCCAAGGGAGATTCTTCTGTCTTCCAAAGGTAGTGGAACGTCGAAGGGCCAGGATTCTTCTGTAGAGCGTCGTCCAGCGGTTATCTGCTTTGCAATGGCAAGGTTCCCCCTCTTATACTAAAAAGAGGGGATGGACTAGCTCTATGACCCCACCTATGGGAGGGTCAAGGGAGGGGGTGGCTACACCCACTTCCCTTTGTCCAGTTTCACGCCAGAGCAGGGGCAGGTAGCCCCTGAGCTGGTTTGAACTGGCATATGCACAGAGGAGCCTTCTGCTCCCCCAGTGCAGGACTTCAAAGCACTCTAAGAGTGCACCCACCCAGCCCCAATACACTAAACCCTGTCTGGGAGGTGGTTACACCTCCCTGTGACAGGATGCCTATTGTTGGGCTTCCTCCACTGCGAGTTTCGGTCATCAGCAGGAGGGCAGCCCAGTGTCTGTGACTGGTGGCATCCATTTTGTGATGCCAGGGCTCTTTAGGATTCTACCGCGTTTCCACAGCAGGTACATGTCTTATCCCTCTAGAAGGGTGGAATGCTACCCCCGCCGCCAAGATTGGCGGGGGGGGTAGTATTCCAAGATGTTTGACACCAAACACGACATGTTTTGATGCAGCCATTCCAAAGTTAGCATTTTACCGCGAGGATATAATGCACTTAAGAGTATATGGTTTAACCGCATCCACAAACAGCCCCAGAGAATAGACTCTGAGAGCTGCAGAGGGGCCCTGCTCAGGCAGAGGCACCCCTTCACATAGAAGCCAAGCACCCTGCCCTCAGGATTGATAGAGCCTGCCTTAGGGGTGACTGATAGGTTTATATGTGTGTGCAGGAGAGATATAGGAAACCTATATCTCAGTGAGGGGTGCTAGCACCACCTCACCCAGGCTGCAGTAGCAGGCCTGTGGTGTCAGATTTAGACTGCTTACCAGGGGTGGCATAATACATGCTGCAGCCCCTGGTAGGCCTGTGAAGTACCTATGCCCTTGGCACCTAAGGTACCATATACTAGGGACTCATAAGGCACCACAGTATCCAATCCCTAGTGCACCTAGAGTGCACTCCATGTCGTTTAGAGAGAACAGATAGACTGGGGCCCTGAATAGCAGGGTCCCAGTCCAACTAAGTCATAAACCAGCAAAACACCAGGAAAAAAAGTGGGGGCAACCATATAGTCAGATTCCACCTTCCTACAGCCAAAAACGATAAAAATCCACAATACTATACTTAAAAGTTCACAGTTCCAAAAATACGCTGATTAAAAAGAGTTCCTTGTGTGGATAGCTCCGTCCGGGCTACCATGGCGTCGTGAACAACAAAATCCAACAGTTCTGGCTGGTCGCGGGCCAGCTACGGTGTCGGGACGACCCGCAAAACAGTACCTGTGAGAAATGCAGGGCGTTGAGGCCCTTGAAGTCACTCGCGTTTGCAGGTCGAGCTCCTCTCTGGTGGAATCAGGAGCGCTGGCGCCGGCAGGCGTCGGGTGCTGCGGTGTGAAGTGCGGTGCGAGCAGCGGCTTGGTGGCGGCGTTAGATTGCGTCGTCGGTGAGACCAGGGTCGCTGTGCGAGATGAAGGCGGTGCTCGCCACAGTGCTAGCAGGTCACGGTGCAAGCAGCGGCGTCGTCGTTGCTGAAGCGCTGTCGTCAGCTGACGAACTGGAGTCGATGGTGCCGGCAGGCCAAGGCTGCGGAGCGGAATGAGGGCGGTGCGTCGTGTGACTTACGAGCGGTGCCCTCGAACCACGGTGCAAGCAGCTGCGTCGATTTCGGTGCGAAGTGGCAGCGTCAGGCAGGCCAAGGCGTCCTCGTGAACCAAGGCGGTGCAGAGTGCGGTGTCCACAGGTTGCGGTGCGAGCAGCGGCTTGGTGGCGGCGTCAACAGGCGTCGTCGGTGAGACCAGGGTCGCGGTGCGGCATTGCAGCGGTGCTGTCTGCGGTGCCAAAGCTTCAGCGTGAAGTGAGGCGGTGCGGAGTGCGGTGCCCACAGGTTGCAGTGCAAGCAGCGGCTCGGTGGCGGCGTCAACAGGCGTAGATGGTGAGACCAGGGTTGCGGTGCCCTCTGCGGTGCCAAGCGAGGCGGTGCGGAGTGCGGTGCCCACAGGTCGCGGTGCAAGCAGCGGCTTGGTGGCGGCGTCAACAGGCGTTGTCGGTGAGACCAGGGTTGTGGTGCGGCGTTGCGGCGGTGGCTTCTGCGGTGCCAAAGCAAGGCGTGAAGCAAGGCGGTGCAGAGTGCGGTGCCCACAGGTCGCAGTGCAAGCAGCGACTCGGTGGCGGCGTCAACGGGCGTCGTCGGTGAGACCAAGGTTGCGGTGTCCTCCGCGGTGCCTTCAGGTCACGGCGGCGGCATCGTAGACGTCGTCGAGTTGCTTTTCCTCTGTTTGCAGCACAAAACACACAGTCCCCAGTGCTGCGGGCAGAAGAGCTTGAAGTCTTTGTTGTTTCTGAGACTTCGTGAACAGGGGGCAAGCTCTACCTCAAGCCCTTGGAGAGACTCACAAATTGGGTTGCAGAAAGTCCAGTCCAGGCCTTTCACTGCCCAAGACAGAAGCAGCCACTGCAGGTCAGCCCAGCAAAGCACCCAGCAAAGCAGTCGTTCCTTTTCGCAGCTTTTCCGGCTCTTCTTCTTGGCAGTCTTCTTGATCCAGATGAGTTCTAAAGTTCAGGGGTCGGGCCCCAGTATTTGTACACAAAAATCCTTTGATCTTCCAGGCAGAGGGTGTCTGTGCCCGGCCAGAACCAGTTCTGCCTTCTCTGGTGTGATTTCCTGGCAGGAGGTGGAGACGGCATTGTCAGAGGCAGACCAGGTCCTTTGAGGTGCAAGGAAATCTCCTCCCCCTTCCCCCATCGCAGCCCAGGTCTATTCAGACCTACCTAGACTATCTGGAGCCCCTCCGGCCCCCCAGCCTTCTGTCATCCAAAACCCAGACAGGCAATCCACATTCCAGCAGAGGCACACAGGATGACTGAGCAAGAAAATACCCACTTTCTAAAAGTGGTATTTTCAAACGCAGAATGTAAAAATCACCTTCACTAAAAGATGCATCTTTAGATTCTGAGTTCAGGCATACTAAATTTTATTTTCTTACCGAATTCCCTGGGCCAGTTATGTTTATAAGATGTTATAAACAAACCTCCCATTCTGTCCTATGGGGAACTGGTAGCCTTGCAATAGTGAAAAACGAAATTGGCTGTAATTCACTTTCAGGACATGCCACACACACCAGGGCATGTCCTACCTTTCACATACACTGCACCCTGCCCACAGGGGTACCTTGGGCCTACCTTAGGGGCGCCTGACATGTAAGAAAAGGGAAGGTTAGGAACCGGCCAGTGGGTGCACTGGCCAAGTCGACACAGCAGTTACAAACTGCGCTCAGACTCTGCAATGTCAGGTCTGAGTTACCGTTTTCAGGGCTACTCACGGGGGTGGCACAACCAGTCCTGCAGGCCCCCGAGTAGCATTCGACTCACCGGCCCTGGCACACGCAGTGCCCTTTACTAGGGTCTAACAGGTAAATCAAATCGCCAATCATGGAAACACCAATCCATAACACAATTTACACTGAGAGCATATGCACTTTGGCACTGATTAGCAGTGGTAAAGTGCCCAGAGTCCTAAAACCAACACAAACGGGTCAGGGAAAAATAGGAGGAAAAAGCAAAAAGTTTGGGGATAACCCTGCAAAAAGGGCCATTTCCAACAGGAAACCTAGCAAACCTATACATTTTTGAAAACTAGACACCCAGGGGAATACAGGATGGGGTGACTTGTCTGGCTGTCACCAGGTTCTGTTACCAGGATCCCTTGCAAACCCCAAACTTTGTAAAACAAAAAACACATTTTCCTCACATTACTGTGGTGGAAAGTTCTGGAATCTGCGTGGATCCACAAAATTCCACCCACACCGCATTCCCCAAAGTCTTCTGAGAAAAATGGTACCTCACTTGTGTGGGTGGGTCAAGTACCTGCAACTGGCAAGGGCCCAAAACGTATTGAGGAGACATCAAAATTGCCTATCACAAAACGACCTGGTTTTGCAAGGGTGGTCACCTGTGTTTTTGGGCCCGTGCTCGGCGGCCATCTAGGGAAACCTACCAAACCCACACATTTCTGAAAACTAGACACCCGGGGGATTCAAGGGAGGTATGGCTGGCGTGGATCCCCCAACATTTTCTTACCCAGAATCCCCTGCAAACCTCAAATTTTGCTGAAAAAAATCACTTTTTCCACACATTGTTGGGTGGGAAAGGCGTGGGATCTCCAGGCTGACACAAATTTCCTACCGCCCAGCGTTCCCCCAGGTCTCCCGATAAAAATGGTGGGTAGGAAAAGTGGCTGCAACAGGAAATGGCCCAAATCGCACTGTGGAGACTTCAAAATTACCTATCACAAAACAACCTGGTTTAGCGGGGGGCACCTGGTTTTTTGGCCCCAGGCTCGCGGCCATCTAGGGCAACCTACAAAACCCACACATTTCTGAAAACTAGACACCTTTGGGAGTCTGATAAGGTGTGGCTTGCGTGGATCCCCCAACGTTTTCCTACCCAGAATCCCCTGCAAACCTCAAAATTAGCTGAAAAAAACACACAATTTCCACCTATTTTTGTGTGGAATCACCGTGCCGGCACAAATGTCCTACCACACAGCGTTCCCCTCAGTCTTCCGAGTAAAATTATACCTCATTTGTGTGGGTGTCCAATGCAGAATTGGCTAAAAACGTATTTTTAAAAAAATGTAGCGCTTAGAATTCTCAAGTGAGGTATCATTTTACTCGGGAGAACAAGGGGAACGCTGGGTGGTAGGACATTTGTGCCGGCACGGTGATCCCACGCAAACGTGTGGAAAAAGTGATTTGTTTCAGCAAAATCTGAGGTTTGCAGGGGATTCTGGGTAAGAAAACGTTGGAGATCCACGCAAGCCATACCTCCCTGGAATCCCCCGGGTGTCTAGTTTTCAGAAATGTGTGGGTTTGGTAGGTTTCCCTAGATGGCTGCCGAGCACAGGGCCAAAAACACAGGTGACCCCCCTTGCAAAACCAGGTCGTTTTCTGATAGGCAATTTTGATGTCTCCTCAATATGTTTTGGGCCTTTACCTGTCGCTGGTACTTGACCCACCCACACAAGTGAGGTACCATTTTTATCGGGAGACCTGGGGGAATGCTGGGTGGTAGGAAATGTATGTCAGCCCGGTGATCCCACAACTTTCCCACACAAAAATGTGTGGTAAAGTGATTTTTTCTGCGAAATTTGAGGTTTGCAGGGGATGTTGGATAAAAGAAAAAGCAGTGAGAGCCACGCAAGTCATTCACCCCTGTACTTCCCTCCTTGTCTACTACTCAAAAATGTAAACGTTTGCCTAGGTGACGATTGGGCTAGGGCACAAAGTCCCCTGCTACCCATATTGACAAAAAAAAGTCTTACAAAAGGCCATTAAACCGCCACAAATTTAAATCTAACACTAATTTGATAAAGTTAATCCACCACTTACACTGGTTGGTTTTAGCACCTCCAGAAATGCTGGCTTCAAAGCACAAATACTTATCAAAGTATATAAATATTGAAGCAAAGCCTTCTGAAGGGGAGCCATAAAGCCACTTCACGGCACCAACCACTTTATGGTCCATTCACATGCCATTCACACACCACACACAAGACTTACCATACCGCCAGCCACGGGCCCAAACAACCAGATCACTTGCACTCATAAAAACATACCGCCGTCATGCAAGGGCCCATCACATACATATGCCACAAGACATAATGAGTTTGACTACATTTTACCACCTGTCAAGTTTCCCCCTCCTTCTTCCTGAACGTTACCGAACGCATGCCAAGTGAACCTTTACTAATGGCTCCCATGACAGCCACATGAGGCTCATGAAAACATGTCTTTCATGCGCCTTTAGCGCACTCACTGTGCTAAATCCAACTCCTTCCAGTTTGTGGATGCAAGTTGGGGGGTGTCCGAGTATGCTGCAAAGCCATTCCTCGAGCTGAGCAAGCATATCTACCTTTGAAACTAAGGCAAACATGCTGGAAATTTTCAAAAGCTTTCTAAAGATAACATCATAAACTATGAAGAACGATTGAATGTGAAACACGGGTAGTCCGTGACAACGTAGCATATGTCCAATCCACCGTTATGTGCAGTGACTGTAATGCACTTATCATACAGCAAACTGACCATCTACTAAGTTCTAACGGAGGATGAACATGGCAAGCAGCATTGACCCATAAGTACTATAGTAAATTCAGTGCGAGAGTGGCAGCAATGGATTTGAATCCATGGGTGAAGATGAAGTCATGACTTGTATCTATACTACCTTTACTATCTGCCTTCTACCTTTGCAATATTCCTCGGAAAGCGCACCTACCATAAGCTGTTCTAACCCGTTCGTGTGTCTGTCCTCATCAGAGTCCTGACTAATCCTGTCTAATTGTCAAGAGACCCTATACTAATGCCTTCCATCTCTAGTTACTTGAAGCTTGAGAAAACATTTCTGTCACGTGCTATCAATGCTCTCACTATGCTAAATCCAACTCCTTCCAGTTTGTGGATGCAAGTTGAGGGGTGCCCGAGTATGCCGCAAAGCCATTCCTCGAGCTGAGCAAGCATATCTACCTTTGAAACTAAGGCAAACATGCTGGAAATTTTCAAAAGCTTTCTAAAGAGAACATCATAAACTATGAAAAACGGTTGAATGTGAAACACGGGTACTCCGTGACAACGTGGCGTATGTTCTGTCCACCAGTATGTGCAGCGTGGGGACTATAATGAGGTTGTCAGTTGGCGAACAGAACAACTACCACGTTCTGAAAGCAGATAAAGGTGTTGAGAAGTCCATGATTTCCTGAAGTTGGGGAACAAATATTCTGCAGCTGCTTGCGTAGTGAAGGAGTGGCCCACAGACAGTAGGTATCCATTCACACCAATTGAAAGGTTTACCTATTGGCAGCTCCACCTCAGTCAATTTCCCAGTATTTTGCTTTAGTATGATACAACATAAAGCAAGTAGGAAAACAGAAGGCAGGCTTACTTGGGCACTGGGGACAGTAAACACGAGTCTCCGGCCTCTTTCCCTGCATCGAGCACACTATACGACGACGACATAATCGCTCCTTTTTGGGTGTTGCAGGAATGTTATCAGCAAAGTGTCGCTCCTGCAGCCTTGCCACGTCCTCCAGAACACATGGAGGCTGCTGCTTCTGTAGCAGTGAGACTTTCAATCACAGACCACTGAAAGTCAAGGAAAGACATGAGTCCTCCTGTGGTGGTCTGACGATAAACAACATACGCATTGTATGTTGCCATCTGGATCAGGTGAGTAAACAGTTTCTTATACCAAATGTGAGTTTTACGACTCGCATTGTATGGCTGAAGAACCTGGTCGTTCTTGTCCACTCCGCCCATGTACTTGTTGTAATCAAGTATACAGGTGGGCTTGTGGACTTCGGCCATCTGACCCCAAACCGTGACAGGGGAAATGCTCTCAGCATGAATTGTAGTGAGCACGTACACATCACGCCTATCTGAGAACTTGACTGCGAGCAGTTCGTTGGAACGCAACGCAGTGCTCTGGGATTTCTGGAGCTTCTTGCAAACAAGTTCCTGCAGGAATCCTTTGCGGCGACAACGAATTGTACTGCAAGCCACGGTGCCAGCTTTGTAGAGCACACTGAACAGCTCTACTCCTGTATAGAAATTGTCCACATAAAGGTTATAACCTTTGTGAAAAAGTGGCTGGACAAGCTCCCATACGGTTTTTTCTGTGACCCCTAGCGTGGGAGGGCGACCTACAGGGTTAAGAGTTGTGTCCTTCCCTGTATACACTCTCAAGCTGTACACAGAGCCAGTCGAGCTCTCACACAGCATGTACAGCTTGATGCCATAGCGAGCGCGTTTGCTCTGAATGTAATGCCTAAACAGCAGCCGCCCTTTATACAAGATCAAGGACTCATCAATGGCTATATTCTTTCCAGGAGTATAAACCTCTGGAAACCTGGCAGACAAATATTCCACGACTGGCCGAATTTTGAACAACCTGTCATGGTCTGGATGGTCCCGGGGCAATACAGCAGAATTGTCATTGAAATGCAGCATGCGTTGCAACAGAAAAAAACGATCTCTGCTCATGTATGGTGCGAAGATGGGGTTAACCAAGCCGTGCAAGTAGACCAGTAGGATAGCAAGGTTGGTTTATGCACTACCCCCATTTTAAGCGTGAAGCCTAAAAATATCTTCAACTCCCCTAAAGAAGTGGGAGTCCACTTGTGTGCCCTAGAATGAGGCCCAAGCGTGCCTCCATGCTCCCTCAGAAATTGTTCGGCACGCAAATTTGTTTGCTGCACAATTTCGTCACGGTAGTCAACATCCAAAAAGAGATGGATGTAGTCAATTAGCAAAAAATTTGCTGTATCGACTTTACATCCAGCGTCACCAGTGAAAGGCGGAATTTGGAGCTGAACTAAATTGGGAGGCTGCCAAGACAGCGCTCTGTCTGTGCTTGCGGCTGCACGTGCCTTCTCTCTGGGTTGCTCTAGCTTGCTACTGGTGTCCCGCTGCACAGACTGTGCTGGCAAAGGGACAACCCGACTGACATCGTCTCCTTCAGAATCGCTGGAAGATGAGTCGTCGGATGGAACTGCGCCGACTGAAAAATCACTCCCATATTCTGCTCCATTGTCCTCTCCCTCAGATGCTGTCTCAGTATCTGCTGTCTCAGTCTCTGATCCTGCCTCAGAGCTGGACTCCAGAACCAGACTTAGGGCCTTGGCAGCATTCATCCAACGATACGCCATCTCTGCTAGTGCCTAAAACTATCCTTTTAAAACAGTATCCTACGTAGAAGGCAGATAGGTTGTTGGTTTCAAAGTGTAGGTGGGTGTGTGCGTGAGTGAAGTGTTTAACAGTCAGTAATGACGAAGTCACCTTACCTTTCCACGGCAAAATCTGTACGCTCTCCAAAAAGACTAGGAAAGAGAGAAAAAAGACACAGTATTACTTTACCTTGCCACATACCCATCATCGCAGCCTTTAGTGCTGGTGGAAGCTAGTGCGACAATCATTTTGGCACCTTCCCATGACTTTCAATAAATATCTGTTATTAAGCGCCAAGATGCCTATGGATGAACGTGTGCTTTACAATTGCACACTATGACCTCCTTTGATTCCCTCACTACCATCCTTGCAAACGTGCCCCTCATCTCTCCATAGCCCCTCTCTCACATACATTTCATCTGTTTCAAAGTGTTTCTAATGCGTGGCTTTACTAATCCACTTAGCTATCCACATAACTTTATGGCGTCAAAACTGCCACTAGACAAAAGTCAGATATCTCTATCTAGCAGGAACTTTTTTTGTACTCTGCCGCAGTACCACTTTTTTACTGCCTTTCATGTAACTTCAAAGATACTCATTATAGTTCTTTCACAGTCTCATATTTTCAGCACTGAGAAATATATATATATATATATATATATATATATATATATATATATATATATATATATATATATAGATATATATAGATATATATAGATATATAGAGATATATAGATATATATATAGATATATGTATTACCTACAATAGGTAGTTATAGTTAGGACCTTGTTTCTATTTTATATAAAGCGTTTTTCTTTTGCCAATATCTTTGGCGCCGTTTGACGAATCTTCGCGAGATTTTCGAAACTAACGGCCCACTCCGGTCAGCTCCTGTCTTGAAAGTTTCGGGGTGATTCGTCAAGCAGGGCCCAGAAAAAAGGGGGGTCCCAAAACGCGTTTCCCCCATGTTAACTTCCATAGGAAACTTTAGACATGGCTACAGCCCGAACTACTCAACGGAATTACACCAAATTTGGCAAAAAGGTAGCTCTTGGTACAGAAAGCACTCTTTTTTTTTTTTTTAAATGGTGTTAATCCATTCAGTAGTTGCTGAGAAATTAAAAAAATAAAAATATCGATATCTGAGCACCGAGGAGGAGTCGCGACTCCTCCCGAGCACGAGCTTCGTTCTGGTTGGCTGTCAACACTCCAAAACAGAATGTGTTGGCAGCCATCTTGTGACTCGGTAACCGAGTCACAAGAAAAAGGGTGAAAAAACATTTTTAAAAAACAAGAAAAGGGGGCAGGGTACAAACACCCTGACCCCCTAGGCCTGCTCAGGGCCAAAAAAAGCATTTTAAAAAAAAACAAATTGGCCGACTTCGCGCTGGGTGCGTGATTCCGGCCGAGAAAAAAAAAAACGAAGTGCGGGCTCCCGCGCTTCATTATTGTTAAGCCCCCGGGTGGGCCAGGTCCCGGGGGCAATGAGGAATTATATAGCAGGGGCCCGTGGGGGCCCCCGCTGCCCCGGGGACCACCACCTCCCCGGGGCAATCTTGAGTTATGTGCAGGGGGCCCCGCGGGCCCCCCTAAGCCCTGGGGACCGCCACCTCCCCGGGGTTTAAATACATAAACATAGTGTGAGGGGTCTCCTGCACCCCCCCTACTGCTCCGGGGACCACCACCTCCCCGTGGCAAACTTTCTTTACATATGGGGGTCTGTTGCGGACCCCCGGGGACCACCACCTCCCCGGGGCTATCTTTACCTTGGGAGGGGGGGCCGCACGGAGCCCCTCCTGGAGCACTAGATGGCCCTGGGGACCGCCACCCCCCAGGGCCGGCTCCTGCAATGTCCCGGGGTGCCCACCCCCGGGACATTGCTGTTTGCTATGGCAGGGCGGGAGCCGTGCTGCTCCCGCCCTGCCATTGCAAACCCTGCTTTGCTTTTGCACAAGGGGAGCTGCATGTCAGCAGCTCCCCTTGTGCAAAAGCAATGCCGGCTCCCGCAGGAGGTGGGGAGCCGGCTGGGACTGCAGGGGCATTGAGGCTCCCCCCGCGGTCCCCAACGAGAGGCCATGCCCCGGGGAATGGGGTCCCCGGGGCCAAAAATGGTCCGGGTGGGGTGGGCCACGCGGCAGCCCTCCCTCTAAAAAATAAAGAATTTGGCATGCCCCGGGGATGGGGTCCCCGGTGCCAGAACTGGCCCAGGGGAGGGGGGCCACCCGGCCCCCTCCGAAATAAAAAAAGCAATGCCCCGGGGGATGGGGTCCCCAGGGCAGATAAATGCCTCATTAGGTGTGGCCCCCCTCCATTAAAAAATAAAAAAAAATCGAATTTGTGGCCATGCCCCGGGGAATAACCCCGGGCCGAAATTGGCCTTTGGAGGGGGGCCGCACGGTCCCCTTCCAGTTTTAATTATTTTTTTTAAATGTGCAGGCCCTGGGCGATGGGGTCCCCAGGGCCCAAAACGTATTGAAAAAAAGGGGGCCCCCTTCAAAGAAAAATTTTTTTTTTAAAAAGCCGGCATCTCGCCGGTGGCCCCGCCCCCTCCCTGCACCACTCCGCAAACGCGCCCCCTAGCACGTTTTAATTTGGGGAATTAAGTCCCCTTGAATACTGAGGGTCCCTGGGGGTCAACTAGCCCACCAGGTACCTCCAGTAAGCGCCACACAGCTGGATTGCTGAGATGTGGTCTGAGACCACGTCCCTTTTTACACCACTCTACAAACACACCTCTTCGCGCACTGCTGGTGGGTCGATGAGGTCCTCTTGTGTCCTGAGGACCTCAGGACTAAAGTGGACTTCATCCCCCAAATAGCGGTGCGCCAGGAGGCGTGTTTCCATAGTGGTGTAAAGAGGGGGCGTGGCCTCGGACCACTCTCAGTAATCCAGCTGTGTGGGACTTACTGGAGGTACCTGATGGGCTAGTTGGCCCCCAGGGACCCTCAGTATTCAAGGGGACGTAATCCCCCGACTTAGAACGCACCAGGAGGGGCGTTTGCAGCGTGGTGGAGAAAGGGGGCATGGCCTGTGTCCAGCTTTCAGCAATCCCACTATCTGGGACATACTGGAGGTATCAGGTCGGCTAGTTGGCCCCCTATGGACCCCAGCAGCGAAGGGGACTTTAATCCCCATCCAAGAGCGTGCCAGGAAGTGCGTTTGCAGAGTGGTGGGGAAAGGGGGCGTTGCCTGCTATAACAACTTAGCAATCCTGCTATGTGGGACTTACTGGAGGTAATAGGAGGAGTAGTTGGCCCCCAAGGATGTCCTTGGGGGCCAACTACCCCTCTTGTTACCTCCAGTAAGTCCCACACAGTGGGATTGCTGACGTCTTCGGAGGCCATGCCCCCCGTTCGCCACCACTCTGCAAACACGCCTCCTTGCAGAGTACGGGATGGGGATGAAGTCCAATTTACTCCTGAGGGACTTTGGGGGCCAAGAAGCCCTCCTGGTTCCTCCTGTAAGTCCTACGCAGCGGAATTCCTGAGCTCTGGTCGGAGGCCCAGCACCCTTTCTCCACCACTCTGCAAACGCGACTAGTAGTTAAAGAAGTGCTTGCAATGTAATATTTTTCGCATTTGCGAGAGTTAGAGCTATTGGCGATGTAAATGTAAAAGTTTTAATAATGTTTTTCGGAGTGGAGTGGATGTACTTTGTGTGTAGTGGAATTATGTGGTAAGTTGTGCAGTGAAATTATGTGGATAGAAAGTATGTAGTATTTATTTGATAGGAATTATGTAGAGTGGGATTATGTGTTATGGAGAGTAATTATGTGGTATGGTAGTGTGTTGTGGAGTGGTAACCTCAGGTTTAGACTTCCTCGTTTCCATAGAAGCTAAACTATTAACTCAATGAGACAAAAAAAAAGAAGGAATCACTGAGGAGCACTTCTGGACCTAGTCAGAGGTATGAGCAGGGCCACTGGAATTATGCGACTGTTTGGCTGCACCAACTTTTGCACAATTATACATTTTCCGCATTAGCCACATAATTCATCATTTGCTGCCTAATTTGCAGATTTGAACAAAAAAAGCCTTGTTTCTAGCTCAAACGGATCAAACGTTACCAAAAATGCAGCAACAAGTGTTACAGCGTGGTGGAAGGTCCTGTGTAAACCTAGACTGGTCACCTGTTACTTATTGCTAAATGTGGGTGTTAAATTGGTACTAATGGTGTGCAAGCCACTCTTGCTTCTTTCGGCACCTCTCTTGCCTCTTTCTGCATTTCTGTTGCTTCTTTCTGCACATTTCTTTCTTTTTCTGCACTGCTCTCGCCTCTTTCTGCACATCTCTTCTACTTTCTGCACCCCTCTTGCCTCTTTCTCCACCCCTCTTCCCCCTTTCTGCATGTCTGTTGCTTCTTTCTGCACTTCTCTTGCCTCTTTCTCCACCCCTCTTCCCTCTTTCTGCATCTCTGTTGCTTTTTTCTGCACTTATCTTGTGTCTTTCTGTACCTCTCTTGCTTCTTTCTGCACCCCTTGTGCCTCTTTCTGCACCCCTCTTCTCTTTCTGCACTCCTCTTGCCTCTTTCTGCACCTCTGTTCCTTCTTTCTGCACTTCTTTGGTTACTTTCGGCACCTCTCTTGCTTCTTTCTGCACCCCTCTTTTCTTTCTCCATCTCTCTTCCTTCTTTCTGCACATCTGTTGCTTCTTTCTCACCTCTCTTCCCTTATTCTGCACCTCTGTTGCTTCTTTCTTCACCTCTCTTGCTTCTTTCTGCACCCCTCTTGTCTTTCTCCACCTCTCTTCCCTTATTCTGCACAACTCTTCCCTCTTTTTGCACCACTCTTGCCTCTTTCTGCACACCTGTTCCCTCTTTCTGCACCCCTGCTGCCTCTTTCTGCACCTCTGTTCCTTCTTTCTGCACCTCTCTTGTTTCTTTCTGTATCCCTCTTGCCTCTTTCTCCACCCCACTTCCCCTTTGCTGCATCTCTGTTGCTTCTTTATTCACTTCTCTTGCTTCTTTCTGCACCTCTCTTGCTTCTTTTTGCAACCCTCGTGCCTCTTTCTGCACCTCTGTTGCTTGTTTCTGCACCTCTGTTGCTTCTTTCTGCACTTCTCTTGCTTCTTTCTGCAACTCACTTGCTTCTTTCTGCATCCCTATTGCCTCTTTCTGCACCCCCTTACCTCTTTCTGCACTCCTCTTGCATCTTTCTGCACTCCTCTTGCATCTTTCTGCACATCTGTTCCTTGTTTCTGCACTTTTTTGTTTCTTTCTGCACCTCTTCTCTCTGCTTCCCTCTTGCCTCTTTCTCCACCCCTTCCCTCTTTCTGAATCTGTTGCTTCTTTCTGCACTTCTCTTGCCTCTTTTTCCACCCTCATCCCTCTTTCTGCACTTCTCTTGCTTCTTTCTGTATTTCTGTCCCTTCTTTCTGCAACCCTTGTGCCTCTTTCTGCACCCCTCTTCCTGCACTCCTCTTGCCTCTTTCTGTACCTCTGTTGCTTCTTTCTGCACCTCTTTTGCTTCTTTCTGCACCCCTCTTGCCTCTTTCTCCACCCCTCCTCTCCCTATTCTGCATCTCTGTTGCTTTTTTCTGTACTTCTCTTTCCTCTTTCTGCACCTCTGTCCCTTTCTGCAACAATTATGCCTCTTTCTGCACTCCTCTTTCCTCTTTCTGCTCTCCTTTCTGTACCTCTGTTGCTTCTTTCTACACCTCTGTTGCTTCTTTCTACACCTCTGTTGCTTCTTTCTGCAATTCTCTTGCTTCTTTCTGCAATTCTCTTGCCTCTTTCTGCACTTCTCTTGCCTATTTCTGCACCCCTCTTGCCTCTTTCTGCACCCCTCTTCTCTTTCTGCACTCCTCTTGCCTCTTTTTGCACCTCTGTTCCTTCTTTCTGCACTTCTTTTGTTACTTTCTGCACCTCTCTTGCTTCTTTCTGCACCCCTCTTGTCTTTCTCCATATCTCTTCCCGCACATCTGTTGCTTCTTTCTCACCTCTTTCTTTCTCCACCTCTCTTCCCTTATTCTGCACCTCTCTTGCTTCTTTCTGCACCCCTCTTGTCTTTCTCCACCTCTCTTCCCTTATTCTGCACAACTCTTCCCTCTTTTTGCACCCCTCTTGCCTCTTTCTGCACACCTGTTCCCTCTTTCTGCACCCCTGCTGCCTCTTTCTGCACCTCTGTTCCTTCTTTCTGCACCTCTCTTGTTTCTTTCTGTATCCCTCTTGCCTCTTTCTCCACCCCACTTCCCCCTTGCTGCATCTCTGTTGCTTCTTTATTCACTTCTCTTGCTTCTTTCTGCACCTCTGTTGCTTCTTTCTGCACCTCTGTTGCTTCTTTCTCCACCTCAGTTGCTTCTTTCTGCATCCCTCTTGCCTCTTTCTGCACCCCTCTTACCTCTTTCTGCACCCCTCTTACCTCTTTCTGCACCCCTCTTACCTCTTTCTGCACCCCTCTTCTCTCTTTCTGCACTCCTCTTGCATCTTTCTGCACATCTGTTCCTTGTTTCTGCACTTCTTTTGTTTCTTTCTGCACCTCTCGTGCTTCTCTCTGCTTCCCTCTTGTCTTTCTCCACCCCTTCCCTCTTTCTGAATCTGTTGCTTCTTTATGCACATCTCTTGCCTCTTTTTCCACCCTCATCCCTCTTTCTGCACCTCTGTTGCTCCTTTCTGCACTTCTCTTGCTTCTTTCTGTACTTCTGTCCCTTCTTTCTGCAACCCTTGTGCCTCTTTCTGCACCCCTCTTCTCTCTTTCTGCACTCCTCTTGCCTCTTTCTGTACCTCTGTTGCTTCTTTCTGCACTTCTTTTGTTTCTTTCTGCACCTCTTTTGCTTCTTTCTGTACCCCTCTTGCCTCTTTCTGTACCCCTCCTCCCCCTTTCTGCATCTCTGTTGCTTTTTTCTGCACTTCTCTTGCCTCTTTCTGCACCTCTGTCCCTTCTTTCTGCAACAATTGTGCCTCTTTCTGCACTCCTCTTCCCTCTTTCTGCTCTCCTCTTGTCTTTCTGCACCTCTGTTGCTTCTTTATACACCTCTCTTGCTTCTTTCTGCAATTCTCTTGCCTCTTTATGCACTTCACTTGCCTGTTTCTGCACCTCTCTTGCCTCTTTCTGCACCCCACTTGCTTCTTTCTGCACCCCTCTTGCCTCTTTCTGCAGCCATTCCTTCTTTTTGCAACTCTCTTCCTTCTTTCTGTACCCCTCTTGCCTCTTTCTGTACCCCTCTTGCCTCTTTCTGTACCTCTGTTGCTTCTTTCTGCACGCTTCGTGCCTCTTTCAGTACCTCTTTTGGTTCTTTCTGCGCTGCTCTTGCTTCTATCTGCTACTCTCTTGCACATTTCGGCACCCCTCTTGCCTCTTTCTGCACCTCATTTACCTCTTTCTGTATTTCTCTTGCTTCTTTCCAGACTTTTGTTGCTTCTTTCAGCAATTCTCTTGCCTCTTTCTGCACTTCTCTTGCTTGTTTCTGCACCTTTCTTGTGTCTTTCTGCACCTCTGTTGTCTTTCTGTACCTCTGTTGTCTTTCTGTACCTCACTTGCCTCTTTCTGCACCCCTCTTGCCTCTTTCTGCACCCCTCTTGCCTCTTTCTGCACCCCTCTTGCTTCTTTCTGCACCCCTCTTTTCTCTTTCTGCACCTCTCGTGCCTCTTTCTGCACCCCTATTCTCTCTGTTTGCACCTTCCCTGCCTGTTTCTGCACCTCTCTTGCTTCTTTATTCACTTCTCTTGTTTCTTTCTGTATCCCTCTTGCCTCTTTCTCCACCCCACTTCCCCTTTGCTGCATCTCTGTTGCTTCTTTATTCACTTCTCTTGCTTCTTTCTGCACCTCTCTTGCTTCTTTTTGCAACCCTTGTGCCTCTTTCTGCACCTCTGTTGCTTCTTTCTGCACCTCTGTTGCTTCTTTCTGCACTTCTCTTGCTTCTTTCTGCAACTCACTTGCTTCTTTCTGCATCCCTATTGCCTCTTTCTGCACCCCCTTACCTCTTTCTGCACTCCTCTTGCATCTTTCTGCACTCCTCTTGCATCTTTCTGCACATCTGTTCCTTGTTTCTGCACTTCTCTTGTTTCTTTCTGCATCCCTATTGCCTCTTTCTCCACCCCTTCCCTCTCTCTGAATCTGTTGCTTCTTTCTGCACTTCTCTTGCCTCTTTTTCCACCCTCATCCCTCTTTCTGCACTTCTCGTGCTTCTTTCTGTATTTCTGTCCCTTCTTTCTGCAACCCTTGTGCCTCTTTCTGCACCCCTCTTCCTGAACTCCTCTTGCCTCTTTCTGTACCTCTGTTGCTTCTTTCTGCACTTCTTTTGTTTCTTTCTGCACCTCTTTTGCTTCTTTCTGCACCCCTCTTGCCTCTTTCTCCACCCCTCCTCTCCCTATTCTGCATCTGTTGCTTTTTTCTGTACTTCTCTTTCCTCTTTCTGCACCTCTGTCCCTTTCTGCAACAATTATGCCTCTTTCTGCACTCCTCTTTCCTCTTTCTGCTCTCCTTTCTGTACCTCTGTTGCTTCTTTCTACACCTCTGTTGCTTCTTTCTACACCTCTGTTGCTTCTTTCTGCAATTCTCTTGCTTCTTTCTGCAATTCTCTTGCCTCTTTCTGCACTTCTCTTGCCTATTTCTGCACCCCTCTTGCCTCTTTCTGCACCCCTCTTCTCTTTCTGCACTCCTCTTGCCTCTTTTTGCACCTCTGTTCCTTCTTTCTGCACCTCTGTTCCTTCTTTCTGCACTTCTTTTGTTACTTTCTGCACCTCTCTTGCTTCTTTCTGTACCCCTCTTGTCTTTCTCCATCTCTCTTCCCTCTTTCTGCACATCTGTTGCTTCTTTCTCACCTCTTTCTTTCTCCACCTCTCTTCCCTTATTCTGCACCTCTCTTGCTTCTTTCTGTACCCCTCTTGTCTTTCTCCACCTCTCTTCCCTTATTCTGCACAACTCTTCCCTCTTTTTGCACCCCTGCTGCCTCTTTCTGCACCTCTGTTGCTCCTTTCTGCACTTCTCTTGCTTCTTTCTGTACTTCTGTCCCTTCTTTCTGCAACCCTTGTGCCTCTTTCTGCACCCCTCTTCTCTCTTTCTGCACTCCTCTTGCCTCTTTCTGTACCTCTGTTGCTTCTTTCTGCACTTCTTTTGTTTCTTTCTGCACCTCTTTTGCTTCTTTCTGTACACCTCTTGCCTCTTTCTGTACCCCTCCTCCCCCTTTCTGCATCTCTGTTGCTTTTTTCTGCACTTCTCTTGCCTCTTTCTGCACCTCTGTCCCTTCTTTCTGCAACAATTGTGCCTGTTTCTGCACTCCTCTTCCCTCTTTCTGCTCTCCTCTTGTCTTTCTGCATCTCTGTTGCTTCTTTATACACCTCTCTTGCTTCTTTCTGCAATTCTCTTGCCTCTTTATGCACTTCACTTGCCTGTTTCTGCACCTCTCTTGCCTCTTTCTGCACCCCACTTGCTTCTTTCTGCACCCCTCTTGCCTCTTTATGCAGCCATTCCTTCTTTTTGCAACTCTCTTCCTTCTTTCTGTACCCCTCTTGCCTCTTTCTGTACCCCTCTTGCCTCTTTCTGTACCTCTGTTGCTTCTTTCTGCACGCTTCGTGCCTCTTTCAGTACCTCTTTTGGTTCTTTCTGCACTGCTCTTGCTTCTATCTGCTACTCTCTTGCACATTTTGGCACCCCTCTTGCCTCTTTCTGCACCTCTCTTGCCTCTTTCTGCACCTCATTTACCTCTTTCTGTATTTCTCTTGCTTCTTTCCAGACTTTTGTTGCTTCTTTCAGCAATTCTCTTGCCTCTTTCTGCACTTCTCTTGCTTGTTTCTGCACCTCTCTTGTGTCTTTCTGCACCTCTGTTGTCTTTCTGTACCTCACTTGCCTCTTTCTGCACCCCTCTTGCCTCTTTCTGCACCCCTCTTGCCTCTTTCTGCACCCCTCTTGCCTCTTTCTGCACCCCTCTTGCTTCTTTCTGCACCCCTCTTTTCTCTTTCTGCACCTCTCGTGCCTCTTTCTGCACCCCTATTCTCTCTTTTTGCACCTTCCCTGCCTGTTTCTGCACCTCTCTTGCTTCTTTATTCACTTCTCTTGCTTCTTTCTGCACTGCTCTTACTTTCTGCACTGCTCTTACTTCTTTCTGTACCTCTCTTGTAAATTTCTGTATCCCTCTCGCCTCTTTCTGCACCCCTGTTCCCTCTTTCTGCACCTTTTTTTGCCTGTTTCTGCACCTCCCCTGCCTCTTTTGGCACCTCTGTTGCTTTTTTCTGCACTTCTCTTGCCTCTTTCTGCACCTCTGACTTAGACGTAGTTTTAATCCCCCTGCCCTATTATGTACTTGGGCCTTACAAGGGAGGTCATGCCAATCACAGGGGTACCCAACCCATAGTCTACCCTAGTGTATGTAGGTGTTTTCACTGTATTCCAAGTGTCTTTCAGGATAGCACTGGCTCTGGGCCTGGTTAGTCAGAGTCAGTTACCACCAGTACCTGTCAGCAAAAAGTTGTGGGCCCAGGATGACTTTGCAACAAGGCCTCTTTCTGCACCTCTGTTGGTTCTTTCTGCATTTATTTTGCTTCTTTCTGCGCTTTTCTTCCTCTTTTTGCACATGTCCTACCTCTGTAGGAATAGTTAGAAATTAGCATTTAAAAAACCTTTGAAATTCACTGAAAAACCCATAGGTTTCAGGGACATTATAGTTAGAAATTATCATTTAAAAAACCTTTGAAATTCACTGAAAAACCCATAGGTTTCAGGGACGTTATAGTTAGAAATTATCATTTAAAAACCTTAGAAATTCACTGAAAAAACCACAGGGTTCAGGGACGTTATAGTTAGTTGGACATTTCACTCGTACTAAACCAGAGAAATTCGGCCGTTATAGTTAGGTAAGCTAACTATAACTCGCGCCGCCTCAATGCACTGCTGATGACGTCACATATTACATCATTCATGACATGGTCAGTGACATCACTGATGACATCTCAAATGACATCACTTATGACATCATCCAGTGACTGTGTGCTTCTGTAAAGTTTAAATATGTTTTATATATATATATGCCAAGGTGTATTGAAGAATGAGTGGGTGTTTGAGTGTCTGAATGGATGATTTAGTAGGTGCGTGACTGACTGCCGGCTATAAATCATCAAACAAAGCTTCCCCAGTTTGAAGACGCACTCGAAGAGCAGATGAATTTAAAGGAAACTGGCATTTTCATTCAGATGCATTTATTCGCCTTACGCGTTTCAAAGCACTCAGCTTCTTGATCACAGGCATGATGATACTGCACAGAAATGGTGAAAAGGCACACCCCTCTGCATGTCCATTTAATTAGCCCTCAGTGGGCCTCACAGGTGAAATCAACTAAGTGTTGCATGCTGGGATCAGTAGTGCACTTTCAAAATTCCTTTACCTTTAGTAGGTTTCTGTGCTGTATCAACGTGTTCATTTCACCTGTGAGGCCCCACTGGGAGGTAACAAAAAGAAGCTAATCACGTGGCACTGCAAAGTTGAATCCCAGCCTGTGACCAAGGATCAGGAGGTCTGTAACGCGTAAGGCTTGACAAATTAAGCTGTGTGACTATGCCGGTTTTGCCATTAAATTGTGATCTGCTGCAGAGTGCGTCTTAATGCTTTGGGCATCTTTGGTTGAAAATAAATGACACGGCCGTCCTGCCGTGAAGACCGCACCATCCTATTAATATGTGAGGAGCCGCAAGGGTATGGAACTTTCCGAGCCTCTTTGTCGGGGCAGCAGATGGGCAGGAAATGATTTGAGACTGGCGGTGACACGCAGAGGCCCACTGGAGGGCTAAGAACAATACATTTCACTTTGGGAGCAACAGCGCAGAACAGAGTAAGGCTTCAATATAAAGGGGAAATACTACATTTCCCACAATGCAATACTAATTGTACTCACCTGTGAGGCCCCACTGGGAGGTAACAAAAAGAAGCTAATCACGTGGCACTGCAAAGTTGAATCCCAGTCTGTAACCAAGGACCAGGAGGTCTGTAACGCGTAAGGCTTGACAAATTAAGCTGTGTGACTATGCCGGTTTTGCAATTAAATTATGATCTGCTGCAGAGTGCGTCTTAATGCTTTGGGCATCTTTGGTTGGTTGGTTTGGTTGCCGTTAAATTTGATTGGATTTGATGCCACATGTCACTGGAATAAAGCACATCACTTGTTGAAACGTACGCTGTAGTCCGTACCTGATTATCGCCGAGACGTTGGTGTTTCAGGATTGTGGTGTGTTTGTGTGTGTGTGTGTGTGTATATATATATATATATATATATATATATATATATATCTCACATAGGATCACCGCTTACAGCAAAGATCATCCAGCACTCCATGAGGTAATAATCACTTGGATTCATTTAAAACGACAACATCTACGCGCTTCGGTGGCTTGGCGCTACCTTGTTCACGATGTAGGCGCGCCATTTTTTCCCATTAAAATAGTCATTGTGTACATTGACATAAGCGAAGGACAAGGATTTTTTCATTTCGTAATCCGGAGATTATTGCACTACCCCAAAGGGCGCCATCTTTGAACATGTTAAAATACATATCGTAAAAGGCAAACTACCTCTTCACAGTTGTACATTTAATTAAGACCAGTTTTATAAACAATTCACTATTATATTCTATGGTCTAAAACTGTACCTTTCCGAAAATCACTCTGAATGTTCGTATTTAGCAGTAAAATTAATTACTTGCATTCAACTTCAGAATAACATTCTTTCTTTCTGTTTACAAATGCCAAGTGGCTATTTTCTCTTATTTTCCTTAATGCCAGTATAAAATTATTAATACGGCAGAACTTTTAACATCTCAAAGTGCTAGTGCATAAATTAAACAATTACTTTATAAATAACCAATCATCAAAAAAGTGCAAATGCTCTCATAAATACAGTACTCTCTTGGAAAAAGTGCTAGTGCATAAATATACTAGTTTCAATTTCATTTCAAAGAAAACCAGTATTCTGATCTACAATATTATATCTTCATAAAGTGCCAGTGCTTCATCGTATATTATTTATATATAAAACCATAATAAATATCATCATATACTTTTACAAAATACACTTTAAAAATGTAAAATTATATATTTTGCATAAAAAAATTTCAAATAATTCCTAAGTTTCTCACTGTATTTCATTAGATATAAAGTATTATATATAAAAATCTATAACAATCTTCTTTATACTTTTCCTTTCGCTTTTAATCTAAAAAATAAAAAATTCAATTAAAGACAAGAAAATAAATGGTACTTAAATGTGCTTGCTCGTTCTCATTTCATTATTATTTGTTCAGTTTCATCATCATCTTACTACAAGCAAGTGTACAGGTCCTCATCTATATTTAACCCATGGGGTTCCTTGCTGTCACACTCCAGTATAAAATAAGTTTCTAATCTACGGAGTTCCTTCTCCCTATTTCGCCCTCTCTTATTTCTGGGTACTTCGGCTATACAACTATACTGTAAGCCTGCGGGATCACTTTGATGATGACTTTGAAAGTGTCTGGCAATTGGATATATTTTGTCCTGATTGACAATCGCCCTCCGATGTTGCAATATTCTTTTAAATACAGGTACTGTTGTACTACCTATATAGATCTTTTTGCAGGGACATTGAAACATGTAGACCACAAAGCTTGATCTACAACTTAAAAAGCCTCTAATCACGATGGTTTTATTAAAAGATGTCTTAAAATGCGTGCGATTCAATCCATGATTGCACGCCTTACGTTTAAAACACTTCCTAAAACCCATTTTTTGCTGAAGCCAAGAGCGGGCTCCCCCCCCTCCTTTGCTCTTGATATTCACTCTTCACAATCCGATCTTTCAATGATTTTGATTTTCTAAAAACCACATTCGGATGTTTACTTACTTTCGGGCCCACTACTGGATCATTTCTCACTAGATACCAATGTTTATTTAAAATGGACCTCACTTCCTTATGTCTCACATTAAAAGTAGTTTATAAATAAGTGGTCAGCTGAATGTGGTTGTGAATTTTTATGATTATTCTTTCTCTGTTGCGTTCTAGATGGTTCAAATAATATTTTTTTCCTTTCTAGCTTCTTAGCTTTTAAAGCAGCCCCATGTACAATTTTTGGTGAATAACCTCTCTGTAGGAACCTACTGGTCATTTCCTGCTCCACTCTGTAGTATTCTTCATCACTACTACATGCTCTCCGTGCCCTGTAAAATTCTCCAAAAGGTATGCTTCTTATAAGAGGCGCAGGATGGGCACTTTCTGCATGGAGAATAGTATTGCCAGCAGTTGGCTTCCTAAAAATGGTCGTTTCAAGTTTCCCCTCCACTGGTTTTATTCTAATATCTAGAAAATCTATGGAAGTTCTGCTCCAATGTCCTACAAACTTTAAATTAAGAATATTAATGTTCGGGTGCCTGATAAACAATTCTATGTCCATTTCCGTGCCCTGCCACAGCACAAAAACGTCATCTATAAACCTTATCCATAAGAGGACATGTTCAGACCAATGTTCCAGTGGTGGCCCTCCGAGCACCTGCTCCTCCCACCAGCCCAGATGTAAATTAGCATAACTGGGGGCGAAGCAGGTGCCCATGGCCGTACCCTGTTCTTGCTGGAACAGTTTTTCACCAAATGAAAATATATTTCTGGTCCGACACCATCGCATCATTTCCAAAACCATTTGATTGTGCTTTAAAAATCTCATGGGTCTACGATTTAAAAAATATTCAGTAGCCTTCAAACCATCAGTATGCCTTATGCTACTGTACAACGTAGCAACATCAAGGGTTAATAAAACCATAGTATTCTCATTCCAACGTATATCATAAATACATTTTAAAAAATCTGTTGAATCCTTAATATATGATGACAATGTTCGTACAATTGGATTTAAAAAATAATCAATGTATTTAAGATACGTTTTCAAATAAGCTGCCACATGAAGATATTATTGGTCTCCCAGGTGAAGTAGTGGTGCTCTTATGCACCTTCGGGAGCATGTAGTAGACAGGTAGTACCGGATTGTCTTGTCTTATAAATTTATATTCATCCCAGCTTAGTAATGCCTGGTCTTTCCATGATTCGAGTCTAGTGAAGAATTGTTCTTTCACCACTTCATATTCTTTCCTGTTGATTCTCCGATAACATTCTGTCTCATTTAGTTGATTCAGGGCTTCCTTTTTATATAGTTCACGACCCCACAACACAACATTCCCTCCCTTATCCGAGGGTTTTACTAGGACTCCTTCTTCTTTAACAATTTTGTCCACAGTTTTTTGTATTAAAGCTTTTTTAGGGTTAATCTTGTACTTTTGATTTGCTATTTTATAATACAAGCACTTCAAATCTTTTGTTACGTTTTCATTGAAAATATCCAGATTATCCCTTGTTGTCTGGTATAAACCTAGAAGGAGGCCGAAATGGGGTGTGATCTTCCCTTTCAAATTGAATGTTAAAAGGTCCACTGACTCATTACTGGCTGGTAATTCATTTATATTTTTCAATTCATCATTGTTTTCATTGTATAGAAAGATTAGATTTTCTAAGATTGGTGCATCATTTACATTCAATAAATTCAGTTGTACAGGATGGGTTGTCCGTATTTCTGGAGTTGCCGGGCTATGGAGGCTTCTATTGATATGCATTTTGGATAATTTCAATTTTCTCACGAATCGATATAAATCCATTCTGCTCTCGGGGTAATTAAAATTGTTCTCATCACAGTACGAAAGTCCCAACTCAAGTACAGATTTCTCTTCATCTGTTAGCATCATAGTGCTTAGATTCATAATCGTTTGGTTGGTGTGTATATATATATATATATATATCATTTCCTGCATGGTCCCATTGTTTGACCATTTGGGCGCATCTGCGGTGGTGCGTTTCGAGCACAGCTGGACCAAGCCGTTACCATTTGCCAAACACTTTCCCCAAAGGAAATCCTCTCCGCACTCACAGTTCCATTATTCTCATAAAGTAATAATCATGCCAATGCCTCCAAAGCGGTTCCACGGTGCTTTTATTTGATCATAGAAAGTCAGCACACCCCTACGTGTTTCGATCTCAGCCGAGATCTTGTTCACGGGGATTCAAAAAACAACAAGATCTCGGCTGAGATCGAAACGCGTAGGGGTGTGCTGACTTTCTATGATCAAATAAAAGCACCGTGGAACCGCTTTGGAGGCATTGGCATGATTATTACTTTATGAGAATAATGGAACTGTGAGTGCGGAGAGGATTTCCTTTGGGGACAGTGTTTGGCATATATATATATATATATATAAAAAAAAAAAATTTCCGCTATGGTGCTCGTCAGTTTCCTCGTTCCCGACACAGCGGGTGCCGCAGCCGCGAGGACGAAACTCGCGTATTCACGCAAAACACAGTTCAAGGATGCTGCGCACTCTGGCCATTATTCAAGTTAATTTATTTTGTAAATTTCTGCCAACATGATCAACTGACAAACGCGTTTCAGCCTCCTGGCCTTCGTCAATGTCAAATCTTCTCATTGGTTAACGGCAGGGACTAAAAACATGCACATAAAAAAGGGACTTGTGTATTCAGTCATTCGTTTAGAAAGGGTATCGGCCATTTTAACACTATACAGTTGTAATTCAAGGAGACTCCATTCCTGACTTATTTACATTTTCCAACATTGGATCAATATATCCGTTAATCAAAGTCAAGGCAGATTAATCCACATATGTAACTGCTGTATAGTCTATGCACAAGTATACGATCTACAGCTCATATGCCTCGACCGGAAAATGCTACTTACCAGTATGCATCTGTTCTTGGCATGTAGAGCTGTAGATTCGTATATGCCCACCGGCCTCCCCGGATACCTCTATCTGTTCCAGTACTATCTTACTTAGATACATTACACATGGACATCTCTTTCTATTTTTTACTCCATCACAACCCTTCATGGTGAAAACAATCTGGAGATGGAGTCGATGCCCATGCGCACTATCGTCCTGAGGAGGAGTCACCTACCTCGTGACCACAAAGACTTCTTCCAAGACAAAAACAAAGTGCAAACATCCGAGCCCAACACCAGATGGCGATCTATGCACAAGTATATGAATCTACAGCTCTACATGCCAAGAACAGATGCATACTGGTAAGTAGCATTCTCCGTATATTTTATATATATATATATATATATATATATATATATATATATATATAGAGAGAGATCTCTTTCTCTATTTTTTTTTATAGTTATGGCTTCCCTGGGGGCCGATTGTGGCCCCCACGGAAAGCACATGGCTATAAAAAAAAATTTGCCCCCACAGGGGGTCGGCCACCGAGCAGGAGGACCGACCCCCAGCCAATTTCGCTGCAATTTGTTTAGGGGGAATATTTGTTGTTTTTTTTGTTTTTTTTACATTTGGGGGGGCGATTGCGCCCCCTTGGGGAAAGCCAAAGTTATTTTAAAAAAAATATGCCCGGGGGTTGGGGGGGGCAGGGTTGCCCATTTTCACGAGGGCCGTCGCCCCCCCCCCCAAGACATCCCTGGTGTCTATTGGGGTTTCCTGGCCATGGATCGCAGCGCTGCTGCGATCCACAGGCAGGAAACCCTTTCAGGAAGGCCTCGTTTGAAAGGGGAGACTCTCCCCTTTCAAACGAGGCCTCCCTGAAAGCTGGGGAGGCCTTTTTTCGGCCAGATTTCCCCATCGGAGTCGAGCGCGGCCTTACCTGCGGCTGTCCTCTGCTCTGGTGGGGAAATCAGTGACGCCAGAGCGCCTCGCGGCGGCTGACGTCACATGGGCGCGGGGAGGGGGGCGGGGGGAGACGCGGAAAGCCTTCTGTGTCTTCCCCAGGGGAAAGAAAAAAAGAAAATCTCCGGTGCTTTGCACCGGAGGTTTAAAGGGGGCCCTCCCTGGTGACGGCCAATAGACGTGCACCGCACCAGGGAGGTAGTGCTTGCGTTGGCCATTGGCCGACGCAAGCACCAAAAGGGTTAATTCGATTCAGTGTTTAGAAATTCAGGTTCTCCTAATGTTTTCTACACAATTCAAGTTCTTCCTTTCTCACCTGGCCTAACTGTCACATAACCAATGACTTGCCTCTAAAAAAGGGCTTTGTAGATCAGTTTTTCCGAAATGAAGTTTAATGTAATAGTTTTCTGTTAACTGCGTCTAAGAAACTGCTACCTCTGTTGTGTCTGCCGTGGCCGCCGGTGATGTAGATGCTCACAGAGTTTTGGATTTCTTTTTTTCTGCTGTATACACTGTGACGTCATTCACCTGTATGTTTCAAGGCCCCAGTCAGATAGTTGCTTTTTAGTTACACTTCACGGATTTCTCAACTGATTGTGTTTCTTTTGTCATCCTATAATGCAGTTATATATGGTGTGTCTCCTCTTTTCAGGGGTTCCACGTATAACAGCAGTGTTTTCACTGTGCCCAAGACCAGAGGAGGAATCATGTGTTCAGGCGACAACAGCACCTGAGGAACGGACTTCAGGTGAGCATGGGAACATGTGGTTAGTTACAAGATAGTGGACAATGTAACAAGTTTTGTGTATCTGAGAAATAATGCTTCCTTGTACATGTCCTTGCGAACTGTTGAGGGTGGTTTAAGGGAGCATTGTTACAGCAGTTATTATAGCAGAGTTTTGGGAAATTTGACATCAGATTCAATGGAGGAAAATGAATATATAAATACATGTAGATATAGATATAGATAGATATATAAGATAGTATATATTTCAATAAAAAAAACAAAGGTTAAAGAGACATTACAGGTAGGTGAAAATGTCAGTTAATACATACTGAGCCTGATTTAGTTCTTGGCGGACGGGTTACTATGCCACGACGGTGATGGATATCCTGTCCACCGAAATATAAATCCCATAGGAAATAATGCGATTTATATTTCGGTGGACGGGATATCAGACCCACTGTTTAAAAAAAACACTAAAATATACAAGTAACTCTAACTCGTGCTCTAAAGTAACCCTAACTCGCTTTCCACCATGCAGACTTGTCATCAATGATGTCATAGAACATGTCATGAGGGATGTGATACTGGAAGTAATTAGCAACGCATGGCGAGTGCACAGGTTGAAGTTATGTCAGGGCACAAGGTAGGCGAATAAACCGAGAGGAGATGAGTGGGATGACTATCTTCTGCTGGTGGCAGATGCACCAACACCTCCTCCGATTGATTCAACACTGGACAACATTAGTAACTCTCATACCCTGGTTGATAGTGCTGTAAAAAGATGTGAGCTCCCTGTGGCACTCCTGCAAATTTACTGTGTCTGTATGTCTTTAAAGAGCCTGCAAAGAGACAAGTAAACCCCGTTCCTCTAGTGGATCACATCTGGTAGGAGGGAGAGAAGCTGATGAGAACCCCAACCACACTTACAACAGTGGTTTCTAGACTGGTCAAGAAATAGAAGGTGCCGGACAATTCACCAGCTTGTCTTCTGGGTCACCCATAACAGGCCTAAAGACATTTCTGTTTTATTTGTATCATATTCACTGACTCCCCTGCTGAACACAACTGCTGCAGCCAACCCCATTGGTGCCAAGCCCCCTGCTGCACACATTCTTCGGGTGTGTGTCGGTGTGGTATTGGTTGTAAGGCCTGGTCTGTGGCAAGGTCCTGTTCCCTATCCCCCACGGATTCCCAAACTCCCCATGAACCCCTGTCAAGATCACTGTTTTGACCTGTAGGAAAACCTGTTTTTTTCATACTCAAATTTTATTGGATTTTAACAAACACAAATTGGACACGACCGTTCATGTAGATAGGTCGCCTTGGCTTAACACGAACCACGTTGGATATGTCGGGCTACCCCCCCCATACTTCACTTATAGATTCAGATTTACCGTCAAACAGAGCATCAGGATTTGTAACTCCTCATGACCCTGCCTCGCCTAATCATTCCATCAGTCCAAACCATTTGCCCCACACTCGTTTGTATTTAGCTGGACATCCCAAGCCATATATACTGGTTGTTCCTGCGCGGCGCACCAATCTAAGCCTGTCCTCCATTGGGTGAATGTGGGGGGGGGGGCTCTTCCATTTAGTCGCTTTGTCCCTTTTGGCCACCACAGAGCCTGTACCCAGAAATGCTTTTTCTGCCCTGGAACCCCATATACCCTCTCAGCATCCCCAGGAGCAGGACTTCGGGCATGAGTGGAACTCCCATCCCATTAATCCACTCAGTTCACCGACCACTTCCGCCCAGTATTTCGATATGAGGGCACAGGACCAGTCGTGATAAAAGTCTGCGGGCTCCTCTTACATCGTGGGCATCTCGGGGTTGGTAGACGTCCTGCTCGGTATAGCCTGGCAAGGGTGAGGTATGCATAATGGAGGTAGGAGAGTTGGATCATTCTCAGTCTGGCCGAGATGGTGGGCACCCGGGGGGCCACAAGGACGTCCCTCCAGTCTTCGTCTTCCATAGGTCCGAGCCATCGTTCCCATCCGGTCCGCAAGTGAGATAACGTGGTGGGGGAGTTATTGATGAGGGATTTATAGATCTGGGAGACCCCTCCCTTTCCCAGTTCCCCCATAAGTACTTTCGCTTCTAAGGGACTGAACTCGGGAAGTGTGGAGCCCCTGGGTATGTGTGTCATAAGCGCGTGTCGAAGCTGCAGGTATTTGTGAAATTGCATGATGTTGAGGGAGTATCTGTGTTGCAGGTCTTGAAACGTTCAGAGTTGGCCTCCCCTCCAGACATTTCCGATTTGGGAGATACCGATAAGGTCCCACTTCTGGAATCCCTCCAACCACGCCACCTCTCCCACCCACGTACCCTGCCACAAGGGTGTTTGCAGTGTGACTTTAGCATCCCAGCGGGTATAACGGAGTGCGGAGCACCAGGCTAGGATGACTGATCTGGTGACAGCAGGAATATGAGGAGGGATTGAACAGCCTTGAAGCATTGTTTGGATCTGTGAGAATCCCATCTTCTCAAGCTCTAGTTGGTATGCCGGGTCTGCCCACCCTCCTGAAAACCAGTCGTTGATCACCAATAGACGTGTGGCTATATAATAGAGGTAGAGATTAATCATTCCCCAATCATATGGAGCTATTTGACAGTGGGCCAGCGCCATTCGTGACCTTGAATTCCCCCAAAGGAACGAGATCAATGTTTTATCCAGGGTGCGGAACCACTGCCGCAGGATCTTTTAAGTAGTGGGACCATGTTAAGGGACCAGGTAAGTTCCAAGTGTATTGGCACCCATATCCCCAAGTAGCAAAAGCTCAGACATCTGACTGGAATGTTCGTTTGCCACTCCATGCAATCACGGGAGATGTGGAGCGGAACCAGCGTGGATTTGGCCCAGTTTATTTTCAGTCCTGAAGCTTCACCGTAGAATTTAAAGATTTGCATGCATCGGGGGCCCGTACGAGCGGGGTCTGTAAGAAAGTGGCTCTGTATATACTGAAGCAAAGTAAGGTTCAGTGTGCACAGAGTCCACAGTCTCCAGAGGTTTGGCAGAGGTTAAAGTTAGATAGAACCTTACTCTCTAAAGTGGTAGCTTGGTCGAGCAGTAAGGCAGTATCAGAGGACAGTGTAAAGCATTTGTTGTACGCACTCAGTCAGCAAATGGTCTCACACACTCAAGAGCTGAACTCTAGGCCAATTGTTTTGAATATAAAAATATATTGTTGTTTTATTTTAGAACCACAAGTAGGTATCAAAATACTTTCTCAGGATGAGATGCTTTAGTTATATACTTTCAATTTACAATAGACTTGCAAAGGCAATTGTAACAGTTGTTGCAATAGGCAACACAATTTCAACACAATGTTAACATTGAGCTCAATGGAGAATTTTAAGTAAATGCGATATAAATTACTTTACGTATGATTTTCTTACTCAGGGCTGGATCCTGGATTCAGCCCTGGAGCATTTCCTGTAAACAGTTGAAAGAAATCGTTTTTGTTACACAGGCGATTTTTAGGGAATATTTGTAAGTTTCAAAAATCGACACTTAGAAGAATTTTTGGAGAAAACCAGGCAATGTTATCCTATGGAGGAAAATCAGGTTATCGGTAAGAACAGTTGTAATTGCTTTTTAGGGTCAGTGCTGGGCACCTAAGATCCAGCACTGGGATCTCTCCTGATAACAGGTGAGTAATTTCGTTTCCGGTAATCGGACGATTTTTAGTGAATATTTCAAAGTTCCAAAACTTGACACTTAGAAGAAATTTCAGTGTAAACCAGTCAATGTTACCCTATGGAGAAAATGTAGGTTATCGGCTTTCAGGTAAGTACTCGACTAGCAGAGTTAAGGTCCTTGGTATAGACTCAGGGGTCCCCCAGGGTCAGATAGGTACAGTTGGTACACCCTCAGCGGCACAGGGGCAGCCGGGTGCAGAGTGAGTTAGGCCCAATGTTAGCCTATGGCGGACAGGGGGCCTTCGGTTGGTGGCTGCTGGCAAGCAGGCCACACGGATGATGATGGATTAAACCCAGATCAGTTGACTGGGGGTGAGTGTTTGATTTGCTCTAACGCTCCGTCCATCATCCCCTTTGGTATCGCTTTGTTCGCCCTAAGTTGGCAGGGTATGCCCAGACGTGGGTCCCTTGCTCACTTTGCCACTGGATTCAAGCTAGCCTGGCTGATGACGGCTGAATAGCCAGAAACCGGTCCCAGGATGCTTGTTTCCGGTCCAGGGAAGACATGGCTTGGCAGTTCGGACGGGCTGTTCCCATGAGGCACAGGGTCAGACTGATTTGCATATGGCCATGTCTGAACTGGGGTGGTGGAGTGAGCTAAAGAATCATGATGGATTAAACCCAGATCAGTTGACTGGGGGTGAGTGTTTGATTAGCTCAAACCCTCCGTCCATCATCCCCTTTGGTATCGCTTTGGAGCTGGGCTCCTGGTCACTTACCCAGGGCAAGTGGGGAAGTAGAGTAGGATAGTTGTTGCACTCCCAGGGGCACTCGGGCGGCTGGGTGCAGGGTGCTTTTGAGCCGTCGGGCGCTCAATGGATTTCAATGGACAAGCTGGAAACTGAACAAAAGCTGCAAGCTCGGGCACGGAGATTCTTCAGGTGCGTCCACCACTTCGAGGGGTAAGTTGGGTAGTTGGAGGATAGGTAGGCACCCCGGAGTTGGGCACAGGAGGCCGCAGGGCGCCGGGTGCAGGGGTGTCTTTTCGCGTCGGGAAATCTTACCCTCTGCTGGTCGCGGTTGGAGGGGGCCCAGGTTCTGAGGCTGCAGGCGACGTCAGGATCGTCGAGGAGGGTCCTTGGGTGCTGGATTCTTGTTCACAGTCGCCGGGGGGACGTCCTCGTGGTCTTTGTCCACTCAGGCACAGGCCGGGCTCGGTGGGTGCAGAGTGTGCTGGAGTCGCGGTTCCTGGCTGGCACCAGGGGTTGGTTACTTGCTTTGAGCAGGACCACTGCTCGTGGGAGTCCCAGTCTTTTAGAGTCACAAGGCAGTCAGGTCCTCCGGGGTTTTTGAGGTTGCTGACCACTGGAGACGCCGGGGTTTCAGCAGGAGCAGGTTCGAGGGTAGACCGGCCTGTAGGGCTGGGGCCAAGTCAGTTGGTGTCTTCCTCTTGTTAGCAGCTGCACGGCAGGTCTTCTTTCTTCTTGTTCTTCTTGCTTGTTTCGGATTCGGGATCTGAGGAAGGAAGGTTCAGGGTGCCCCTAAATACTAGATTTAGGGGCGTTACAGGTAGGTAAAGGGCAGGGACCAATGGGTCCCTTCCCTGGGGTGGGTACACCCCCTATCCTGCCACTCTCCTGTGGGAGGGGGGCAGGAGCCTAGTCCTGATTGGGCAGGGCTCCCCATCTTCAAGATGACGAGAGCCCGGAGATGTGCTTCACCTCGCCTCCCCCACCTGAGGGGTGGGGTTGGCAGAGGCTGGCACACCCCCTTTCCTCTCTTGGTGTCTCCCGCCAGTCTTCCCGCCAGAGTGGGGGCTAGAACCGGTGGGGACCAGTTGCTGAGTACAGCAAGTGGTCTGGGGAAGCTCACAAAGGCGGTATGCCTTTGAAGCTTCACCATGCCCATCCTGGGGGAGGAGGCCTAGCACCTCGCCCAGGACGTGCATTGTTGCAGGCCCGGGAGATCGGATGGCTCTCTACCCAGGGGTCCAGCAACATGTCTGCTGGGTGGCAGCCTAGGCAGCCTCTCAGACAGGACGTGGATTGTGGGTTAGGTTCAGGGGGCAACTCTAAGTTGCCCTCTGTCGTGCATCTTACATTAAATCCCACACTGGCATCAGTGTGGGTTTAATGTGCTGAGAAGTTTGATACCAAACTTCTCAGTCTTCAGTGTAGCCATCATGGTGCTGTGGAGTTCGTGCTGACGACCTCCCAGCACCATATACTCGGAATGGCAGCACTGCACTTACAGTGCCCAGGAATGGACCTGGGTACTGTAGGGGCACAGGGCTCATGCACCTGTACCCTCACCACTGGCATAGGGCACCCAGCTAGAGGGGTGACTGAGGTATGCCAGGGCAGTGTGTTTGTGGGCATGGCACACAGGGATGTGTGCCATGTCGACTCTGTTTTGTTCTGCACCAAGACACTCAGCCTGCAAGGGCAGGGTGTGTGCGTCAGGGTACAGGGCCTCTAAGGGTGGCACAATAAGTGCTGCAGCCCTTAGAGGCCTTCTCTGGTCACAATGCCCTGGGTACCTAGGGTACCATTTACCAGGGGCTGACATGTGGCCAGAGGTGCCAATTGGGTTTAGGTTGTAATGCAGTTTTAGGGAAGGAACACAGGCCCTGGGCACCTGATTGGCAGGAGCCCAGGGCACACTCAAAGTACATCAGCAATTCAGCAAAAAGTGGGAGCATACCATGCAAGAAAGATGGCACTTTCTCACAGGGTCTTCCATGAATAGGAGTACGTCGTCCGCATATAAGGCAATACGTTCTTCGTGGGACGTGTTCCATCGCCATCCCTGGATTTGAGTATCGCATCTGATGAGTCGGGCCAAATGTTCTATAGCTAACACAAAAAGTAAGGGGAATAGGAGACAGCCCTGCCTCGGTCCACGGCTTATGCAGGATTCTTCTGACAGGACCCCGTTGGTCAGGACCCGGGCCGATGGATCGGAATATAAAACCTTCAAGAGTCCACTGAAGTACGGGCCGAAGCCTGCACGGATCAGTATGGCTTCGAGGTAGCACCAATTCACCGTATCAAAGGCCTTCTCAAAGTCTATCAACAAGAGGGCCAAGTATGGCGGGAGGAAATGGCGGTGAGCCAAAGCCACATGCAAACGTGTCAGGCAATGCCTCGTACTATGGCGGGGCATGAACCCGCATTGATCAGGATGTATTAGGATCGCAATTATTCTCTTAAAGCGGGACGCGAGAATAGTGTCATACAGTTTTACTTCGGTATTTATAAGAAAGATCGGGCGGTAGGCTGACACCAAGTGGAGAAGGGGGTCCTTTTTAGGGATGACCACGATTGTCGCCAAGTCGATGTCTCGCCGGAAGCCTCCCTTCTCCGTTGCCTCCGTATATAGCGCCTGAAGGTGTGGAGTCAGAAGCACTCTGAATGCCAAATAGTACTCCACTGGGTAGCCATCGGGGCCTGGAGTCTTGCCCGTGGCCAGAGTCGAGATGGCCTGGCTAATTTTCTCCCGCGTGAGGGGCTGATCCAGCAATTGAGTATCCGTCTCGGACAGTCTCAGGAGTGAAACATCCCGCAGGAAGGCTGACCTAGAGTTTGTGCCCGTGTACCGCGCACCGGAATAGAGATGTTTGTAGTAGGATGCAAATGTCTGGGCAACCGCCTCCAGCGCCTTTTGTGTGTTACCGTCCGCATCCACTATTTCGGGAATGATCCTATTAGCTAAGGGGCGGCATGCTAGCCAGTAAAGGAGCTTACCATTTTTGTCTCCCCATTTGTAAAACCTTATTTTAAATATTAAATAAGTCACCTCTAAGAGCACCCTGCTGCTCACAAGATAGTGTGCATAATATGTAATAGTTGAACATGTGTGACATTAGAAATGGCTTGTTAACCTAGTAACTGGGCCCAAAACCACATTATCACTGATCAGCCTATGACTGCTACATAAGAGAAGTCAAAGTACAACGTACATACTTTAATCTATAACTTGTGACCTGTACCAGCTGCAAACGCCATTCAAGCACCTATTTTATATTTAATAACAGTGAAATCTAATGGGAAAGTCAGATTTTTTTATTAAATATATTCAAAATATAATTTTAGGAAGTTTCCACTGGTCAGCGGGGTACTTTCAAGAAAAGGCCTCTTGCTGCCTTTTGTGTCCCTGTAGCCACACAGGAGGTCAGCCAAATGACCCTTGAAGTCCCCCAGCCCACATTTTCGGATTTATTACATTTTTCTCACAGGACTCCAGCGTACCGGCGCACAAGCTACACATGCATGGTACAGCGAGAGCATGCATGCTTCACTTCCTTAAATGTGCATGTTCCTGCTGACCATGGGGCAGGAGTGCTAGGGGTTCAGGGTATCCCCATCCTGCCTTCTTATATGTATTCTTTTAAACCACTTCAGAACAGAGGGACCGCGTCTCTGAGTCCCGTAATAACCACTGCAATATTTCTGCTCAGTTTGGAAATAAATAGACCATCACAGGAACTTGGGATTCTCTCCCTTCCTAGCATCAGCCATTTCAATAGCTTATTATCTGTCTGCACCCCAAACTTAGTGCCAAACAGATAAGGGCGGAACTTACACAAGACCCACTCTACGGCAAAGCACTCGTTCTCAGTAGCCGCCCAGTTCTGCTCTCTGGTTAGTAATCGCCTACTCATAAAGGCTGCTGGACACTCTCTACCTTTGTCATCCAGGTGAGCTAATACAGCTCCTTTGCCGGAGTCTTCCTTCTGCACAATAAAAGGCTGACTGTGGTCAGGAGCTTTTAGCACTAGTGCAGTGCATAGTGCCTTCTTCAGCTCCTCAAATGCCTTTTGACACTTTGAAGTCCATATTACTTTTCTGGGCTGCTCCCTAGAGATCAAAGCAGTCAATGGGACAACAATACTTCCTTAGTTAGCCACAAAGCTCCTGTCATAACCGGTGAGTCAGAGAAAGGCCCTCACTTCAGTCTGGGTAGTGGTCACCTCCCACTCCATCACAGACGGAATCTTGGCATCCAGCGGAAGAATCTTCCCGTTCTCATCCAGGGGATACTCATCAATAGTCATAATCTATGAATAATCCCCGCCCACGTGCGGGATCCCGGAGTATATAGAAAATATATATATATAAATATATATATACACATATGTGAAACATATACATGCAGCCTAAAAAAGTTTCCAACATGGCAGAACTGCCGAAATTACATAGGTTTGCATTGTAAGACAAATACTCTCCTAACCCATAAGGAAAAGAGTACATTCACAGAATAATTGTGATATACCAATGCTTTATTGCCACAAGGAAAAACTTGTAATTGCAGGCATTCGCCTGTAGGCTGCATTGCAGAGTAATAATGAAAACAAGACAAAAAAACTGGCACCTTGCCTTTAAGGCTTCCAAGGGTTAGGGTACCGTGCCTTTAAGGCCTGCCAGAGACCCTCTGCTCCCATCATGCACCACAGGTGACAGTTAGGTCAGTTCTTTTTTCCGGCTCCTTCTGTGAGGATCCTGGAGTTTGAGCTCTTCAGTTTTTTGACTGAAAGATAATTTTTTGATATTTCCTTGGAAATTTCGACAGTTTCTGATACCTAGAGGTATATTCTACTGGCTTTTTTTTTTTCTTTCCAAAAATCTTTCCAGTCAGAATGCCTGCTTTATTTCGGAAATGTCCTTCCTGTGGCAAGAAGATGGCACTGTCAGATCCACACTCGGTGTGTATTGTGTGCCTTCCATCTTCACACAATCCTGACCAGTGTTATCATTGCCAGAAGTTTTCAAAGAGGACTCAGCGCGACAGAGAACGCATCAAGCTTCATGCCCTACTGGAGAGGGATAGAGATCATAGAGCTCCCTCTTCAAGTAAACACCGAAAACGGAAGACTACACAGGACTGCCCCACTTGACACTTGTTTGCCTCTATGGTCAGTTTATCCTCTTGTATCCCAGCCATCACCTCTCCTTGGTGCTTCAGGTGGTCTTTCCATGAATTGCTAAACACTGTAATATCATCCAGGTAAGCCACACAGAACTCTTCCAACCCTGTGAGAACATGGTTGACCAGGTGCTGAAAAGTAGCAGGAGCATTCTTCAACCCAAAGGGCATCACAGTAAACTGATACAGCCCCTCTGGCGTAGAGAATACAGTCTTCTCCTTAGCATTTAGTGTCAAAATCCACGGGTCAGATCCAAGGTGTTCAAGTACTTTACAGCACCTAACCGAGCTACAAGTTCATACGTGTTGTAGTGTTAAGCCTGTAGGAAGCTGGCTCTTTATGTGATCTATCAAAACTCTGATATATCATGTAAAGAGTCCAGGAGTTCCCTTATGAGTGGCCAGGGGCTTGCTATGCAATCCCAAAGTGCTCTATTAAGGGGCAGTGTGGTCGAGCAGCCTTAGGCTTAACACAGAGGAGTGCAAGGCATTTGCAAAATACACACAATGATTAGTACATGACAACACGACTCAAGAAGGAGATCCGCACCAGTTTATAAAAATAGCAAGTATCTTTATATATGTTTAGGCATCAGAGTAAAATTGTGCAGTTAAGTATGTTTTTCAATATAAATTCTTTTCACTTAAAGTGGACACAGTGCAATTTCAGAGTTCTGCAATGTTATCCTATGGGAGGAAGAACAAGTTCTGCAAACGGGTACAGTACATCGACTTACAGGAGTTAAGGTGAGTGGTGGGCAAGGTCCAAGATAGCAGCAGCACAGGGGCGGCTGGGCACATGTCGTGCTGCTGCCCATAGGGACCCTCCTTAGTACCTCAGGCCCTAGGTACCAGAGTACCACCTACTAGGGACTTACAGTGGTAGCTAAAGGTTTTGCCAAATGGGTGATCAATTGTGCATTTTAGGGAAAGAACACTGGTACTGGAGACCTAGTTAGGAGGAACCCAGCAAACTTCAGTCAAAGGTGCATCAAATATGAGGCACAAAGTGTGTGGGGGGGAGGGTACTGCAAAAAGTACCCAGCTTCCTACAAAGTCCCTATCCCTATAATTAAGAAACCTGGCATTCATTGCCCCAGCATGTCCAGGTGGGAGGTGGGAGGGCTGGAGGAGTGGTGGTAGGGAGTGTAGTCTCTCCCCTTCCATTAAGAAACATCTTGACAGTCTCTTGGATTTCAAAATGTCCACAATCCACTCCTCCAGAAATCACTCCGGCAAAGATCCCTCCCCCTCTGCAGGAACCTCGCAAAGGATAGGTTATTTCTTTTTGACCTGCCGTCTACATCCTCAGCTTTGAGATCCAGTTTGTGTGCTAGCTCTGGCAGTGACTTCATGTATTCTTCAATTAGTCCGCTCAGGCCTTAGCATGTTGGCTCAGGCCTTGCGATGCTCAGGGACTAGGGGACACCTTTGGTCCTCTTCTCCAAGGCCGATGGATGCAGGGGTGTCTTTAGGTGTGGGGTTTTCCTTATCGGAGCAGTCGCGGTTGAGGGGGCTGCATGCAGAGGCTGCAGGCATCTTCAGGGAGTCCAGGAGGGGTGAAATGATAAAGATTTCAAATATTTATTCAGAAAAGGCTTTGATAGGAATTATTCCAGCAGGTTTCATGTAAGAAGAGAGGGTTTCAGTTCTGTAGGGTACGTGTTTTACAAGAACAGAGGAACTGATTACAGATGCAAGATTTATTTTCCTAGTTACTGTGGTGGAATATGTGAATTATATGTTACTCAGCTACTCCAGAACTCATTATTTAAATTTTTTTTAAATGTAACTTTAGTGAAACTGCCATCACAGATAACACTCCATTTTTATGTCTTTAAAGCCGTATGCAACCTGTCCCGCGTGGCCAAAACTTGGGCAGTTGAATATATCTCTCCTACTGGATCAGGATCTGATAAATTACCTCACATTCTAGATCAGTTTGTTTTTCAAGGTTAATAAAGGTTCTGTTTCATTTGATAATAATATCAGTTTTAACCTTCTTAGGCCTTTAGAGGGTGGAATTTTTGGGCATTACAATGAACAGAATGCCAACGGCTTACAGTATGAGGTCAGTTTAGCCGTAGAACTAAGGGTGGGCGAAGTTGGCAGAGTACCACTACGCGGAATTCTGCAGAGTTGAACAAAAACTCTGTGAAAACTCCGCTCCGTAACTCCGTTCCATCTCATCCCAATTAATAAAACAGAAACCTCACATACCTTTGGTAAAACAACAAATAACTCTATCTTTACATGCTAAAATGCATATAGTCATCTCACAAAAGTGAAAATGAAAATATAGCAAGCAGTGAGAGAGGTGATGATTTTGGAGTCCTCCCTAACCTAGGGAGAGAACCAAGCAGATGCCTTGAACACAAAGAGCACATCATGCTGAAATGATTCGGTGGTGGTCCCATCCTCCTAGGACCACCCCAAGCAGTTATGGGCAAAACTACAATCCCAACCAAAGGCCCTGCAAAGCATTATGGGACGAGATTCTAAAGAGCAGTGAATATTATAGTATCCAATATCAAAACATTCCTCAAGGGTCAGGCTCTCGCTCTGCCGAGAGCTAATACTATAATATTCACTGCACTCTAGAATCTCGCCCCATAATGCTTTGCTGGGCCTTTGGCTGGGATTGTATTTTTGCCCATAACTTTGCTTGGTGTGGTCCTAGGAGGATGGGACCACCACCGAATCGTTCAGCATGATATGCTCTTTGTGTTCAAGGCACCTGCTTGGTCCTCCCCCTAGGTTAGGGGGGACCCCAAAATCATCACCTCTCTCATTGCCTGATATTTTTCAAAGCTCACTTTTGTGAATTGGTTATATGCTTTTTAGCATGTAAAGATAAAGTTGTTTTATCAAAGGGTTGTGGGTGCAGTAGCTAACTCCGCTACGTGGTGGAGTCAGAGTTTGTGCATGAATTCCGTGTTTTCAATGTAATGTGTAGTTAGCAAATCTCCGCAACCTCCGCTAGCGGAGCGGAGTTCATTGCCGACGGTTACATAGAACTCGTAACAATAGAGAGGTTATTTGGTTAAACTCACCAATGCCAGGTAAGGCTATGGGGATTTGCTTGAAATGAGGAATACTGTGTAATCTATAGCACCAAGTAAGAATTTTCGGCGTTCATTGAAGAAGTAGACACAAGGGATAAAAACATAACGCACCCGGAGAATTATTACTACGAGGAATGCTGCGGATGATTTTGCTTTGAATAATAAGATTATTGATGAACTCTTTAGTAAATGTCGTGGGCAGTTAGTAATTACAGGAGACATTACAGCAACAGACCGCAAGATTGATACTTACTTGAGGATTATACGCCTTACTATATTGAAACCTGAGGATAGAGCTAATAATGCCTGTGAATTAATGACTGCAGAGGTTTCAGTTGTAACTGACTCATTAAACATGAGCAAATCTCCAGGTACTACTTGTTCAAATTTTAACCTGCATTTTGTTGATTTGTAGCTCCGCTTATGGCTGTTGTATGTCTAATACATTACCTACTGTGGCTAAGAGGACTCTAGCAAAATAACATTCATTCCGAAAGACAGGAAAGATTGCTTAATTTACAGGCTAATATCTCTATTAAGGACTGATTTAAAATATAATGAAGATATTTGTGATCAGATTAGAAACTAGTCATTTCCGAATTCTTCTCCCATCCCCTGCACCAACTACTCGTGCCCTGACCAGACTCTCATATTTTGTGGCTTGCTTCCTTGGACTGCATCAACAACTTCACCGTCCCTTCCACCTATTGCAACTTCTGTATCCTGCTCCAAGTCCCATCATTCAGGATTGGTAGTATACTTGCCCTCTGCGCACTGTTCAGGGTTCCGTGCACCCATCACACCATGCACCCTGCTCCTAGCCTCAGCACTCTCCCAGTCCCTACACTCCCAGGGCTCAGTGCTCCCATCACATCATGCACCCTGCTCCAAGACCCAGCATTCAGGATTGCTAATATACCGGCTCTGTGCACACCCCAGGGCTCCATGCACCCTTCACACCATGCACCCTGCCCCTAGTCTCAGCACTTTCTCCCAGCACCTACACTCCCCATGCTCTATGCACCAGTCAACAGTGCACCCTACTCCTAATCTCTGCACTCTGTTCCAGCCCCTACGCTCCCCATGCTCTATGCACTAGTCAACAGTGCACCCTAATCCTAACCTCTGCACTCTGTCTTTACCTCTACACTCACCCTGCTCTATGCACCAGTCAGCAATGCACCCTGCTCCAAATCTGCACTGTCTTCACCCCTACGCTCCTCATTCTCTACGCACTAGTCAACAGTGCACCCTACTCCTAGTCTCTGCACTGTCTTCACCACCTACACTTCCCATGCTCCAGTCAACAATGCACCTTACGTCTAGTCTCTGCACTCTCTCCCAGCTTGTACACTCCCCATGTTCTATGCACCAGTCAGCAATGCACCCTACTCCTAATCTCTGCACTCTGTCTTCACCACCTACACTCTCCATGGTCTTTGCTCCAGTCAACAATGCACCTTACTCCCAGTCTCTGCACTCTCTCCCAGCTCCTACGCTCCCCTTGGGCTATGCACCAGTCAACAATGCACCCTGCTCCTAATCCCTACACTCTGTCTTTACCCCCTACTCGCCCCATGATCTATGCACCAGTCAACATGGCACCCTACTCCTAATCTCTGCACTCTGTCTTCACCCCTGCGCTTGCTATGCTCTATGCACCAGTGAACAATGCACCTGATCTCTGCACACCCCATGTCAAACACTGCACTCCTCTGTTTCATGAATCTACCCAGCTGTGTTGGGCACCTTTAGTGAAAAATAGGTTGCTTCTAAGGGCCAGATCCCAGAGGGGTTACTACCTCTTTCAATTCCTCGTGGCTCAGTGTACTGGGTGCAACTAAATCGGGCCCAATTTTACCAGGTCTCAGCATAGAGATTGGGTAGAGGCCCAATCCCGCCCCTCCTCACACCTTTCTAAAGCATGGGGAGTGAACACTCACCTGCTTATGTCAAACACCCTTCCCAAACTTCGTAACCCACATTGGTACTCCTTCCAATTATCGCCAGAGCAGGTGATAAATGGGAATGGAAAAGTCTCCGGAATTGGGGATAACCATGTGAGTAAGGACCAAGTAATTCTCACTTGTGATTTCACTCTGCATCATGCAACTTGTAATGTGCCACTAAGAGCCCTCACTAGAGTTGTATTTTCTGTTCCTTAGAGATACTCTTTTACATGTCTTGCACAGAGCCTTTCAATCTTCTGTTTTATCCTGGAATGACCAGTTTTAGTTATAAGAAAGTCTGAGTTTGCATGTTCCTTCTTTTTATATTCTCTTATGCGACTTTGAAAATATAACTTTAAAAGCAGGTTTTGTTTGACAGTACTATGTCTTATCCTCCACAGTTCATAAAAACGGCCCTGCAACCTATAATGTAGGCGTGGTTTGGAAAACACAACACAAGAAAAATCCTATTCTAAAATTAGCAAACATCCAATCAGTAGAACAGTGAGATATGCAATTTTAAAGATTTAAGTAGAAATACCTCCAAAAAGTGCCAACTCTGGATATCTGGTCACGGTAGCCCTGGACAAAGTCACAAGTTCAGGCCAATCGCGATGGAGGGCGGGCCGCCTACGTGGACCCTTTAAAGCCCGATGAACAAGAGTACCTTAAATCCTGGTTGCGATGATTTGCGGGGTTGCACATCGAGGATGCGTCACCCAGCCAAGGTGATGCGAGGTCTTAGTCAGAGTTGTCACCCAGCGTCATTTCCGAGGAGCTGTCTGGCTACGATGCAAGGTCCTCCATCATCGTCTGTTGCAGTGATTCTGCTCTTAGAACAGAACTATGCTTAGAACCATAGAACATCAGTAGGTAGGGACAAAGTCGCCATACCACATCAGTATCCATAAGTCCGAGACTGACTAGCTATAATGCCTCACTTGCTGTCTAAAACTTACCAGAGAAGAAAGTGAATTGGCACCCCAGAACACAACACTCAAAGCCGTCTTTGGGATCAGTGTAACAGGACACACCCTTTCGCTCTCACTTGTACTCGTCCACAATAAGATAACCAGGAGACATGCACGAAGTTTGAATATTTATTTAAACTATAGTGCTCTGGGGGGCGTGGCCAAGCAGCATGGCCCGACAGGACGTGAGCTCCTTCGGCTCCCGACCGGCCAGCCCAACTAATCCTGCATTATCCTGTCTACCGCTGCCCACGCGTGTAGATTCTATGCGGCGGAGACCCCGATCGCAGCTGGTGCCCCTTGGAGGGGGAGTGGGGCCGGAGACCGGGCTGGGGGCGGCGCGGCGCGTTCCGAGCCCGCCGCGCTCGTGACCCGATTCTACGCGATTCCGGGGCTGCGGCCTGCACCTACCGGATTTGCGCCGGACATCGCGGCGGGGGGCCCTGCGGGACGTTCCGCCCCGTGAACATACCATCGGAGGCCCGGACCGGCCTCTGCCTGCCCTGGTGGCCCCGGCGCCTGTGGGGGGGGGCCGGGCCCTGGCGCACTGTCCTTGGATAGATCCCAGCGAGGATCCTACCGGCGGCTGAGCCCCCTTGGAGGGGGAAGGAGATCGGGTGCCAGCCTGGGGGCGGCGCTGTGCCTTCAGCGCCCGCCGCACTATCAGCCCGTACCCACGCGTCCCCTCATCGCGCTCTGGCCCTGTGCCCCCGTGCCGGCCCTGGCGAGCCGGGGACCTGACGGCTGGTGGCGGCCGCCCTGGGATATCGGGTGGTCGCTTATACTCCTGACGGGGGTGGAGCACCTGTGACTCCGTGAGGTGATACCTGCTGGTGGCCCCCCCGGTGGATCGGTGAGCCGGCGACGAGGTGAGACGGTCCGACTTGTGGGCCCCCCTTCTTGTGGCAACTGGCTGGCCTGCCTTGCCAGTACTTTACGGCCCTGGCAGGCCTTATCTAACCTCTGCCTGGAGGCGACTGCTGTGTGACGAGAGAGCCCTCCCTGCCCTGGGGCGGGGACCACCGGCTGGATCCCTGGGACATTGACCACGCGTGCCTCCCTGTGGTCCTGGGCTCGTGGTTGGCCCTCCGGGTCGGCCTGGTCCTGGTGCGCTGGGAACTGCGATCCCCCACGCTGCCGGAAGATCCGCCTGTGAGACGGGCGTGTGCGTGGTGACTGAGGCCTTCCGAGGTGAATCTAGGCCTGGGGACTGCGGCGTCTGCGGACCCCTGCAGGATCCTTAGTTGACTGCGACATGGGTAAGGACAAGGTGCCCCGTGCCTCTAACCCCAACACTATTACGCAGTATACTACACAACGCATCCCCACGCAGCGCATCACGCGCCAGTCGGGACTGGATGGAGACGGGGATGAGCCGTCTCGAGCTGAACTCTTGGAGGCGATACAGGGATCCCGCACTGCCCTAGAGAAACAAATAGAGACAGTCTCCATTGATGTGAACCTGTTGCGAGCTGATCTTCGTAAGGTGGCGGATAAGGTCTCAACGGCGAAGGGAGACATTGTTCAGCTTCGTGGGGATGTGGCCTCCCTGAAACAGCAGGTCTCTCAGCTCACCCAGACTGCCGGGGCGTTGGAGCGCCGAGCGGAGGAAGCGGAAGGTAGGGCCCGTCGAAGCAACATCAGGGTCCTAGGTATTCCAGAACGCGCGGAACAGGGAAATGCGGAGCAATTTCTAGAGAACTGGGTACGCACTAAATTATGCCCCGTGGGCCTCTCTGATGTATTCGTGATAGAGCGAGCCCATCGGGCGCTGGTCCCGCCGCCGCCCCCGGGGGCGCCTCCTCGGGCACTCATTGCCAAAATTCTGAACTATCGAGATAGAGACTGTATTTTGAAAGCGGCAAGAGAATCGAAAGACCTCACCTTCGATAACGCTAAAGTCTCCATCTATCCGGACTACACCCGCCAAGTCCAAGAACAACGGAAATCTTTCCTGGGTATCAAACAGCGCCTACGGGAACTTCACCTCCAGTACATGTTACTGTATCCTGCGAAACTTAAGGTGATGGCCCTGGGCAGGGCTCATTTCTTTGATTCCCCGGAGGCGGTGTGGGAGTGGCTTGAGGTCAGAGGAGAGGCCCTCCCGCAGCATGAACAAAGAGGTTCCCGGAGCAACTGGGGGACCAGACCCCCCGAGAAGCCGCAGGTCCAGGCGCAGGCATCGCTCAGCGGGTGATGCCCAAGAGGAGCACCAGCGGATCACGGTGGGAGACGATGGAACCCTGCGAGTGGACTCTTCGGATCCAGAGGGCTCTCCCTCACAGCCGGCGATGGTAACATCTGAAGGGAGACTGGTACCAGAGACTCTCCCGTCGCCTAGTCATGAGGTCCCAGAGACTGTCATGGACCCACCTACGTTATTAACAGACCCGGCTTAAAGATGGTACCCTACTCTTTCTTTCCTGTTTCCTCGCTCATGAGGCTGGGGCGGCGGAGGGCCGGACATTGGGGGTCCAATGCTCATGGTATCGCAGAGCCCTTGGAGACGGGCCTGCGGTGCTAATGTCTCTGTCTGACCTCACTTTCTCTCTTTCCTCCTCACCTCTTTCCTTTACCCCTTTATTAGCCTGTTTCTTTTCTCTTCTCCCTTCCTGGGGGGCTTGGGTGGGAACGTTCAGCTGAGAATATGGCGGCTGAGCCTTGTGGGCGCTGCCACTTAATTTGGTCCTGTGGCTTTACATGCTAGTTGGGGCGGAGCGGTTATGACCGTAGGTTAAGCGGTGGCTGGCCTGCGTCGGGAGTCCGAATTGGGGGGGGGGGTGTTTCTTATGTGGTTTTTTCTTTGCTTTGTGATTTTGGCCCCGGTTGGGCTATTGGGGCAGCTGTGCACGTCCTGGCGCCAGCGTGGGAAGGGCATTTCTGCGCGTGTTGTCAGTAAATTGCTCGGGGGAGGGGGTGGGTTCTTCTAGGTGGGAGTGTGGGGGTTCTTTTTTTAGGCATTGTATGTACAGATCCGGAGGCTCGGGGGGGTGCAGGGCAGCACGGGGCAGAGAACACATGACGTATGGCCACCTTAACATCCAGGGGATTTAAATTTTTAAGCTGGAATGTGAGGGGGCTGGGCACGTGCACTAAGAGATACAGAGTTTTATCCTTCCTCCGCAGACACCAGGTCTCGATAGCGTGCCTCCAGGAGACGCATCTCACCGATGAAGGGGCTCAGAAATTAGCGAAGAAATGGCGGGGTCAGGTTTTTCACTCCTCCTTCTCTTCCTACGCCAGGGGAGTCCTTGTTTGGGTGGCCCCGGGGACCCCGTTTGCCCTCCAGTATGTAGAAGCTGATATTCATGGGAGATATTTGCTCCTCAGAGCTAAGCTTGACGGGAGAGACATTGCAATCATGAATATCTATGCACCCAACACTGATGACCCAGACTTTTTTCAATCCCTGCAGGAGGTCCTGGTGTCCGAATTAGAGGTCCCGTTGATCTGGATGGGAGACTTTAACTGAGTCCTGGACTCCGATCTAGATAGGTCCCCACCCCGTACTGGAACAAAACCAAGGATGACGGTGAAACTCCGTGAGGTCATGGAAAATATTGGGGCGCAGGATATATGGCGCCATGGGCACCCCACTCAGAAAGTCTACACTTGTTTCTCACCCACTTACAATACATACAGTCGCTTAGACCGGTTCTTAATCGCAAACCCGAGCATGGCTATGTCCCTCGAGGTGACTTATCACGCACGATTCCTATCTGATCATTCCCCGGTCGCATGTGTGGTTGGTTGGGGCCGCCAGGTTAACCGTCCACGAGTCTGGAGGCTCCCGGCAGAGGTCCTTGAGGACCCTGTGGGGAAACACCATCTAGCAACCGCCATAACGGATTATATTGACCTCAATTGGAACGAGCCGGACCTGTCTCTAGCTACGAAATGGGACGCCCTGAAAGCTGTAGTGAGAGGGGCATGCATGAGCCTCACATGTGGGGTGCGGAAGCAGCTCCAACGCGAGCTCCAGGGAGAGGAACGTCGCCTCTTGGAGGTACAGACCTCCGCGACCCTAGACACAGGGGGGGTGGATGAGGAGCATGGCATCCGGGAGCGCATCCACGACATTTGCGATAGACTCGACAAATATACACTCACGAATTATAGACAGCGCCTTCATAGAGAGGGGGACAAATCGAGCCGTCTCTTGGCATGGGTGCTGCGGCAGGAACACGCCCCGGCGGCGATTGTGGCTTTGAGGGAGCCCGCGGGCGGCCTTGTCCACTCGGAAGTGGGGCTGTTGTGAGTCCTACGATCACATCTGCAGGCAGTGTATGCTGCGGACCCTGCCATCACCGAGGCCGCTTATCTCCCTTATCTCCAGGACCTGACCCTACGATCTATCCCTGAACCGACGCGGAAGGAACTTGATGTACCCCTAACGTTGGGGGAGGTACAGTCCGCTCTGCAGCACCTTCCACGCGCCAAGACCCCGGGTAGCGATGGGTTCCCACCGGAATTTTATCAGGCATTCGCGGCTACTCTCCCCCGTCTCTTGCTGCAGGTCTATCTTGAAGCCTTTGAGAAAGGACAACTCCCACCCAGTATGTCACAGGGGGAAATCTGTATGATCCCGAAGCCAGGAGGGGATGTTCATGAGCCCTCATCGTACCGACTGATCACCATGATCAATACGGATGTCAAAATCTTATCCACACTTTTAGCTACCCGTTTGGCGCCCAATATGCCTCACTTGGTCCACGAGGACCAGTGTGGGTTCATACCAGGACGCAATACGGCCATGAATCTACGCCGGCTCAATCATGTCCTCCATGAGGTACGTGACCCGGAGGACCAGTTAGTCCTGGTCTCTATTGACCTCGCCAAGGCGTTCGACACGGTAGATTGGGGATATCTCCTCGAGGTTCTCCATGCTGCGGGGTTGGGTCCCAACTTCTGTCGTTGGATTCGTATCCTCTATACGGCACCCCGCGCGAGAGTTAAACTTGCGGGCGCGTGCTCGGAGGATTGGCAACTGGGTCGGGGCACTCGTCAGGGGTGCCCCCTCTCGCCCTTGTTGTACGCCCTGGCTATTGAACCTTTTGCGGTCCGGATCAGGGCCGAGATGGACAAATGGGGGATCAGGGTAGGCGACACGAGCCACGTTATCTCCCTTTATGCTGACGATGCCCTCTTTTACTTGGCTTCTCCCCGGGACGCGTTGCCGATTATTACTGCACCAGTTGGACCGGTTTGGAGAGGTCTCAGGCCTGCGGCTTAACCGCGGCAAGTCCCTGGTCTTCCCGCTGGCGGGATTGACCTCGGTGCCCTCGGAAGAGCTACCGGACTTGGGACTGCGATGGGAACCGGCGGGCTTTCGTTACTTGGGGATCCAGGTGGCCCCGACGGACGCGCAGGCGTTGACCCGGAATGTCGACCGTACCCTTGCTTCCTTGCGGCAATCGGTGACCTTTTGGAATACTCTCCCCCTGTCCTTAATGGGCAGGTTGGCCATCTCTAAGATGGTGATGCTCCCTAGGATACTCTACGTCCTTCAGAACTCTTTATGCCCATTGCCTTCGCGCGTCTTTAAAACTTTGGACACGTTACTTACGTCCCTCCTGTGGGCGGGCCGCCGCAGCAGGGTAGCTCTCAAGACTATCTCACGAAGTTATGAGGAGGGTGGGCTGGAAGCCCCACGCTTCGACCTATACTACTATGCGGCCCAATTACAGCCTGCGGCGCGGTGGCTCACAGATGGGGATAACTGGGAGAAACGCCTCTTCTCTGGCAGAGCAGATACCCAGGCATTACAGGAGGCGTTGATGCGGGGCAGGGGGTCAGGGGCATCTCTTCCCTACCTTGTACGGCACACTGCAGGTGTGTGGCAACGATTTGCGGAGAGGATCTTACGAAGGGCCCCCTTCCATAGGGAGCTTTCGATTTGGATATTGGCTCCCTTTATAGACATGGGACAATACATGTCCTTTCAATCTTGGAGGGAGGGGGGATGCGAGGTACTGGCAGACCTCTTTCCCAGTGAGACTTTCCTTACTTTTGAACAGGCGGAGGAGAGCTTTGGCCTAGGCCATGGACAGTTTCTACACTATCGCGGACTCCAAGATGTGGTGAAAACCACCTGGCCTCAGTACCCAGATATTCCTACCCCGACCCACACCCTTGATATTCTACTTACATGTGGTTCGGGTCGCAAATTGATCTCCCTTCTCTACGCGGCTATGAAGCAGGACTCCACCCCCCCGGTCCCACCATCGCGGGCGGCCTGGGAGGCAGACTTTGGGGTCCACCTGGGCGAGAAACAATGGGCACACATAGGCTCCATCACACGTACAGTCTCCTGTAACACCAGATTTAAATTGACGCACTTTAACTTTCTGCACCGCACCTACATCACCCCGGTATCTCTGAGCCGTCTTCCAGGTGACAGGGGAGACCGCTGCCCTAGATGCGCTGCGGAGAAAGCAGGTTTTTACATATGGCATGGGATTGTCCCAGGGTTCAACAGTTCTGGGTAGCGGTGGTGAGCAAGATTATCACTGTGACAGGTATCCAGGTGGAAATAGCACCCTTGAGTTGCTTGCTGGCGTCTGTCCGGAAACCTAAAAAAAAGAAACTCCCCTATAAGCTCCTGCAATTAATGCTGGTGCTTGCTAGGCGCAGGATAGCAATTACTTGGATGGGGCAGTTGAGCCCAGAGGTCCCTATCTGGCTTAGGGATGTTAGGGAGTGGTCTCTAGCGGAAGAAGCTCACATGAAACTCACCCGAAGGGATGTGAAGCTGGAGGACGACCTACTGGTCTGGCGCGAAATGTGCACTTCTGGGCTGGCGGAGGGAGGGCCCTCCTCTTCGGAAAGCACTGATGGTGGGGGGAGCGGGTCCGATGGCAATGAAACACCTAACTGAATTGAGGGGCCGGGGGTTGCCCTCGGTGTGCTGCGCATTGTGCACTGTGCTTGTCCCAAGCTTTCCTTTTTTGCATTGTAGCCTGTTTCTCCACGAATATTGTCCCCCATTATGTCTTTTCTTCCCCGCAGGCTGCCTTCTGTACTTGTCACCAGTGCTATCAACGGTATATTACTGTACGTCATGTCAATGCCTATTTGTTGTTGTAGTTGTACTATATAAAAAATGACAAAGTTTAAAAAAAAAAAAATTATAGTGCTCTGAAATGCAGCATACGTGCCACAATTAGAAAACAAATGCTTACAAAAAATACTGTTAGCATGGTTAATCCATATATCATGAAAAACCTGTTGCAGGGATTCTGCCCAAAAACAGAACTATGCATAGGATTATGGGACCTTAGTGTATAGGGACTGAGTCATCCTACCACCTTAGTACTCATGAGCCCAGGACTGACTAGCTATAGTGTCTCACTTGCCCTCCTACTCACGGAGAAACAAGTGATTAGACACCCCAGAACACAACACTCCTGAATCGGTCAGGAATCGCGGTTGCTAGACACACTCTTTCCCTCGCACTCATGTACTTGTCCACCTGACAGAGACCCGAACAAGTAAAAAAATATTTATTTTAATTAACGTGCTCTAGTATGTAGTACACGTGCCACAACAAGCAGAAACATGCATAATACAAATACTGTCAGCATAGCAGTTAGTCCATAAATCATGAAAGGTGAAGTCATTATGAAATGGCAATATAGCCTAACCTCCCTCCCCTTGCATGGAAGCTCCATTATTATATATGAGAAGATCTGTGGGCTTTGTCTGCAGACCCCATACCTTAGCCTATAGATGGTAGATCTACATCATAGGTGCTGTCTCGCTCTTCTCCCTGGAAAGGTCCCCCTCCAAGTGTGTGCTACCTATTTGTGTATTCCAGTAAGACCAAAGTACGTTGTCCCAAACAACAGCTGCATCAGTATGTTTTGTCTAGGTGCTAAGGCCTGGCCAGAACAAAATAACAAGGGGCATTGTTGTTCGACCTTGCTTACAATGTTCAGACTAAATCCCAGGAACCTGCAGGGAGTGAACACAGCGATGGGTTCTCATGTGAAAATGGCAGTAGAGACAGTTGCAAAACAAAGTCTTGTAGTGACGTGCGCAAAGCAGTGGGCAATCTACAGCACACTCATGCTAACTTAGAGAAAACAACAATGTCCCCATGGGCCATATGACAAACCCTGTCATTTCAAAGGACAGAGTAACCTGAACCCCCCTCCCTTGCTAATGAAGCTAAATGATTATATATCAAAGATCTCTGGGATTACCGGCAAACCCTGTATCTTAGTATTCACAGATAGATGTTCTACATCTCAGAAGTTGCAGTGCTCTTGTCTCAGAACTTTGGTTCCATGTGTGTGTTTTTGGTTCAAGCACTCATCTATATGATAGGACATGTGTGCACATAAACATCAGCTGCATTCTTGTGTTATGTCTAGGTGCTAGTGCCTGGTCTGAAGAAATAACAAGGGACATTGTTGTTTGACCTTGTCTGTAGTGTTCAGACTAAATCCAAGGAAGAGAATAGAACGCAAAAACATATGCAGGTTCCATGTGAAAGTACAATGTGGCACAAAAGCAAAACTTGTTTATATGGTAACGTGTGCATTGGAAAAATAAGGTCTACAATGTGCACAGTTACGCTAACAGGGAAAACTACAATGGGCTATGTAGGAAACACACAATATGTGGAGGAGGCCATCGACAAAGGGGCTTGTGATGCGTGGTTCTCTGTTGGTGATACATTGCGCAGGGGAGCAGACCTTCAGAGCAGCAGTCAGTAGATTGGCAGTCCTTTCAGCAGCACAGCAGTCCTTCCTGGCAGAGTCCATAGGACCAGAAGTGTACTGAAGAGTATGTGTCTAAGGTCTGATATTTATACCTGGTGCCTTCTTTGAAGTAGGAGAAGCTTCAAGAGGATCCCCTCTGAAGTGCACAGGTTTCCTGTCTCATCTACCCTGGCTCTAGCCTAACAGGGGTTATGCAGCCCTTTGTGTAAAGGCAGGACACAGCCTAGCCGGGTATAAGTGGGATTGTAAACACAAAAGAAACTCTGGGCCTAGATAGTTGGAAGAATGTTATGTTATGTTATGTTAACTAAGCTTGTAAAGCGCGCAGCTGCCTCAGCAAAGAGGCGTCCCGGCGCTAGCAGCAGAAAGGCATGGAGGCTAAGATACTGGGCAAAGCAGCAAAAGAAGAAGTGAACATAAAAAGATAAAATTAGGCCGCAGGAAAGAGGTAGGTCTTAATGGCTTTACGAAAGGCCAGCAGGCCATCCAGACTTCGAATCTGACAGGGCAGAGAGTTCCATAACTTGGCTGCTAAGCAACGAAAGGACCGCCCCCCGGCCCGGAGACGGTTCACTCGAGGGATCACAGCCAAGTGTTGCCCCAAAGAGCGCAGCTGGCGTCCAGGAACATAAGGTACCAACAAGTTGGCCAAAAGCCCGGGAGACGCAAACTTAAGGATTTTAAAGGATAGGCAAAGAGCCTTAAATTCGATTTGCTTAGCCATGGGCAACCAATGTAATTGCCGGATAGCACTGGCTATAGAGCATCTGCGCGGGAGCCCCAACAGGGCTCTGGCGGCTGCATTTTGGACTCGCTGCAAGCGCACCACCTCAGCCTGATTAGCCCCAAGGAGGAGCGAGCTGGGGTAGTCAAGTCTAGAGAGTATTGCCGCCTGGACGATCAGCTGACGAGTGGGTGGATCAAAGAACCCCAGCAGGGGTCTAAGCCCACGAAGAAGGCCGAAACAAGTACCGGCTACCTTCTTGGTGTAATCCTGGAAGCTGAGGGTGGAGTCCATCCAGACCCCTAAGTTGTTAACCGCTGTCTTGGGGACAGGCGCACTACCAAGAGAGGTAGGCCACCATTGCTCACTCCACAGGCTACTATCTTTCCCCACCAGCAACACCTTGGTTTTATTGGCGTTAAACTGGAGGCAGTTGGAGGTCATCCACTCCGCGACTGCCGCCAGACCACTTCTAAACTTGGAAGCATCCTGCATAGAGTCGTCGGAGAGGGCCACCACCAACTGCGTGTCGTCAGCGTAGGAGACCATAGTGAGGCCTTTGTCCCTAGCCACCGTAGCAAGGGGTTGAACTTACAGGTTAAAAAGTACCGGACTCAGAGCGGAACCCTGAGGCACCCCCTGCCCGATGCACTGGACACGGGAGAGAAACAGGGGGGGGGCAGTCACTTGGAATGTTCTCCCTGACAGGAAAGATTTAAACCATTCCAAGGCTAAGCCAACAACACCCGCATCCTCCAGACGACGTAAGAGAATCTTATGGGCAACCGTGTCAAATGCGGCACTGAGATCGAGCAATATCAATGCCGCAGTGTGCCCTGTGTCCAGAATGGTCCGCAGATGCTCGTTAACAGCCAAGAGCGCAGTCTCTGTACTGTGTCCAGGGCGGAAGCCATTCTGGGAGGGGTCCAGGGTGCCATTACTATTAAGGAACCCTGTTAGGATGTTATTCACATGAGCCTCAGCAATCTTGGCTACCCAAGGTAGAAGGGATATGGGGCGAACATTTTCCAGCTTAGCTGGGTCCAGCGAAGGTTTTTTCAGTAGTGGAACCACCATGGCCTGCTTTCAAGTCACAGGGACCACGACAGTAGAAAAAGATGAGTTAACGACCTGGCACAAAGGAGCCAGGAGCACAGAAAGAGAGTCCCTGAACTGGGCGGGCTTCAAAGGATCAACCGGGAGCCCGATTTAACTTTACCACACAACAGTAAGAGCTCTTCCTGTGAGATGGGAGAGATAGCCTCCAAAAGATGAGAAGGAGGAGGCCCGTGAGGAGCCATGAGAGATGGAGGCAACAAAGAGAAAGACCTTTAGATAGTTTCTACCTTCTTCACAAAGAAGGTCGCCAGGTCTTTACAGTGTTGCTCAGAGCTAATCACGGAAGCAGTAGAGTTTTTTCTGACTCTGAGATCCTTAAGTATTTTAAAAATACTCTTAGCCGGATTGTGGCTAAGCTTGATTTCATTAGCAAAATAGGCTGCCCGGACAGAGTGTAAAGTCCTATGGTAGCTTTTAATTGCAGCCTGGTAGCAAGCGTTAGCCCCAAGGTCATAATCCTTTCTCCAGCTACGCTCCAACTTTTTCCAAGATTTACGGCTAGCGGCCAGAGAATCGTTGAACCAAGGGTTGGAATCAAAATTACGGCCCTTATACCATTTAGCATGGATGAGAGAATCAAGAGCTTGAAGAATCCAGTTGCATAGTGATCTATAAGACATAACAGGATCACTATGCAATTGAGGAGGGTGGGCAGAGAGAAGAGCATGAAAATCCTCAAGCTTCAGTTTACGCCAGGGGTGTTTAAAAGAGGATGTTTGAGAAGCTCTATGCGGAGGCTCGAAAATCGGAAAAGACATCGAAACCAGATAGTGGTCCGACCAACATACAGGACTAGGTGTCTCAACAGAAGCAAAGGGAATGTTAGAAAAGACAGGGTCCAGTAAGTGACCGGCGGTATGAGTGGCACCTGAGATCAATTGCATTAATTGGCAGGCTGCCAGGTCTGCGAGCAAACTACTGATTTCATGATGGCAATGGGGTGTCCCTTTTAAAGAACGGTTTCCCTCACCCACCCGAAGGTGGCATGCCTCATAATAGGGTTACCTCATGGCACTATGAACCTAGTCATAGTACTGGCTACAACCCCCTCTCTGAGAGGGAGGAGCTCAGGGATGTTTCGTTTGTCTGAAAGAGGTATACTAAATACCTTAAATGAAATGGGTGTGGTGAGGGACGCTAAACAAATATAAATGCGAGTTAAAACTAGTTAAGAGGTACACAATAAGTTTTATTTGGACGTCCCAGACCAGGATTAAAAACAGGCTATAATAGGAAGGAATTAGACCTGTCATAGGGTGCAATATAGGTCATAGGTTCACATGTTTCAGCCTAGTTCCCTCATAAGAGGTGTGGCGGTCTTCTTCAGGACTTTGTGAGTGTTACTACAAGATGTGTGTAACCAAAATGTAATGCAAAACAAAAGAAACATGTTAAATACAGAACCAGCAGTTGGATTGGTACACCACTCAATCAGGGATCCACTGGTCAGAATTGCCTGAAAGACACAACATGTTTCAAATGTCAAGCATACATCATGTAAGGTAAAACATAGCATTCATTTTGAATGGTTCTAGTTCACAGTAAAATCCTGGAGCCCATGATAATTAGTATTGCTTTCTGGGGACCAATACATTAAAAAAAGGAAGTGTAATCAATTGGGATGTGTTAGCTTACCTGCAAAAGTCAGGAAACCTACCCCAACTTAACTTTGCGCAAAACTTAAGGTGGCATAGAGTCCTACAAATTTGAGGGGACGAGTGCAAATCAAATGCTCGAGTGACAAAAGACTCATTTGCAAACAATATACCATGTAGTTTGTTTCATGTTTAGAAGCACAGAGTGTAGAGAGATACAGATACTCTGGGACAGTAGTAGAGCCTGAAATGATGCATGTTAACATAGCAAGCGATATCCTAAGTATCTAGGGGATAGCGGAATAGGTGCCGGTGGTGAGGTACCAAATATCATATGGAAGAACTATGCATCATATATTGTAAGTCTGGAATAGTGCTCGGTTGACTGTTGTGGCCTTTGACATATGATGATGTAACATTTATATCATAAGAGCGGTTAATCATATTTATCTCATGGGCTCACAAACAAAAAAGAAATGCGGTGTTTAGCGCCCCTAGCTTCTGCCCGTTCTTGGATGTACCAACATGTGAAAGGTGGCTGAGGCAGTCTACCTGGCTTCCTTGTTTTGGGGCATGGTGTACCCGACTGCGGTTAACAGATGCATTTTAAATTGCATCCCTGTGTGATAGGATGCAACCATGAGTGTAGAGAAGGACTTAATGACCCATAGTTCCTTCTCACCAAGTGTGACAAGGGAGGACTGGTTATACGACCCCATGTTGTGTAGCCTGAGGGGTGGAGTACATCAGTAAGGCCCCCAATAGCTCGCACATACATGATTCTCTCAATGTCAAATGCACGGACTGCGCCGTGGAAGGTAGTGGATTGCGTCATGGAGTCAAACTGATTCTATAATTTGTGTTTTTGGTTCTTAATTGGGGAGACAACCCAACAATCTTGATTCAGTTGACTCTTGCTTACCTTTTACATGCCTACTCCATGGCTTCCTTCACTGGACTTGCCTTTGATGACTCTATGGCTCAAGACAGTCTCACTACTTCCAGCCTGTTAGACACTACATAACCCAGAACTTGACACAGTCGGATGAGTGGACTAAACTGCTAACACTTAAAAGGATATACACTCGTACCTTAACTCACAGAATATCTTCGCAGCAATTGTGCCCCTACAGGCCTAATTGTCACGAATGTCATGAAAGCTCCAAGATTATTCCTTGAAAACAAAGCCTTCAGAAAAGACTGGTCCCTGATCGCCTGGCGCTGCACTAGGGACTGGTTGGTACTGATCATTAGCGAAACGAATTGTCAATGCTATATTGATTGACATCCAGGTCCTTGAGAATCAGATCAACATTGCTATTTCAGCCACTCTTTTAAGAAAACTGACTGAAGAGACTAACAAGACCAATAAGGATTACAAAGAAACTTCACTGTCATCCAAAATTAAGAATTTTCAGGAAGACCTGGTAAAGGAAGCTGGCTCTGTATATACTATACCAAAATGAGGTATAGTGTGCACAGAGTCCAGTGGAACCCCAAAGGTAGGCAGAGGTAAAAGTAGATAGCACCTTACTCTCTATTTGTGGTAGCTTGGTCGAGCAGTAAGGCAGTATCAGAGGACAGTGTTAAGCATTTGTTGTACACACTCAGTAAGCAAATGAATTCACACACTCAAAGACTGAACTCAGACCAATTTTGTTTGTATAAAAATATTATTTAGTTATATTTATTTTCTAGAACCAAGCAAGCCTGGTACAGGTAAGTATAAATGGTACTTTTCAAGCTTGGTTGAACAATACAAGCAAGCTGAATGAAAATGTTACAGGTTTATAAATCTTTTCAATACAGTGGAAATTGCTGTTAGATTACTTTTAATTACTTTTAAGATAACTTTCTGGATTACTTTTTCTACTCAATGTGATATGCCTAGATTTCACACTGGGACATTTCATAGAGCAAAGGTAAGTAAATCAGTTTTTAGTTATTTGCAGTTTTTCAAGTTCTCATACAAAACCAACTCCACAGAGAACAATTTTCAAGGAAAAACAGTCAGTGTATTCCTATGGAAAAAATGTGGTTAACAGTTAACAGGTAAGTACTTAGTTGTGGGAGTTGGTATTCTGGGGTAAGAACCAGGGTTCCCCCAGGGTCAAGGATGCACTCTCAAAGCACCCTCAGCGGCACTAGGGCGGCCGGGTGCAGAGTGCTGAGGCCCAATGTTATCCAAGGGGAGATAGAGTTCCTCCGGTTGGTGGCTGCTCACGAGCAGGCCACAAGTTTGTGGGAGCAAAGCTCCTGGTGTTAGGCTCAAGGCAAAGGGGAATCCGAGTTAGCACACAAGGTGCACCCACAGCGGCGCAGGGGCAGCTGGGTGCAGGGTGCTGTTTTGGCGTCAGGTGCACTGTTGTTTTCAATGGGGATTCTCGGTTTTGGGTTTTAGCAGCAGGCTCGGTCCAGGAAGACTTCCGGGAGGAACCAACAGCTGGGCAGGTAAGTTGGAGGGCTCGGGGACATAGGTGCACCTCGGGTTCTTTTCTCCAGGGCGGATGGATGCAGGGGTGTCTTTTGAGGTCTGATTTCACCTTACCGGGCCACTCGCGGTTGGGGGAGGGAGGGTCTCCATGCAGAGGCTGCAGGAGACGTCGGGGAGTCCTGGCGGGGTCAACCCACAGTGGACTCTGACTCTGGAGTGCTGGAGGACCTCGCTGGGACTGGTGGGCCACTCGAACTTGTGCCGTAGGAGACCGGTACAGTGGTGGTTCCAGGCATCTTGTTTCTTTGTCCTCAGCAGGCTCAGAGTCTGGTTAGGGAGTTTCTTTTGAACAGAGCTGCTGTTCACAGGAGATCCGGTCTTTGTTGAAGGCAGTTAGTCCTCCGAGGATTCTGGAGGTCTCTGGCTGCAGGACAAGGCAACTTTTGGCGCAGGATCTCCGGAAACTGCAGACGGGCGGGTAGGGCTTGGCCAAGTCAGTTCTTCTCTGCAGTCTCCTCTGCTGGGCGTCTTCTTTCATCTTTCTTCTTCGTAGGTTGTGGGAATCTGTCTTCTTGGTTCAGGGCTGCCCCCCTAAATACTGTATTTAGGGGTTTTTTTTAGGGGTGTCGAGGTCAGTAGCCAATGGGCTACTGACCTTAGGGGGACTACACCCTTTGTGTGCTCACCCCACGTGGGGGAGTGGGCACAATCCCTTATCGTGATTGGAGAGTACCTGCCATCTGCAAGACGGCGGGCACTCAAGAGTGGGCTTCAACTTGCCTCACCCACCTGAGGGGTGGGGTTGGCAGAGGTGGGCACACCTTCTGGGCTGTGCTAATTTTCCACCTGTCTTCCCGCCGAAAGCAGGGGATACGGGAAGGGGGCCTGTTCCTGATAGCAGGAGAGGCTGGGAGTCACATTACAACGGCGGCAAGGCCTTTGAAGTACCCTGCCACAGATGGCTCTTCCTGGCCTGGGGGAGGTGTGACCACCTCTGCCCAGGAAAGGCTTTGTTTCTGGGCTTAGGGAGCGAAGGCTCCCACCCCAGGGTTCCAGAAACGTGTCTCGTGGTGACAGGCTGGTGTCTACCAGTCAGGGAACCCACCAGAGGCTGGTCGTTTTTCAGGGGGCATCTCTAAGATGCCCTCTGAACTCATGTTTCATTAAATCCCACACTGGCATCAGTCTGGGTTTAATGTGCTGAGAAGTTTGATACCAAACTTCCCAGTTTTCATTAAAGCCATTATGGTCCTGTGGAGTTTGTAATGACAAACTCCCAGCACCATATACACTTAATGGCATTACTGCACTTACAATATCTAAGAATTGGTCTAGACACTGTAGGGGTACAGGGCTCATGCACCTGTACCCTCACCACTGGTGTAGTGCACTCAGCTAGAGGGGTGGCTGGACTATGCCATGGCAGTGGGTTGTAGGTATGGCACACAGGGATGTTTGCCATGTCTACTCTTCACTTTGTTTTGCACCAAAGCATGCAGCCTGCAATGTCAGTATGTGTGTGTAAAGGTACAGGGCCTCTAAGGATGGCACAATAAGTGCGCAGCCCTTAGGGGCCTTCCCTAGCCAGTGCCCTTGGTACCCATGGTACCTTTTACAAGGGTCTGACATGTGGCCAGGGAGGTGCCAATTGGGGGTACAAGGTACAGTTTTGGGAAAGAACACAGGCCCTAGGAACCTGAATGACAGCGCCCCAGGGCACATCAAGTCAAAGTGCATCAGTAGTCTGGCAAAAAGTGGGGGTGTTACTGCAACAGAAACCCAGCTTTCTACACCTGGCACGATTCTCCCTTCAAGATTTATCCATACACCACTGATGACTACAAATCCCCTGAATTCAATCAGCAGGGACGTGGATACGGGTCAGGAAATTCCACTTCAGATTCAGACCAATGGTCTAGTTACTACGATTCCAGCACCAGTAGATTATAACGTTCAGCATCCCGGAGGAGAGGATGAGGGAGATGGCGAGGCAAGAATTTCATACCACCGCAACAACAGTGGTGGCCGCCGGGACCGTGGAACTATCCAATGCCTCCTTTCCAGCAACTTATGCCACATTTTCAACTGCCTCCCCTCTTCTTAAACCCCACATGTTTTAGAACAGGGCCAGGGCAGATCATGAAGTAGGAAGCAGCAAGCACACCTTCATTGGAGCCCTCTGGTGTCTCCTAGCCATACGCGGAGCATGACAAAAACAGATGTCCAACCGAGCACCAGCAGCAATACGACTTGATTGTGAACTTGAATAAAAGTATCCTGACGCCGTATGAGTCGAAGTTACTCAATAGAGGCTTAGGATTTGTTTCCAGTTATCAAGAAACATTTTTCAAATCCACAAGGAATTGTCACAATTCTTCAGTAAGATTAATCTACAATTCTTCTTTGCCAATAAAGAAGAGCCCGTGACCATCGGTCAATCCACCAACACCAACCTGTTCAAGAAGTCTACGTTCAATCCTCCGCCACATCTGGTACCTTCGGAGGTTATAACCTTCGAAAAAGCAGTTCTGAAGGCCCTCGAAACAAACATCACATCGAACAAACAAGCTTTCTGCAATTTGTCCCAAGATGGACAACAGGCTCTACAGACGTTGAGCATGGATGAGTCTGTAACTATCAAACCAGCAGATAAAGGAGGCACCATTGTGCTTTTGGATATCACCTCCTACAGAGAAGAATGCCTGAGACAATTGGGTGTAAGGAGCGCGTATCGCCCGCTGAAAATTGACCCTAATAGGAGACTCCTTGCAACAATCACCTCTATTAGTGAGGATGCAAAGGATAATGGCTGGTTGACCTTAAAGGAAGCTGAGTTCCTGGTCAACAAGGGCCTGGTTATCCCCTACTTATGTGCCCTTCCTAAGATTCACAAACCCCAGAGGCCACCGCATGGTCGTCCGATTATCTCTGGAATGGCTCCCCTTTGGAGCCACTGTCTCAGTTCAGTTTGACTCTTTATTCGACTATCAAAAAAAGGTAGCCATAAAAGTACAATCATATTACATTTAAAAAACAAGTTTAAGAAAAGCAGGTACAATCGCAAATTTAAAATCAATTCATTTCTTGCGTTATATCAGGGTACATTCTCACTTTAATAGACTTCAAAATAAACATGGTATCATTATAGCATAGAGGAAAATAGTCTACGAGGCTATTAAAATCAATTCAATTTGTTTTACACTATAGCTGGATGCTTTTCCTCACATTGATCGATTTCAAGATGAACAGGGTAATATTATAGCATATTAGGGATCACCTAGTGTCACCAGGAATTTCATTGCTACTTTATGTGACCTAATGTTATGGGCGACAAACAATGGTTTAAGATAAAAGCACCTAAAATGTTGATAAAAGTTACAGAACAACATAAAGTGCAATGTGTTTTGTTTACTTTTGTTATCACAGGCACATAGTTCCATGTCGGATGGATGAGTCCTCGTTTTTGGAAATGCAACGAGATAATGAACAATGCCACATCTCAATCTTAGTAGCACAAAACGGTGCTGGACATAAGTCACATATGACAAGTAATTATTAGTACCCTCCTCTAAGCTATACGATTTGTGCAGGGCGACAGTAGGTTTGTTCTGCTTGGTCTTTGATCTCAAGTCCAGCCTAAACTGTAAATAGGAGTCTCTAATCTCCATTGTATGGGACAATATTTTTGATGTCTCTGACCATACTGATATCTTAAACAAATTTTCTAAAGAGGAATTAATATATAATAACCACAGAATTTTTAGTGCATCGTGCAAATTGAGCCAATCTAAAATAATTTATTTGGTAAGAGCCGTTTCTTCCCTTTTCCAAATTGAGGCCCACAATAACAGTGGTCTGACCAATAAAAGGTCTTCTAAAAACTGGAGCCCCACCTTGTGATGTACAATAGAGTTTGAAGCAGATGGCGGTAAATATAATAAACGTTTCAGGAAATAATTTTCTTGCGTTTGCTGGACCATGCTCTTTACGTAGCCCCAAAGACCTGCCCTGTAAAGAGCTATACTTGATCCTTTTGCTTTATATCTAGCTACCATCTCGTTAATAGGCCTATTGCCTAATTTTGAAGAAAACTTAAAAATCCCTTGGATTGCCCTGCTCATTTAAGCTCTATTATTTAAAATATGTTGGGACCAGGAGCCGTTGTCTGAAAATAAAATGGCAAGATAGCAAAAGGAATTACCAGTATTAATTGGGGTACTGTCAATAAAAAAAAATTGGTGGGGTTTTGGTTTAGGCCCACAGACCATGGTAAATGTTTTTGATTTATTAATTACCATTTTCCTTTGTGTCATAAATGTTGAGAACACATCCATCAGTCTCTGGAGGCCTGCTGGGGTTCTTGCTAAAAGTACAGCATCGTCCTCATATTATAAAACGGGTATCGGATGACCTGCCGCCCGTGGGGCATCGGCCTGTATTGTCTGTAGATAATTATCTACCCCATTAATAACGAGCATTGGCATAGCCAATAGGTCTCGCCTTTGGGACCTTATAAGTGTTTAGCCATGCAACAGTTGATGTTGTTGCACCAAGGATATTGTGCTGCATAACTAAATACTTATAAGGTCCCAAAAGCGAGACCTATTGGCTATGCCAATGCTTGTTTTGGTCAGTCACTGCAGGGAATATCCTAGCAGTGAGGGACAGTATAAATAAAAAATGTTCAAAATACTCCATGTCATTGGAGGAAACTCCTATAGTGTTGGAGCCATAGCTTTTACGTTTACAAAAAACAAAACCCACTTTCTGAGTTTGTTTTTGAAAAGTATAAACTTTTAAAGGTTTGGTGTAAGCGTCCATCACCAATGACGGATGCACACCAAACTTTTGAATGGCTTTTTATGAGTCGCCATGAGGACAGTTGATTCAGACCGATAGAGTGCACCACAGGGCTGGCAGTGAATTCTAAATCTGGCAGGCGAAGTAAAGGCACGGTGACAGACATAAAGTCCTCCGCCGCCCTTGTAATAGTGAGCCTCAGCAAGGCCTACCAGTGCTTAGGGGTTCTCCCTTCTCTGCACAGAGTCCTCAGACACTTAGGAAGAAGTTGGCACAGAAACTGAAATATAAAAGACAGAGTTTATTAAACCTTATAAGGTGGAGCTAACATTCACACATCACCCTTCAGTAATGCATGAAGTAGCACACTGAATGGAAGGATCCTGGTCCTTTTATACCCACACAGGGGCTCAAATGAAGGCGGTACAAACACAAATGCTGGTTGTAGGTACATATAAGGTCATACAGAGAATGCACAGTCGACAAGTGGGTGGAGCTAACAGTTTCTACTTTTAGTAGACACATCCTGACATTTATAAACTTGAAACAGCTGCAAGCTCAACTGAGCATGTGCAAAGCAAGAGGAACTAAAGTTAACTTGTCTCTAGGCAGATTTCAAGAGCAGTTGACAGGAAGGTAGGACAGAGCACATGGTGTGCACATGGTAGCACATGGCAGCCAAAATGGCTGCCAGAAATACAAAATGGATTCCACAAAGCGGACAATTTAGCCTCTAAATACAGGCTGTCTTCAGCCAATGCTTAACTTAAGTGCTGCCAAATTACAACAGACGGCCCTTTCAGCATTGGCTGAAGACATTCGTTTATCTGGGGTAATCTAGATATTCATCCCGTACATCTATTAACATTATTTCGGCCACCTCTTTATTCAACATTTGTTGGGCCTTTGTTTCAGCAACGTTCCCTCTTCCCAGGTATACAAGCAGAGATGCAAATGGAGCAAAGCATTGGACCACATTGGATACATACACAGCATGTAAAAAGTATTAATCATTACACACAGGATAGTCAGTAGCTTCCAGCTCCAAGCAGAAACAAGAGTCCAAAATCATCTAGTCTAATTCTAAGTTTCAGGGCTCTGATGTATTTCAGTGACTATCTATTTCAATTAATAGCCAACAGCACATACTTAATAAAAACATTTTCAATAGACTTTTCCAGTATTTCTTTTGTGAGGGCTAAAATATCAATTTAGTATATTTTTAGGAGGAGGGCAAAGTAATATTTGTCAACTGCTCAGGAAAACATTTTTCGTGTAGAATAAGCATTATAAGTAATGCAAATATTAAAGAAGTCAGACAGATTATTACAAAAACCATCCTGGCTCCAAAGGACCAGGAGGACCACACAGGGCCATAGGAATTAGGACAAGGAGCCGCAAAGGGCTGCTCCTCCTCAAAAATGGGACGACCAAAGGGGTACATTACTAACAAAAAAAAGAGTCCTTGGGAAATTTTAGCTGCTGTGGAACCAGCCAGAGGGGAGTCTTCTCCCTGTGTCCGTTTGAGCCTCACAGGCAGGCTCTTGTTGTTCCCACGGTGGAGCTGCACAACTCGCAACTCAAGAATCACGGCCCAGTTTGAGAAGAAAAAGTCTTTCAACGATCCTGTCCAGTGTCTCAAGCAGTGCACAAGTTCTCTTCACTTTAATCTAACAGGCACCAGAGGCACAGCACCTGTACCCTAAACTCAAGTCCTTCCCTAACTCCTATATTGCTCTGCTGGCGCACTGCTCTTTTGTTAGGGCCACAAATTGCATCCAGTGTGCCCAGGTATCTCTTGATCAACAAACAAAGGTGCAAACTTGCATTCACTTTGGGACCAGGATTAAGAGGCCTGATGCTAGGATCTCTGAAGCAACCCTTGTTTCAAAAGGGGTCACCTCAAGCAAAGCCTCCTTGCCGTTCTGGTCGGTCTGTGACTCTCTCAGCTGGGCATCAAAAACTTGATCCATGATTTCTCCTTTCTGATTTGTGACCCCGTCTTTCGCCCAAGACAGTGGCAGGGGTACACAATTCACATCCCAGGGCTTCCGCCTTCACTGAGGTCCTAGTTGCCAGCAACGCCTGTGCTGGTTACCTTCACTTTGGCTTCAAGCTGCAGTGGCGCTGACTCCCCAGGCTGGATCTGATGTCCGGGCCCCTCTGGCAATGGTTGTAAGGCAGCAAATATCTATTGGTGGACAGAACAAGAGGTCTTTAGACAAGGCACAGAAATAATCTATCAACAGAGAGGATAGTCTCAGAATACTTTCTTAGTCCTGGGGCACCCCATACATTAGCAAGGCACCCAAGAACCACTTCATCTATCTAAGAGTAGAAAACCCTGGACCTATTGGTAAGTATAAAAGGAACGTTTTGGTGAACTGACAAGAGTAATACATCACCCAATCCCAAACAGCCAAGGAAGTCTGTGTTCATTTACTAAATTCTGAGGAAAAGAGAAAACAATACAGACATACTCCAAATACTTACATTGGTGTATTCCTATATTACTAATCTGAAGAACCCTCAAGAAAAAGGAAATGTTCTACACTTTTACTCATAGATTTTACATTACTTATACAGGACTGCAGACACTTGTAAAATAATTTCTCTTACATGTTATGCTTAGGACCATGCTCTCATGTTATAGGCGCAGCAGGAAAATCTAAAACTGCTAATTTAACAGGGATTCTTATTGCAAAAAGAACTAAACTTCAACATAGTGGGTACATTTTCTTCAGCAGAACATGTTATGACAAACAAACTCCTATAAAACAATATTTTCCTTCAAAATGTTTGCTAAGGATCACATGAGCGTCTTTCCTGCATTGTACTTTTCACGATCTGGACTATGTAACATCATTTTCAAAAGGAAAAAAACCCTATCTCCAGCTCTAATAAGGGCTGTCAGCTTATTGACAGAGACTAGCTAATAAAAAACTAGCAATGCCCTTGCAAAACTGTATAGAACATGAGAATAACATAAACAATAATAGTGTTGCCACCTGAGATTTTTGAACAGAAACCGCCACTATACAGTTCTCCTTAAAGATCAAATAAGGGAACATCAATCTGTTCTACTCATTCTTTCATACAGGATGGGCAGTAACATAGCTTAGATTGTATCATTTTATTAATGCTAACAATTTTAAAACAGTATTACAGAATAGCCAATAACTGTCACATGGCCATTTCCTAGACAGCTTTAGACAGACTCAAAAAAAGTGAGAAAAAGAAGAGAGAAAACATAATTTTGCCTACCCTTAATTTGTAGAGGAGCTAGCCTCCTTCCCCCATTTTGACAGTAGGAAAACCTGAAACAGGTTTTACTTCTGTCAACACTTTCAACCCCTATTTGTAGCAACTGGGCACAAACAAACTTGTAGGAGATATCTTAGAAAGTGGCTGTTCTCTGATTCAGCCTAACACAAGCAAATTGAGTTAACTTTAAACCAATTCCTACAGCAATTGTACTAGATTAACATGAGGGCGCATGGATGCAAACTAAAATCCATTTCCTCCTTATCTTAGCCCCTACACAGTATTCTTTAAACTAAAACCATTATTTTTATATACATGGCAGATCAATGCTCAACTGAGGATTGTTTTTCCTTCGTTTCATATGACTGCGCGTGTTTGCCAAAAATAGGAAGCAAAGCTTCTCTTCCTCTCTTTGCGCTATCATCTCGTCTTTCAAAAACCTTTCGGAGGTCGAAGTGTCCCAGCAAACATTACCCTTCACCCTGCTAAGTTGCTAAATGCAGAACTCCGACCTTTGACCCGTTCAGCAGCTGCTCATTTGTGTGTGCAAGGCTTGCCATGCGGTTTTGTAATGCAAAGCAACTCTGGAGAATCACAGCTAAAAGGCAGTCCTGTCCGATCCGTTTGCCAGTAATTTAAAGGTAGGATAATAACGTCTGCTGGTTTCTGTATACTTATTTTCATTTGTGTACAGTGTGTGGTGTGCAGTCTAGTAAGACAGAGGTCAGCTGTTTGTTCTATATTTGCATATGTACTAGCTCTAGCTTGAGAATCAGTTTGAAACCTGCCCTGAGTGGTAGAACTGCTTGTAAAATAGTGACTTTAGCTCAATTTCGACTTTGGTGGTAGGGGCACTTAAAAATGAATATCCTACAATATTTTTGCATAATAGGAACCCCCAGAGTGTTCTCTAGATAGCCCAGGAAGCGGAAATCAGAAATGTATAAGGTATACCCTTATAAAAAATGAGTTTTGTACGGCTGGGTAAAGTGACATTTCACATTTAAGTTCCCTTTTTCCGGTACAGCACTGCTTAAATTCAACTTTGATGCTAGGAATTCACAGTATGATGATTAGGCTTTATAAAGATTAAAAACGAATTTAAAGCATTTATTTTTACTAATATATTTTTTTCATATAATTAAATTTTTTTTTTTTAATCAAAACCAACCATTTTGATGATTCCACATTGGAAAAGCAAGCTTCATTCGTAGCCTATCATATTTAAACGCAATCATTCATAACCCTAAGCACAGAAGCCTTACTTGAAACATGAAAAGTCTGCGCCACTTTTAATGGACAGTTATCATTTAACATCAGAACCACAGATGTACTTATGTAAAAAAAGGCATTAAGAAAGGAAATCCCTACTTTCAATTTTGTTCTCTGTTATCTAAAATAATGAAACTGGTGTTTTGAAACTTTTAAAGTAAGGCAGGCCTGTATACCAGTTTTACACTGACTTAAAATTGTGCTGACTCAGCATTCCTGTCTGTGGCCGTGAGCAGGAATAGCCATATGCTATTTATGCAGCTGTTGTTTGTCAGCAAGCGTCGAATTTTCACGCCTTTCTCAGGAAAAAAACCCCTTCATTATTTGAAATACCCTGACAGAGTTAAATCCCCATTTGCTGTGTCAAACAGTTTCTTTTCAGTTAGTCAGTTTAAACACAGCTGTTGGAAAGCTTTTTTCTCGGGTGCTGAAAGAAAGCATGTCACAGTCTATTTAAAAACTGAGGCATTTCAATGCAGTCAAATCTAACTTTCTATAATGTGTATTTAGTTCAGCAACGACCAAATTCACTCAGGTGATGTGCATGCCTTTTAATGTCTAATACAATGTATTTAAGGAAAATGCTGAAACATTGTGTATTTTAGTCTATTGATTACAAAACACACAATTTCGTTTTTCTTCCTCTGTATGAGGCCTATTTTAATCCTATTGAATACGAATTCTAATTTTATCTTTAGCATTGTGGCAATTTGCACACATGTATAGTGTCTTACTCTGTCAATTTAATAGTAACATGCAGCTGTTTAGCGTATGTTATATAATTCATTTCTGGATTTTTATTTAATATATAAGTAACTAAATGACAGTTTGCATAACAGAATGATGACAGCAAAAAAAATATAAACAAACTCATTGAGCTCATTCCAGACATTTACAAAAGGGGGTCATATACTCAGAGCACACAATACAGCGCGCTTAAAGCTAGCCATTCTTACACAAAGAGCGCAATCGCTATTTACTCACACAAGTATCACCAATGTCAAACCACATAGACATTTAAACACACATTTAACCCACAAATCAACACTTAGGACTTTAAGACAGCTTACAAACTGTACGCAAAAACCAAACTATTTGTAAATACTAATTGTAAGTCATATTTACAAGAAGAGCTCTCAAAAGTAGCCCAAAAGACTGTTCCATGTTCAAGAAGCCAAAATACACCAAATTCGCCAGTTTTGGCTGGTAGAACACTCAAAAAGCGCTCTGCATATCACCACTTATGAATGTTACTAAGTGCGCAGATCCGGATCCGTTTTATGTACATATTTAAGTCCATGGGGTACTTAGTCACCAAGGAAGAAATATCTTTTTACTATACGTAAACCTATTTAGGTATCCCCTCTGAGGGGAGTCAACTAAGTACTTACTAAATCCATATCGGTACCTCCAAAACAGCAACACTTTCTGCGAAGTGTACTGGAAACAGGCATGCCAAAAATAGTGCAGAATATGCAGTATTATAATCAAAGTAGCGCTTAAGGTACTCTTTGTACGTTGCGCTGTTCAAACAATTTCAAATAGAGAAAAATCTCCTCATTACCTGCCTATATGTATTGCAATGCATATATAATTACAAAACAAATTCCAAAATTGGCCAATCATACAAACAAAGCCACAGTAAGTGTTTACTAAAACTACCTTACCAATCAAAGGCATCAAACCAACAGCAAGTGCCGCAAAACGGCTCTTACCAATCAAATGGTGTCCAGGTTCCAACTGCCAAGTTCTCAAATTGACCAAATGGTCACTGCACGGCAAATCAACAGAAGAGATCTCAGTCAAGGACCGGCGCCGCCGGGATGGTCAGATCAGAAAGAAAGGAAAACGCCATGGGTGCCAAGACTCAGGTCTCCTCAGGCAGCGATCGCGTCCAAAAGCGAGATTCCAATCCTTCGTCGCGACCAGTCCTTCGGGCATCCGAGTCTTTTGATGAGTCCCACGTTGGAAGCGCCAATTTGTAATAGTGAGCCTCAGCAAGGCCTACCAGTGCTTAGGGGTTCTCCTTCTCTGCACAGAGTCCTCAGACACTTAGGAAGAAGTTGGCACAGAAACTGAAATATAAAAGACAGAGTTTATTAAACCTTATAAGGTGGAGCTAACATTCACACATCACCCTTCAGTAATGCATGAAGTAGCACACTGAATGGAAGGATCCTGGTCCTTTTATACCCACACAGGGGCTCAAATGAAGGCGGTACAAACACAAATGCTGGTTGTAGGTACATATAAGGTCATACAGAGAATGCACAGTCGACAAGTGGGTGGAGCTAACAGTTTCTACTTTTAGTAGACACATCCTGACATTTATAAACTTGAAACAGCTGCAAGCTCAACTGAGCATGTGCAAAGCAAGAGGAACTAAAGTTAACTTGTCTCTAGGCAGATTTCAAGAGCAGTTGACAGGAAGGTAGGACAGAGCACATGGTGAGCACATGGTAGCACATGGCAGCCAAAATGGCTGCCAGAAATACAAAATGGATTCCACAAAGCGGACAATTTAGCCTCTAAATACAGGCTGTCTTCAGCCAATGCTTAACTTAAGTGCTGCCAAATTACAACACCCTGACTGTCATTACTTCATTTGTCAAACTCTAATTCGGACCCCTAGTTTCTTTGAGATTCTGGCATGGTGTTTGTGCACCATCCATCACGGAAGGACCTGTGAAGACTTACCTGAATGGGATATACTACAATACTTTTAATGTCTGCAAAATAAGGACATCTGCTGGGGGATTGGGTGGCACAGGAATTTTGGATAGAATCAATGTTCATTTTTACTATAAAGATATAGGGTCCCTCCTAGCCTATAGGTGTTTCTCTCCTTAATAGACACCCACATAGTGAGCTTATGGAATTGCCACACATTGTCTCTGTAGTGAAGGCATAATTTGTCTGTGAATTAGCAGAGTCACTGTAATACACTTCAACTGCATATTTGGAAAGCCATTTTAAAATGTGGTGACTGGTGTATGCATGTGTGTAGTTAAGGGGGTTGGTTAACATAAGTATTATTTACATGTTATCAATATTTGCGTTGTTTAATGGTCAAAATAAACATCATTTAGTTATTGATGATAATTTCATTATCCAGTGAGTTGAGGCATATTACCCAATTGGCGTGTCATAGGTCGAAACATTCCACCATCCTAAGATCATGTACTCTACATAATTAAGTTCTATTGTCACCGCAAGGAGATGTCAACCTCCTGCCGAACTTTGGGGTAGTTTTTCTATTTCTTCACCGATGTGCACATCATACCTAAAACTTTGTATGTAAAGTAATCATTTCACAATTTCCATCTAGTAATTAGAAATATGCATTATCACGAGCTGTGCATTTGCATACACAGAGGAGTCCTGGTGTGTTGAATGACCGTCATGATGGGTGATTTGAATGCATATTTTTTTGGTGTAAACTGCACCCTTTTTGCTGATTGTTGGTTATGTTGTAGGCCAGAGAGGTTACTGCCCGAAAAGCTTTTGGATCTGAGCGCAGAGCTGAGGTGTCGATTTAACCTTAACATTGATTAGGCTCAATGAAAGCTCATCTCTTAGTGACTAGTCGGTGCATACCTATACATAATCTATGCATATTTGTATTCTATGCACCAATTAGTGAGACCTCATGAACAGCATGTGCCCCTTGCATGACTATCCTCGTTAGAGAACTGCATGACCTTGCATTCAATTTGAGTAGTCCTTGAATTTGAAGGTTTTTTTCCAAGAGGGAAACAATTGCAGACTCAAATGGGAGAAAAAAAAGCTCTCCGATATGGTGACATCTTTTTTTTATACAGAGCATAAGATTGCTGTTTTTGCCAAATCGTTATAAACAAGAGGTGCTCCTATTACCCAATTTAACTGTAGTCAGGAAAGGGTGAGGTGACCTAATTCAGAGTCAAGACCTGCATGTCGCAAAAAAGTATTTTCCACTGGCATTATTTGACATCTAAAAGTAAGCCAATGTTAACACGCTGTTTGTTTTGAAAACCGTGCAAAAAACCTCACAAAGACATGGTTCCGTACACCTCAGAATAGAATGTGTTTCTAAGAAGTGTGTGTAATAGGGAGTGTTTAAAATGTATCTTTGTTCGTTGTTACTTCCGTTGTATTGCTTTGCAGTAATATGAAATATTTTCCGTGATACACGGTTCTCGTACAGCCAGTACTGCTTTGGCTCAACCCACCAGCATATTGCTCTTGGGAGTACTTTCCGCCCCCTCCCAAGGCTCTTCGCATGTGAGAGGTGACGTAATTCCCAATGTGTCATCAGTGGAAGAAAATACCTAAGGTTTCGTGCTGTCGTACACATAAGCCAATGCTATATAAAACTTAACGTACACATGCAAACCGACGTAAGTACATTTTACCAGAGCCGTAGGGAGATTCTCTTGTGATGAATGCCGATTTATTACTGTTCGCTTACATTCGAAGTAAGTCTGCTCTTCAAAGCGAAACTGTGAAAACAGCCAGAGGGTACCGTGTGAGCTGTGGGCTTTAGTATTCTTAGCTGGAGACCGAAAGGAAACTTTGTGTGCATACTTTGGATTGCATCTGGTCTCCAGATTTCCAACTAAATGTACCAACCCAAATGCGCTCTTTAAAATGTTTAAATAATCGTTGGGTGGTTTTTACCTATATAGATATTAAAAGATCAAAACAATGATGTCGCAGTACGGGCGTTATAGTTCTTGGTTTTTGGGCTGGGGAGGGGAGTAGGTTATATAATGCCAGGATTGGTGTTTTATGTGAGAAAAAAACGTAAACTACTGACAAGGGTGTGTGAAATAGCTCGGCGGATTGTTCGAAAGCATCATGTTGGCGGCCCGTTTTATCTCGTGATTCATTATGCCTATGCTGCAAGAACAGAGCGTTACCCGACTATGGGTCCTTGGATCAATCATGTTACAGTAACATTTCTGATTCAGCGTCCTTGCATCAGTGTTTGCATTTTTATGGGCTCTAACCCTAAATTGCAACTCCCTCTTGCGAGCGTTATCACGCCAATGATTAGAACAGCCATTTCATCTGTGGAGCCCACCTTCGAGGCAAAATAAAACGCGCCTTGTCCGTCCATAAGCTATATTGAATATAAAGGAAAAACTTCTCTCTCTCGCCTCAGTCTGCCTCCCACACTCTTGTCAGCATGTTCACTCGATAAAAAATTGCTTGAAAAGCGAGAAGGCGGTAACCGTCCTAAGCGGTCCATGCATCGAAATATGTACAAGTAATGGACCTGCCGCCGAGATAGCGCGGTGTGATAAAATCTACATTGTGATGGTTTGCCTAATGAAATATCGGGGCGCATTGTGCTGTCTGCGTTGGGCGCACTTGCACACCATTCAAGTCTCTGGGTCAAGCCCTCGAAAGCGCCTAGAGTAGAATCGAGCCTCATGGATAATCAGGGCGCGCGCGCTGTCCCCGTCGTCATTTATATTCCAGAGACTGTGCCATTCATTCCGCGGCTCAGTCGGTTCAGTCAGGCCTAGCAGTGTATGAAAAAGTCATTGTTTTATTCTGGGAGATGATGTGGTAGAGGAACAGCTCCGGATTCCAATAATGGCGCGAGCCCCGACACATTCCAATTGCTTTGTCTGGAAATTATGGTCTCCGGGAGCAGTTCAGACGCCAGCCCTTCATACAGTCATTCAGGAATGAGGGCTAGGAAAGGGAGCTTGCGAAAGGTGCACCAGGAAAACATGACAAAACACCAATGTAATAAAAACAAGCCCGAGAGTTGTGTACGCGCTAAAAGGAAATAAAAAAAAGCCTGCGAGTAGTGCGCGTGTGCGCACGGCAAAGAATGTCTGGAATGCAGCTGGCACAGTGCGGGGCCGCTGCTCGCTCCCGCGCACGCTAGGCCAGGGAACAAAGAAGACGGGACAATCATCCGCCTTGGACCAATTGCGTGCTGTCTTTCTTAGAAAGACGCATGCAAAGGCCAATTGCGGGTGTTTTAAAAAAAAAAAAAAGCACACGCACGAGCGTGTGTTTAGAATTTAAAAGCCCTTACTAAAGCCTCGCTGAGCAGCGCATGCACGCTGGCTCAGGCGAGACCTAAAAAGGGAGAATAAAATTGGTGCTAACACGCATCCTTGCCGTATCCCCCGCCCCACTTTAAATTTGGATGAATATTCCCCCTGAGGGCCAAAACAAACTTGGCTAGTTAGGTTCTCGTACAAACGAGAGAGAAACCCAATAATCGCCCTAGGTGCTCCCATAGAAATCAGGGTTGGCCTGAGTAAATTATGATCGACCAGATCAAATGCTCTACTTAAGTCGGCAAAGCATAGATATAGGGTACCTGCCTTTGCCCTAGTATACTTGCCGATAAATAGCTCTAGATTAGTGCATTGCTCCATGGTCCCAAGTCGTTTCCTGAATCCAAACTGCACCGGAGTTAAAACCGAGTACTCCAGTGCCCATTCCTCTAGTCTTGACAACAATACCCTGCTCATCCCTTTCAAGGCAGTGTCTAAAAGTGAAATGGGGCGATAGTTTTTAGGATCTGTTCTATCCACTTTTTAGGTCTCGCCTGAGCCAGCGCATGCGATGCTCTGGCGAGACTTTTAGTAAGGGGGCTTTAAAAAGCTCACCACAAGCTTTTGCTTGTGGCCTAAAGCTTGCGGTTACGCGCATAGCCGCCATCTGGCTTTAGCCCCCATCTGCCTTTCCTCTGTTGTCATGGGTCATTAAGCGCCTCTGTAGCGGGCTCCTTTCTGATTGCAGTATCATGACGGGCTTTCTCTTTAAAGCCAGCCTCGTCTCCAAATTATACATGTTTTCGTGCTTAGCGTGCCATTTGCAATTTGAAATATCTCTCGCGGGCACCTTTTTGATTGCAGTACCATGACGTGCTTTCTCTTTAAAGCCAGCCTCGTCTCCAAATTATACATGTTTGACCAACAAGTCAACATGTGTTAAAGGACGTCTTTAAAAAGAGCGCTTTAGGGAACAAAACGTTAATTTTTCATCCTCACCAACTATTTTTTTGCCTGTAAGCAATGTAGGAAACAATGAGAAGCCGACGATCCTACTCATTGTGTTGAATGGCTACCTGAAATATCTGTGTGCAACCCGCAGGAATCAGATTCAAAGCTTAGTGGGGCTAACTCAGCCTTTCATCCACAGGAGGTATAAACAAAAAAATCTCTTGCAGGCACCTTTCTAATTGCAGTACTATGACGTGCTTTCTCTTTAAAGCCAGCCTCGTCTCCAAATTATACATGTTTTCGTGCTTAGCGTGCCATTTGCAATTTGAAATATCTCTTGCGGGCACCTTTTGATTGCAGTACCATGACGTGCTTTCTCTTTAAAGCCAGCCTCGTCTCCAAATTATACATGTTTTCGTGCTTAGCGTGCCATTTGCAATTTGAAATATCTCTCGCGGGCACCTTTTTGATTGCAGTACCATGACGTGCTTTCTCTTAAAGCCAGCCTCGTCTCCAAATTATACATGTTTGACGCACAAGTTAACATGTGTTAAAGGACGTCTTTAAAACGAGCGCTTTAGGGAACAAAACGTTTATTTTTCATCCTCACCAACTATTTTTTTTGCCCATAAGCAATGTAGGAAACAATGAGAAGCCGACGATCCTGCTCATTGTGTTGAATGGCTACCTGAAATATCTGTGTGCAACCCGCAGGAATCAGATTCAAAGCTTAGTGGGGCTAACTCAGCCTTTCATCCACAGGAGGTATAAACAAAAAATCTCTTGCAGGCACCTTTCTAATTGCAGTACCATGACGTGCTTTCTCTTTAAAGCCAGCCTCGTCTCCAAATTATACATGTTTTCGTGCTTAGCGTGCCATTTGCAATTTGAAATATCTCTTGCGGGCACCTTTTTGATTGCAGTACCATGACGTGCTTTCTCTTTAAAGCCAGCCTCGTCTCCAAATTATACATGTTTTCGTGCTTAGCGTGCCATTTGCAATTTGAAATATCTCTCGCGGGCACCTTTTTAATTGCAGTACCATGACGTAACTAACTGACTCTCTTAATCTCAGTAACTCACAATCTCTCACTTTCACTAACTGACTAACTCTCACTCTCACTGACTTACTCTCACTAACTAACTTACTACATAACTCTCTCACACTAACTAACTCACTCTCTCACTGACTGACTAACTCACTCTATCACTAATTACATAACTCTGTCACTCTCACTAACTAACTAACTTACTTACTAACCTTCACCATCCTGTTATTTATGCCCCCCAAAACAAAAAAAAATTGCCATTGCCAATAGGTCTTGCCTTTAGAACCTTAAAAGTTTTTAGCCATGCAACAGTTGATAATATTGCACAAAGGATATTATGCTGCTTAAATAAATACTTATAAGGTCCCAAAAGCGAGACCTATTGGCTATACCAATGCTTGTTTAAATATGGGTCTGATGATCGATTCTCCCCATGTCTGTGGAATTATATCAGTGACAGCTGAATTAAACACTCCTCTTAGGATAGGTCCCCATAATGCAGGGGCAGATTTAAACACATCAACTGGGACATCATCCGGGCCTGGGGCCCGCCCCCGGCACTCGCCTGAATTGCCTGGAGGACTTCATCATTAGTGATATTCATTAGTGATATTCTGAGGGAGATGTCTCCCCTCCACTCAGACCCTCCCGTCGACTCCCCATTACTGTTAAAAATTTCTGAAACATGTGTCACCCAGTTATCTGAAGAAACAAAAGAACAGAACTCTGGGATATTATCACTCTTCAGGAAGGGAGCATTTACTGTATCCCAGAATAGTTTGTTATTCCCGGTTTTTGCAGAGATAGCCAAGTTTTCCCATGCCTCTGCCTTGAGTGTCTTTTTCTGGGGATATATAGATATTTTGTACTAACGGCGTAAGGTTTTGATGGTTAATAAATCTCATGGTGATTTAGACAAGGCATGCTTTAAGACTTGTAATGCTTTGGTGCAGGTACCATCCAACCACCCCTTTTTTTTGTTACATGAGGGCCCAGGATACTTTGTTAAAAGTGATTTGATGGAATTTATGATGGAACAAAAATTGTCGGTCACTAATATTGGGGTGATTTCATCCTGGAGACAGTATGTTATTTCCCTGTGATCAGAAACTACTATTTTTCTCATGATCGAGCATTGGTCAACACCCATCCATTTAATTCTAACGCCATTTGTCCTAACGGGGTCAATATGGTTTGCTAAGTCAAATGCATCATTCCTTTTGCCCCAGAAGAAAAAAGTTAGTTTAAGCAGGTTATGATCACTAAATAAGGAGGGAACAGCACTGAGGTTGCCACACATGCAAGTAGCAGAAGCAGAAACTAATACATGATCTATAATGGAGTATAGATTTCTTCCTATAAAAGTTGGGGCTAGTTCCCCATTCGAACCACAGCCCCCCCTAAGTAGTTGAAAATCATATTTAGTGATCATCTGATTTAACGCTTCCCCGTAGTCGTTTTGGCAAAAATGTTCATTTCCCTCTCCATCCTCATGTATGTGGCCGCATACCTTGTTGTTAAGTGCTCCGCATGCCTGTATGTTAAAATCTCCTGCCCACAGTAAAACGTACTCCGTATTAATTGGAGATAAAAATGTTTCTAGGCCATGATCAAGAGCTATTGCCACATTACTACGTGTAGAGTTAAAAATATTGTTATAAAAATTTACAATTATCAGGTCTTTCCACCCCTTTTTGCTTAACCACAGCATTTGTGCATGGGGGCCCACGGATGCAACCTTTTTAACATTAATGGAGATTTTATTGGAAATAAGTGTTTGTAGCCCCCCTTTTGCTCGTCCAGCTTGTGATCTTATAGCTGCCAGAAAGTGTGAGGAATATCCTTCCACATGTACCGGACTTATACACCAAGTTTCTTGTAGACTTATGATGTCATTACTAGATATGGTATTAACCCAATCAATATTTGCAGGCTTGTTTGATAATCCGTTCACATTCTAGGTTGCAAACTCAAATTCTTCCGTATGGGACTGTTCTGCCGGGTAAGTAGTTGATAACTTTTAGGGGTACTAGAGTTATCATCACTGATAGCCTTATCGCACTTGGCTAATACCATCCCGCAGATTGCGGGTGCCTGCGTGGAGAGTGTACATACTTTCGAGGATTGCTGCATTATCTGGTTGGCTACGGGATCTCTTGTAAAATACCATCTCTGTTGATCCCTGGAGTACCCAGCATGACCTGGATCAGAGCCAAGCCATTTGTTATCATCTAGTCTACTCAGCGCTTCATATCTGTTGGGCATTGCAAATTCCGCCCCATGGGGCGGGTACAAGCTTTGGGTAGCCCTCTGTATTTGGAAGTTCGATACACCACTGGGGCATTGGTCTGGGCCCCTCAGGTGACGGTAAAAAAAAACAATGGGAGTATGCTCACGTCTTGTGTCTCCATCAGTAATGCCCCTGTCGTTTTGTGGATACCACTAGCAGTTCTTGGGCTCTTAAAATTAATTATAACACAATCACCCCCAAGGTTTTTTTCCAGAGGCCCAATCCACCCCACTCTCCTTGTGAGCAAGATTTCATGCGCTCTACTAGGGGAAAATAAATGTCTGATGCTAAGCCAATGAACCGCCTTATTCTTCAAACATTCTGTAGTTTCCCTAACCCCTGGTTTTAGAGGGGGGACATTAACTAGAACCGCCACATATGGACAACTAGCAGGTGGCAAATTGATGGTAACTAGGTCTTGTGGAGGCACATCAATGTCGATATTAGGGCGGTGCTGATTAGGACCTCCTTTGTGTTGTACCATGATGTCAGTCCTAGGAAATTTGCTATTGGGCTCTGGTGCATTTTTGCTCGACATCACATCTAGTCTGGGGCGGGTTGAACCCTCAGTGTGTGGGGGCTTGCCACCTATGGCATTATTCAAACCAGTGTCTGCTGGTGGGAGTCTCTAGGCCAGTTGCATTTCACTCCCCATGGTGGCCTTTTTCAATTCCTCCTCCACCCTACACAGCCTTTCTTTAAGTGGGTTTAATAAATTACTGATGACAGATGTTAATTTGTCCCAAAATGGTGTCCATATTTGGCTGTCCATAGAATTAGATCCATGATCCCCTCCCACCCCCCTATTAAAAGAAGTTCATCAGGAGTTCTTAAATCAACGAGTGACTTTCTTTTTCGTTCTGCTGCTGGTTGGCGGACCACATTCGGGGCTTTAACAGCTCTTGGTGTTGCTGGTTCCGAGGGGGTATAGGTTGATCCCTGCTCTAATTCGATTGGTGTCGAAGTCTGACAGATAAATTTGCTTGTGCATCCAGCAGTCTGATCATCTTGATCATTACCTGGGCCCAGCTTTCCTTTGGTGGATGTTACACTTTGGGTACCCCCAGTACCTCCAATTCCCCCAGTTTGGCCAGATGCAGTAAGAGACGTGTGCCGCTCCGCTATGTCAATTTCTTTAGATAATTCCCCAACAGCACGGGCCAGGAAGCTGTCAATGGTGGTACGCTTGGGAGTACTGGGCAACTCAATTGTTGGCTTTGTACCCCTCACCTTTCTTCTGCCCATATTACTAGATATGTTTTCCACAGGTCAATATAACCAAAAAAAAGGGGAAGGTAGACGTACTCTGCTCCAGTCCTCGGTGTTACACAGCTGGTGTCCTTTTACCTGCTATGGTGATCTACTTCGATCATCAGGAGCTCAAACCAAGAGGGTGGGCCCAGCAGACTCTCCTTGGCGCCTCCTGACACGAAGACAACTGGGGAATGGAGTCCCCCAAGCCAAAGTGCGGCGTGCGTGTCAAGAACGGGCCACTGGCTCAATTTGTGGATTATTTTCTTGAGACTGATAGTACGGGAAATGCCAACGTTCCTACAAGATACCAAGGATGTGCTCTGCCTGGTACCGAATATCCAATTCAACATGGAATCTGATTTCCTTGTATCCTTTGATGTAGAATCTCTCTACACCTGCATTCCGCAGGACCAGACCTTATCAACCAAGAAATGCCTTTTAGGATCTAGGGACCTGGATACCTTCACCCCAGTATCTTTTATAATACAGTGTGCCGCACTAGCTATGAAAGTGAATTTCTTTCAATTTGAGAATGACCTGTACTTACAAATCTCAGGGACTTCAATGGGAAGTACCTTCTCCCCCAGTCTAGCCGAACCTTTATATGCACTCCTTCTAGACAGTAGAGGTCCAGACACCAAATAACACTTACCAGTCAAACATCCTACAATGGAAGCACTATAATGATTACATTTTAATCATTTGGCGAGGAGACGCCAATTCCATCGCCACTTTCCATCGGTGGCTGAATTTGCACAATCCTTTTTGGAAATTTACTTGTGAACACATCAAGGAGTGTCTTCCTTTTTAGACCTTTGGATATATTCCACCTCCACTGAAACTTTGCTAACAGAGCTATATAAAAAACCCATGACTAGGAATGCTTTACTTGCATCCACAAGTTACCATCCCAAGTCCCTTAGGGACAATCTCCCATTTGGGCAGTTCCTAAGGGCACGGCGGAACTGTTCAGACGTTCAGAGGTATAAGACCCATGCACCCAACTTATCCTCTCAGCTCCTGGATTGTCAGTACCCTTCATCACTGATCCGCAAATCAGCCAAAAGGGCTAGAAACAATAATGGTGGAGCTCTGCTAGAGAGACAACGCCTTAAAGAACCTTCTGAACGTTTGGTCTGTGTCAACACCTTTTGTAGTGCATCGGGCCAAATTCAGAAATCCATTAATAGGAATTGGCATATCCTTAACAAAGGGACTGCAGCCCTCCAACGACCACTCTGCTTTCAAGAGGAGTGCTAACCTGAAAGACACATTTTCGGATCCTAGACCTAGAACTATGAATGTTAACAAACAAAACACCATGTGGGGCCTACCACCTGTCAAAGGGCATTTCCCATGTGGCTCATGCAGAGTATGTGCCCAGACATCTCATTCCACACAAATTAACATTGATAATACCACACCATGGGAACAGAGACACCACACAAACTGTAATAGCGAACAGGTGATATACCTGATTTCATTCCCCTGTGCTTGTAAATGTCAGTATAACGACACGCAAGGTCAAGACCTGAATAATGGAACACCAGAGCACAATCGGGTGCGACAAACTAGCTACGAAATTACCTGCACACTTCTTAGAGAAGGGTCATCAGGCCGGCGATCTAACATCGACTGTATTAGACAAGCCCAACATTCCTCAGTCTATCCTGAATGTTACCCAGTACTTTTTTAGAAATGGGTTTTTAGATTAGGCAGTGACAAACAAGGTCAGAACGATAACATCCTCTGGGCTTCACTCTCAGACTTAGCCAGCTTACTTTTCCTCAAACATGTAACACCTCTGGCAGGTACCTGAGGTTACTATAACAACACAACAGTGAGATAGATCCCTATAAAATATGTATATACACACTGGGAAGGGATACCTTTGTTCTAACATTTGGCCTGCCTAGGTATGGTTGGACCTCAGCCCTAACTCAATGGGATCCTCTTCTTTCACCATGTTTCTTTCTTCTTTTTTTTTTGTTTGTGAGCCCATGAGATAAATATGATTAACCGCTCTTATGATATAAATGTTACATCATCATATGTCAAATGCCACAACAGTCAACCAAGCACTATTCCACACTTACAATATATGATGCATAGTTCTTCCATATGATATTTGTTACCTCACCACCGGCACCTATTCCGCTATCCCCTAGATACTTAGGATATCGCTTACTATGTTAAGATGCATCATTTCAGGCTCTACTACTGTTCCAGAGTATCTGTGTCTCTCTACACTCTGTGCTTCTAAACATGAAACAAACTACATGGTATATTGTTTGTAAATGAGTCTTTTGTCTCTCGAGTATTTGATTTGCACTTGTCCTCTTGAATTTGTAGGACTTGATGCCACCTTCCAGCTAGCCTGGCTGATGAGGGGTGTTACCCCAAAACCGGTCCCAGGATGCTTGTTTCCGGTCCAGAGAGGACCCGGCTTGGCAGTTCGGGCTGGACTGTTCCCATGAGGAACAGGGTAAAGACTGATTTGCTTATGGCTGGGTCCAAACTGGGGTGACGTAGTGCTAAAAAGAATGATAGAATTAACCCAGATCTCTTGACTGGGGGTGAATGTTTGATTCATTCAGCGTTCTGTCCATCATTTGTTGCCGCAGCAGGCACTAAATGACCAAGGCAGGAAAAAGCTAACTTTCTAGTAGTGGCATTTGCATAATTGTAATTCAAAGTCTGACTTTACCATTAAACAAGGGTTTTAATTGCAATTCTTTAGACTCCAATCTTGACCTGTCTACCTGCTTTCAATTAGAAGTTACAGCTTAATAAATGCAATAAGGTAACTCCAATGTTATCCTATGGGAGAGGTGGGCCTTGAAGTAGTGAAAAACAAATGTAAAGGTTTTTCACTACCAATACATGCAAAACTTAAAAGTATATGTCCTACATTTTTACATACACTGCACCCTGCTCTATGGGCTGTTTAGGACCTACCCTAGAGGTGACTTATATGTATTGAAAAGGAAAGTTGGGGCCGGGCATAAGGTTTATCTTGCCAGGTCGAAATGGTGGTTTAAAACTTCACACACAAGCTGCAGAGCCATGTTTAGAAGACCTGTTTAAGTGGGTGGTCCGATCAGTGCTGCAGGCACACTAGTAGAATTTAATTTACAGGCTCTGGGTACCTATGGTACCACACTTCTAGGGACTTACAAGTAAATTAAATGTGCCAAGTGGGTATAAGCCAATTCTGCGATGTTTTAGGGAGAGAGAGAACAAGCACTAGCACTGGCTAGCAGTACTAAGGTATTAAGGTGTGCACAGTCCTAAGGCCAGCTAAAATTAGATCAGCTAAAATAGGAGGGGTGAGGGCAAAAGGTTTGGGGAAGACCATCCCAAGGCTGACCGGTCTAACACATGCTCCCACACCTCGCCAACTGAAAGTGGAGGGGACTACCCAATCTCCTGGGAGTTCTCATCACTAAGGTGGAAAAACCTAGAGCATTGGCGTAGTCTGACCTGGGACGGTGTTCCATCTTGAAGTCCATTCTCTGTATGGAGATGGACCGCCTCAACAATTGTTTTTTTTTTATACCCCTCATACCATTGCTTAATCACCTCCTGGCTAGCTTGTAGGTTATCGGAAGCCTTCTTCCAGACCCTCTGCATTTGGTTGCGGAAGGCTAGCATGTAGCCAACCACATACTGAGAGGGCTTCTTGGGAGCTTGCTCCCACCCCTCCTTCACTAAACTGAGAGGACCTTAGAAGAGTTTAAGAGGGCTGAATCCTACTCCTTTCTGTGCTACCTCCCTGTATGCAAAGAATATGCAGGGCAAGAGGACGTCCCGCTTCCGCTTCATGGACTCTGTATGGCCCATAATGATGCCCATGAGGTTCTTGTTGAATCTCTCAATGAGCCCATTAGTCTGGAGGTGTTAAGGTGTGGAGAACTTATAGGTTAGGCTAGTGTGTAGCTAACCACATCCTGAGAGGGCTTCTTGGGAGTTTGCTTCCACCCCTCCTTCACTAAACTGAGAGGTCCCCTTACAGGGTATTCATAGAGGAGTTCAAGAGGGCTGAATCCTGCTTTTTTTCTGTGCTACCTCCATGTATGCAAAGAGTAGGCATGGCAAGAGGACGTCCCGCTTCCGCTTTATGGACTCCGGTAGGCCCATAATCATGCCCTTGAAGGTCTTGTTAAATCTCTCAATAAGCCCATTAGGGTAGGGTTGTTAAGGTGTGGAGAGCTTATATGTTACTCTACATTCCTTCCACATAGACTTCATGTACGTGGACATGAAATTAATGTCCCTGTCTGACACCACTTCTTTGGGGAAACCCACTCTGGTAAAAATCCCCATCAAGGACACAGCAGGTGCAGTTATGTTCCACAGAGGGATGGCCTCTGGGTAGCATGTGGCATGGTCCTCCAAACCTCGGGTAAACCTGTTTCCCAAGGCGGTTTTGGGACCCAAGGACCCCACACTGTTGATGCCCACCCTTTCGACACCCAACTCATCCTTTCCACGGCCAACGACCCAATGACCATCAAGGACAAGTTCCAAAGATGCATGAAAGACGTGGCTGCCTGGATGAACAACAACTGTTTCAAACTCAACACTGACAAGACAGAAGTGCTCATCTTCAGAAAGAGAAGGATACCCCCTGGAACCATGAATGGTGGCCACCTGAGCTGGGCCCAAACCCACCGACCATGCCCGCATCCTCAGCATCATCCTCGACCAGCTATCCATGAAGAAGCAGGTCAGCACCATCACTTCCGTTTGCTTCCTCACCCTCTGAATGGTCAGGAATGTCTTCCGATGGCTCCCACCCAACACCAGGTGAACGATCACACAAGCTCTCATCACCAGCAGACTAGACTACGGCAACTCCCGCTACATAGGAATCACCGGCCAACACTTGAAACTCTAGCCCATCCAGAACATAGCAGCCAGACTCATCCTGGATCTCCCCAGACGGACGCACATCATCCCTCCCTCTGGAAGCTCCACTGGTTACCAGTTGCGAAGAGATGCCAGTTCAAGCTGCTCTCCCACGTTTACAAGGCGCTACGCACAATAAAGGACCAGCGTACCTCAACAATCAATTGAATTTCCACCAACCTACCGTGAAACTCCACTTCGAATTCCTCTCCCTAGCAGCCCCCCACCACATCCACCGGACGAACAGTGGAGGCCGCTCCTTCTCCCACCTGGCGGCCAAGGCCTAGAACACCCTCTGCCTGCACCTCAGAGCCTCACCATCGCTCCAGCAGTTCAGAAAGGACCTGGATGTTCAACCAATAGAGGAACAGGCAGCGTGCTCTCGCAGCGCCTCTAGACCCTCATGGGTGATGCAGCCACATTATGCAAATCCTGATTGATTGATCAAAGGGAGTGCCTACAGGCATGGGAGTCACAGGAACTTTGTGCTTCTTCCCTGTCTTCACACTGACTTGGCAGGTGAGACAAGTCCTACAGAAAGCATATGAAGCATTGCTCATCCGGGACCAATAAAGGTGGGTGACAAGCCTGTCAAAGGAAGTCCTGTCAGGGGTATCTTGTGAGCCAAACCCAGTTGGAAGGCCCTGTAACATTGGGGAACCACCAGCACACGTGCTGCCCAATGCACAGGCACCTTAAGCTTACCATAGAGGAGGCTGTTTTCCCAATAAATAAGGTGATCGCCAGAGGTGTCACCAGCTGCCTGGGTTTGGACTGCTGCCTCAGGCCCTCTAGGGTTGGGCACTCTCTCTGTACCTTGCGAGAATTCCTCCTTAGTAGGCCCACCATCAATTTGCCATCCAGCAAGCTCTGGCAGGTGTCCTACAGAGGCAGATGTCCTCCCCAGTTGGCTCTGGGGCTGCCGCCTCCGGCGCCAAATCCACCAGTAAAACCCTCTTACTCCTCTACTCTTCTGCAGGGCCTGACTGGTGGAGATGCAGACTGGTGATGTGGGAAACTGCTTCCTTATCTAGGAGATAAACCCCTTTGCCATTCACCACCGAAAAATGTGAATGTGCAAAGTGCTCTACTTTTTAAATTACATTTTCCACAAGCTATGGCTGAAGGTGACTGGTGCAAAGCAACCAACAGCTCAAGGGTCTAAACTAAAGTATTGTATATTTTATTGATAATATGTTCTCAGGAAGAGGACTAAAACGGTCTGTGGCCAAACTTAAAACGTATAGGTAATCCTGTAGGATGCTTTTAAAAGACTCCTGACTAACAGAACATAGTAACTACAAAATGGTTTTCCCATGATAACAACCAGGCTGTCATCTACTCGGAAGAATCTGTTGGATAAAAGATTGCCTGTTTTTGAGCTCTAGCCTCCTTAAAATCATGCCATTTTTACACCACTGGCCATTCGCCAGTCATTTCACGGATGGTAGATGTTTGTCATTCAAGGTTTCCAGCACTTGCTTCAGTTGGACTTCTGGACTTTTATTAGTAATAGGGCAGATTAACATTTTTCATTCAGTGCACATGCTGGCACATGCCTATCAGAGACCAATGTGACATCTTTCTGCTACTTGACTGCCATTGATTGCCTGTCTGTAATATGGACTGTCCCTCTTTCACAAGTGGCAAATGAGATATTGTTTTGCTTCATTTAGAAAACTATATATTTCCTAATATTTTTTTTTTCATTCTACGTCAGGTATGTCAGACTTGGGAAGTATACTTGTGAAAGAGTCCACTACGTGTAATGAAAGCAGGACCCAAATACTTCAAATTGATGACAAGCGAACTGTCTTCATGGATGGTAAAAAGGCATTTAAAAGAATTGGGAATCGTCTTTACCATCAGAAATATAATATAGAAAAGAAGCGCTTTCCTTGTACCTATTGTGGGAAGAGTTTTACTCAGAAATCCTATCTTCTTCGGCACCAGAAAACCCATACTGGTGAGAAGACATTTTCCTGCACTGAATGTCAGAAGAGTTTTACTCATTTGTCAATTCTTCGGCTTCATTACAGAAGTCACACGGGTGAGAAACCCTTTCCCTGCAATGAATGTGGGAAAACCTTTACTCAGCGGGGAGGGCTTAAACGTCACCTGAAAATACACACGGGTGAGGTTGCGAAACGCTTTCCCTGCTCCGAATGTGAGAAGTGCTTTGTGTACAAGTCAGCTCTTCAGCGTCACAAAAACATCCATATTAATAAGAGCTTTGAGTTTAAAATAGGCGTTCAACAAGACCAGACAATTCAAAATGATGAGAAGCGCTTTCCCTGTACTGAATGTGAGGAGAACTTTACTAACCAAACGGCACTCAAACGCCACCTGCAAATCCACAGTGGTGTAAGCGAGAAACTCTTTCTCTGCAGCGAGTGTGGGAAGAGCTTTACTCAACGAACGGGATTCAAACGCCACCTGAAAATCCACATGAGTGCAATTGAGAAACCCTTTCCCTGCAGCGAGTGTGGGAAGACCTTTGTTTACAGGTCAGATTTTCTGCGTCATCAAAGAATCCATATTAGAAAGAGCTTTGTGTTTAAATCAGAAGATCAACAAGACCAGAGAGTTCAAAATTATTGGAAGCCCTTTCCGTGTACTGAATGTGGGAAGTGCTTTACTTCCCAAACAGGACTCAAACGCCACCTAAAAATCCACAAGGGTGAAGTCGAGAAACCCTTTCTTTGCAGCGAGTGTGGAAGGAGCTGTTTGTATAAGTCAGAGTTGGAACGTCACCAGAGAATCCACACTGGTGAGAAGCCCTTTGATTGCACTGAGTGTGGAAAAAGCTTTAGTCAAAGGTCAGTTCTTCGATGTCACATGAGAACCCACAAAGAAGCCACTTTCATGCAATCATTGGGAAAAGAGTTTTAATCAGCACACAAGTTTTAAACTTCACCAGATAATCCACACAGGTGAGAAACCATTTTTGTTCTTGAGATGTGTTAAGAGTAATGCATGAGGAAAACCTACAATATCATCGAAGAGTTCACATGGATGAGAAGCCATTTTTGTGCCCTCAGCATATGAAGAGCTTGATGAATACGTGATCGTCACTGTCACCAGACGTTCCACATGAGTGAGAAGCCATTTGTATACACAGAATGCAGCAAGAGGTTTGTTAAATAGAGCCTTCTATGACACCATATTGTCAACATTGGGTTGGAACCCTAAAAGTAAAAACATAGTTTCACAAAAGACCTCTTCAACATCACAAGAGAATTCTCACGAGGACTGGGCTTTTTAACAGATCCTCAACTTCAAATGAGAATTCATATGGGTTGATCACTTAATCCCCACACTAATGATGGTAAAAAGTTTTACAAAAGGGCATTTCCTACATTGCTAGAGAATTCCCCAGGTTACAGCTCTCTCAGAGCACTGCAGTAAAAAGAGATTTCTAAAGCACGACAAATGCTCCATTCAAGTCATGCTAGATGGCCGCTGGAAGGTCGGGCCTCTAAGAGGTTCCCGGCTGTGGATCACTCTCAGTATAAATCCCTGCAGAAGCCACCCTCCTGTGCACAAACACAACTGCAACAATTACACCTACCTTTCTGTATCATCCTGAACAGCCAGAGGTCCGTGTTGAGCCCATCTCTTCGCTCCCCGACTAATCTCCTTCATGACGCCTGTCCAGACCCTGAACCACGCAAAGCTCGATGTGAAAGCCCAAGGCGGATACCGCTTTCTTTACAATTTCCATGAGTGATAGCCCAGCTGAGAGTGGGGTGGAATGCAAGGTCATAAGCACCACTTTACTCTATCCTACGTGACCTAGCGCCGGGGGCCAATCGCCCCCTGAGGAATGATGGAGCCTGCCATATTGAAAATAAGTGGGTGAGGGGATCTGACTATTGCCCACCCGACACATGATTCTGCCTATTTGAACTGGCTCCAATATTCGCATTCTCATCAAAAGCCCTGCAGCGTCTACATCGCTACTCCGGTGGAGTCGCTGCTGCAACTCTCATTCTGCCATCCTGCCAGCCTGAGCCATGGGCCGCCAGCTCTCTGAGTGAGAGAAGCCCTCCATTGCCTTAAGTTGCAACCATCTGCCCGTCCGACCAGATACTGTAGTCTCTGGCACTACTGTATGACGTTGAGGCTCCCATGTCCCCGTCCGCCTGAACTTTCTCACCGGCCGTGGCCCCCAATGTGCCCCCTGCCATTTTCTCAATCCGCTTAATCCCGAGGCGCCTACGGCTCCTACCGAGCCCATCCCGCCGGACATCAACATGACTGCACTATTATTTGCTTGCTGCTGGTTGCGCTGCCAAACGCGCACAGAGGCTATTAGATAGTCCTTAGCCTATGGTGAGCTCCACGGTTCGTCGTGTGTGCGATGATTGTCTTTATTTGTGGGACATTGTTACTGTTTTTCATTTTTGGTATGCCCTCACCCTGCTACGGTGAATGCATCTCGGGCCACCAATTTTCTTTACCCATACGGATCTTCCTGAGCACATCAAGCTCTCTCAAGCATAGATATTGAAATAGGACTACCCAGCCCACTATTCAATAGAAACTGAAATAGGACCTCATTCATCTCTCTGCTGAAGGGGCAGACATCTTGGAATGAGCTCACTCCATTAGGGTCCTACACCTACTCTCCTTTCCACCCTAGTACCTCCTTGCCTAGTGACCTCATCATGAAACTATCACATACCAATGTAATGAACCCCCTACTCTCCCCTGCCAGACACAACCAATTCAAAATCATCTATCCACTAAATCTAACCAAAAACGCCTCAAAACATCTCAGAAAAAACTGCTCAAATTGAACACAGAAATACTGTTCCTAGATTCCTACTTCTGCTGCAATAAGAGTTTGATAGCCAACAATCTGAAAAATGTTACCGGCCGTCATGCTCAATGGAGAAAAGCCATATCCTCCATACTCAAGGTCACCTCCACCAAGAAGATTCCACACGGCTTCAAACTTACTATTGCCTCTCATCTGTGCACAATGCTGAAACCGCCATCACCATTTACAGTAACAGCACTGTACTCATCCAATCCTTTTATCGCAACCTGGAACACTTTGACAATCTCTTTTCCCACATTAAAGATAATATAGGTAAAGACTTATCCCCCACCCAATTATCGCCGCTACTATCTACCACCGGTCAGAACGATCACCAGCCTCCATCTACTCCTTCCTCCACCCCACCACTCCACTCTCCTCTGCCATCTACCCACTCTCCTCCACATGGCGTCATTTCTTCCCAGAATGCTCCTGCCCCTCTTGAGAGTGTGGACCCTAACCAAGTCAGCACAGAATATTACCTCCTCACCTAAGAATGCTGACCCCCCTCACAAACTACCAACTCTAGCAACTCCCCTCATCAATCTATAAGCAAGCTGACTCTCTTCTCTGATCTAATGAATGACAGTAACAACACCACTCTTGATCTAGTATCTGACATTGTGATGCCACTCACAACCTCTGCAATTCACGATGCCCCTCCTTCTCAGATATAACAAGTCCCCTCCATAACAGTGCTCTCCCCAGGCAGGATTTAAACAAGATTCACTACACTTCTTAAAATTCCCCAAACCCTCCTCCCACATAACCCCCAAACCATACAGCACTACAACCATGTCGACTAAAAACCCATCCTCTAGTTTCCCACTCACCCTCAAAATCCATCACACATATCCCCCTAATCAATTCAACAATACCTCCACTCTCCGTTCAACGCTAAACAACCTAAAAACAGAATAACAGGTAAAGAGGGCTAAAATATAGAACCTACTTCATATTACTGCAAAAGTTCGAACATAAGGTTTCGTACCACAAAAAGCAGCCCTGGACTCAGAACAGCCTACTATCCAAACAGTTGACTCCCCTGCAAACATCAGGACCCCTCCACTTAAATGGAGGTGTAAACCGAATATAGTCCTCACCTCTCGACCCAACAGAGTAACTAGTCACCTATCAGACAACGATATCCTCTCCATTCTCGCCACTTTCAGCCAAGTACCTATCAAGCATATGATGCCTGTGGAAAAAAGCCAGACAATTATCACGCGCCCACTCAGGGTTCCTCATCACAGTCATAGACCCATTAATAAATCTAACCTCAAACTAGTCCCCATATCTCACTCACCTGTAGATGTAACTAAAACTAACCTAAAATGTGCCGGTCAGCAGTGAAACATGCTGCTGCTATTGCTGACCTCATCCTCATTCTAGATCTGGACCTCCTACTACTCACTGAAACATGGATTAATGGATCCTCATCCCCCATATTGAACATCCTAGTCCCTCCCAGCCATGACATCATTCGTTTGGACCGCTCTGGCCGTCTCAGTGGTGGCACTGCCTGTATCCATTGAATCAGTCTCTCAATAAAACAAACTCAAATTCAAGCACTGTCCTCCTGCGAATACCTTGAGATCAATATCTCAACTGCAGACAGCACATTACGTACACTGCAGATGATCTACCACCTTCCTGGAGACAATCACCCATTCATCAAACAAATTATGGAGGTCATCTCTACCAACAACGGATCACACAACAGCCAGATTATTCTTGGCAATATCAAAATCAATTGAACAACACACACAACCCTTTGGTGAATAGCTTCAAATGCTTTGTTCAAGACCTCAACTTGGTTCAAGCATGCAACAGCCCGACTCATATCAAAGGGGCTACATTAGACCTAATAACAGCAAAGGAGAACACCTTCCAAATTGAATCCACATTACCATGCGACTGGATAGACCACCATTGCATCATGTTGTCCATAGTAGAAAGGACAGTTATCTCCAAAGGACAACAGGTGAAAGCCAAAAGCTGGGTAAGAGACACTAGAAATGTTAACCTTCTTACGTTGTCTGCTCTTAGCAACAACATTTGATCTCCATCCACTAACATCTCAGACACGCAAGATCTCACTGATCACTGTATCAACTTCATGTCTGACATCATGGATGCCCTTGCTCCCAAACAATTCAAAAAGAGTCCAGATCCAAAAGTCCAACCCTTGGTTCAGTTCCGCCTCAATGAAGAACGTCGCTCACTGAGATCAGCAGAAATGTCATAGAGACTTTCAACCTCTACGATCAACCCCAATCTACTGAGACAAAGAAGGAAAATCCATAACAGGTTTATCAGAAGTTACAAAGCATCTTTCTTCAGACAACAACTCGACAAGGCAACAAACCGTCCCAAACAATTGTTTGAAATTATCAAAATCAAGCAAATAGGAAATGTAAGATTCACAGCACTAGCCTGCACCTACTTTGGTGAAACACTTCAGCAAAAATTCAAGTAAGCATTTCAAGTGAACTGCATTTACCATAATGCTAAGGGGTGGACTGTGCTGGGAGGTGAAGCAGTGTGCTGCCGTCCCCCTTCATTAGTAAATGTAATCCCCTTGTATCTAAAAAGTCAACTCTGTCCAGCAGTGATTTGCCTCCTTCTTTAGCAAGAACACAAACCTAATCAGCAATGATCCCCATAACGCCAAGAAGCTCTTATCCCTCATAACCACTCCACCTCACCCCCCATACCTGAGGGAAAACACCATGAAAGCCCCTCCCCCAAACAGTGCCTCTTTGTCCATCTTTAAGACTTTCAACGAATCCAACATTTTAAAAATATTATCTTCTCTGAAATATAACCATTTCATTCACTCCTTAGCCTCCAAACTCCTGAACGAGATGAAACATGCCCTGCTCCCCTTATGCACCAAGATCATCAACACCTCTGTTACAGGGCTCCATACCAGATTTCTACAAAGTGGGCAAGTTACCCCATCTGAAAAATTAAAAAAAACATCAACCAGTCAGATCTTAACAACTACCACCCAAGCTTCTCACAAAAGGCGTAGACCAACAACCATGCAATCATATTCATTTTTTTTTTTTTTTTTTTTTGTTTTTTTTTGTCCTCATTCCCTAATAGATTGTGTAAGGAGTTATCAGGGACCCCTGCGGCTGCGAGTCCGACCCTTCACTGTTTGGGAAGTTGGTTTCTTGGAATTTCCGGCAAGGGTCCCTTTATTTCCATTACCAATAAAATATTTTCCAAGGAGGGGAGCTAGCCATCCTGGCTACTCAAACAAGCATTATGCTTGTTATTTATTGCTATTGCATAATCATAGGACTTTGTATATTTATGCATGTAGGTCAATATAATTTCATTAACTACTATAGCTGGATAAACTGTTCCCAAATTTCCCAAAAGTTGTATTTTTTACTCGGTCTCCCACTTCTATCCAACCTGTTTATCTTTTGTATAGAAGCTAGCCATTCCCAGTGTGTAGGCGGTGCGGGTCTTATCCATTTGATACAAATTTCCCTTCTAGCTAATAAAATCAACAGAAAGAGAAGGTTTTCTTGTTTCTTATTTAACTTATAAAGGCCTACTTCTGTTTTGGCCACCCCAAATATAACAAGGTCAATACTTACATCAATTGGTCGTTCTAGCAATTTCTCTAATACCTTACCCACTTCGTACCAGAACTCTTCGAGCTGGGGGCACTGCCGTGAACATATGCAAGTCGTCCGCCTTTTCTTTTCCACATTTAGGGCATTTTTTTGTTCTTTGTCCGCTGAACTTAGATAACCTCTTCGGGGACCAGTAGGCTCTATGTGCGGTAAATAAATGGTTTCTTCTTAAAGCGGCAGATTTTACAACAGACCAACATTTTTCCATAGATACTTGCCATGTTTTCTGGACGTCCAACGTCGGCAGGTCTTTCCCCCAGATCTCTTCTGGAATTACATAGTCCTCCTCACCAGCTAGTATCAGGGCCCAATACCATCGTGAAACTTCTTTTTTTTGGGTTCCGTTCTCTTGCATAGTGATTTCCAGATTGCTATTTCCCTGTTTACATTCAATTTGGGTCTTTATCCAGCTTAAAAGTTGGTAGTATTTAAATTTTGATACTAAACCGTTCGTCAAAATTGTTAGTTGATCCCAGCTAATAATGTTATTTTCTATGATCAATTGGCCCCATTTCAAGAATCCGGCTTGCCTCAAAGGGACTGTTACCCTGTCCATTAGGCACTCAGGGGTCCCTGGTGAGTCCCATATGGGAGCGTTTTCACTATAATAAGGTATCTTTAGAGTGTTTCTTATGTTGTACCATAATTTTGCTGCAGACCTGAGCACCTTCAGTTTGACCTTTTTAAAATACTTAGGATGACCAAATTTATATAGATAGTTCCCTTCGGAGCCTGTCATAGCTTGTAAATAGGTGGGATACAATTCATAGTTGTTTAAAAGAACCCTCATATATTTAAACTGAAAAGCTCTATAATATTCAAAAAAGTCTGGACTTGCTATCCCGCCTTGTTCTTTTTTTCTCCTTAACTTTTTCCATGCTATTCTTATTCCTTTGGATGACCAAATGAAGCTATTTAATTCCCCTTGTAATTTCTTGATTTGTTCCCTCTTAAACTCAAGTGGGATTGCACTAAAAATATAAGTGAATTTGGGTAGGATTGACATTTTTATGATATTCGATCTTCCCATAAATGTCAAAGGAAGACCTCCCCATACTTTGAGTAGTCTTCTGTTAAAATCCTATTAAAATTTATCTGGGCTATTTTGTCTATGTCTTTAACCAATTCTATTCCTAGATATCTTATCTTCTCTTTGACGAGTTGATTTTCACTATGAGTATTCCACTCCATAATTTCCGTTTTTGATTGGTTAATCATATAGCCGGACACTCTCCCATATTGCCTCAGAGTATTTTCTATAGGTTCAAAAGCTCCTACCAAATCATTCGTAAAAATCATTAGGTCGTCCGCATAAAGAGCGACTTTTTTCTCCCACCCTAAATAAGAAAAAGGGGGAATTTCTGTATTGTTTCTAAGATTTTGTGCTAAGGGTTCGATGTAAAAGTTAAAAAGCAGGGGAGACAATGGACATCCCTGTCTCGTACCTCTCTTGATTTTAATTTTTTCTGTTAGATTACCATTGATTAGGATTTTGGCCTTTGGGTCTTTATATAGTTTCTTGACCATTTCTTGAAAATTATCCCCAAGTTTGTATTTTTCCAGGACACTATTCAAAAACAACCAGTTCACCCTATCGAATGCTTTGGCTGCATCGAAAGTGATGATAGATAGGGGTATCTTCTGTTGTATAGCTATATCTATTGCTCCTACCACCTCATGAGTCAGTTCCTGGATCTGTCTTCCTTTCACAAAACCCTTTTGATTTATTTTTATATGAGATCTCGCAATTTTACCTAGCCTCTTTGCCATTATCTGCGTGAATATTTTATAATCGCAGTTCAAGAGGGATATAGGCCTGTATGATTCACATATTGCGGGGTTCTTACCGGGCTTTAGAAGGATACTAATTACTGCATCATTCCAAGATTCAGGAAGGTCTCCCTTGTCCAGATCATTGATCAGCTCTGTCAGGGGGGGAACCAGAACTTCTCTTAATTTAATATACAGTTCATTTGGAAGAGCATCCGGGCCCGCAGCCTTTCCTTTCTTTAAGCCTCTGACAACTTCCTCTACTTCTTCTTTGGTGATCCTTTCATTCAGGTCTTCCCTTTCCTGTTGTGTTAAGGGGGGGGAGATCTAATTTTCCTAGGTAGTTATGAAGTTGCTCTTTTGTTGGAGTAATCTCTTCTGCATATAATTCTTCAAAGAATTTCACAAACTCTTGCATAATCCTGGAATCTTCAGAGCTTATTTCTGCGGTGTTACCGACCCGGATGCCTACTATCTTATTTCTTGTTTGGTCTGTTTTTATCTTCCAGGCCAGCATCTTACCGCAACCCTCGCCATATTCATAGTGAGCCAATTTACTTGTCTCCCATTTTTCTCTCACTATGCTCTCCAAAGTTTCTATAAGGGCTTCTTTCTTTCCTTTCCGTCTCCAATCTTTTCCTCTCTAATACTGAGATTTCTTTTTCTAATTGGATGTCGAGGAGTTTTATAGCTTCCTCCATTTGACTTATTTTTAGTTTCTTTTTTTTGGAATTGTATGCAGCAATACTTAATATCTTTCCTCTAATTACTGCCTTATAGGCATCCCATCTAACTTGCATAGAGGTTCCCGTTTTATTTAGTAGAAAGAATTGGTCTGTCTCTATTTGAAGAGCTTCTATATTTAAAGGATCTGTAAGAGTTGTGCGCTCTACTGTCCACCTTGGAGATACAATAACGTGCCTCATCTGGAGTTTTAACAAGACTGCAGAGTGGTCGGATAAGTGAGCTGAAAGGTGTTCTACACCTTGTGTACCTTCGATTAGGTTTCTGTCCAGTAAAAAGTAATCTATCCTAGAGGAGTGCCCTAATTTTTTATTTTGGAAAGTAAAGCGCTGCCCTTGATCACCTTTCTCCTTCCAAATATCCACTAAACCCAAATCTCTAAGACATATGCCTAACCACTCTCTCATTTTTGGAAGATTCACTTCTTTTCTAACTGGAAGACGATCCACCTTTGGATCTAAAATTATATTAAAATCTCCCCCCATAATTATTGGGGATGAGGCCATTAATAACTGAGTATATAGATCTTGAAGAGGTTCTGGGTCATCTGTATTTGGCCCGTAGTAACCCGCAATCGTGTATTGTTTATCAGATATTCTTACTTTAGTTACCACCCATCTCCTTTCCTATCAGCCTCGAACGATTCAATCCTCGCCTTGAGTGATTTTTTCAATAATATAGCTACCCCCTTGATGCAGCATTCTTGGTTGGTGCAAGCATATGAGTCCACCCACCTCTGACTCTTTGTTATTTCCTCCCATTCTTTTTTAAGGATGGGTGTTTCTTGCAGTATGATAATTTCGCTATCAATTGTTCTCAAATATTCCAATATTTTCCTTCTACGATTCCTAGTTCTAAGGCCATTTACATTCCAAGATAATATATTGACTAGTGCTACATCTTTTTTCATGATTTATTGCTTGTATCGAATCGGATCCTTCCCATCACCTTACTGGTCAGTACCTCCATCTTTTTGTCTACTGAGGACTTTTTATTTTTTTATTTTCCCCTACTATGCTCCCCACCCATGTGTATACATTTTTTACTTTTTTCATTATTGATTTCTCCCACCCTGGAGAAGCCTCCCTTTCCTCTTCACTGGGCAGTATTAAGGCCCTTTTGAGCACCCCTGCTCTCCTTGCGGCTAAGTTATGTTTCCTGTTGCTCTCGCATTTGTTCTAAGAAACGCTCAACTTCTTTCGGCTCTCTTATATTGTGCATTTTGTTCTTCCACATAATTCTCAGTGCTGCAGGGAAGCGCATTTGGACCGTAGCACCTAGGGATCTTAGATGTTGCATCTGCTGACCAAGTTCCCACTGCCTGTCTTGTGTTGCCTTTGATATGTCCGATCGAATTCTGAACGACCACTCATCTTTGTTGAAAGAACCTTTCTTGAGAGCATCACTCAAAAGCTTTTCTTTGAGGGTATAGGTTTTAAAATTTATCAATTTTCCTCGGGGTCTTTCTTTCCTTGTTTTTTCTGAAAGGATCTCGGTGCACCCTTTGTATATCTTCAGCTAACGCTGCAGTTTTTGCCCAGGGGAAATTTTCCTCCAATAGCGAGATTACAAAGGTTTTTATGTCATCATTTTCCAATCCTTCCGGCACATTCAGAATTCTTAGATTGTTTCGCCTTGCTTGGTTTTCCAGAGATTCAAGCTTATCCCTAAGGCTCCCCTCATTAGACTTGAGCGTTTTGATCTCCCTTTGGTGCAATTCCACCTCCTTACTTAATGAATTTGCCACTGCCTCCACTGCAGTTACTCTCTCTCCTAGTGCATTCAATTTGGTGTCTAACATCTCACAAGCCTCTTGTATTTTAGTTTGATTATCCTCAGAAATCGCAAACTTAGCTCTCATTTCCTCTAGCATTCTTTCCAGCATTTTTTCTGTCGAGGTTTGCTGTGATTCTGGGAGATTGAGGGATTGCTTACTACAGCCTGGATTGTCACCTTTTACATTTGTTGATAACGTCTGACATTCCTCTATTATATTACTCTCTATTATTTGTGCATGTAAGGGTTGTAGAGTATCTTCCTCCATTTCCACTGCCCTACCCTCACTTTTGTTTTTAAATAGATTATTTACTGGCTGTTCTTCAGGTAAGTCGTGTCCCTTACGATCTACTTGAAGTTGCTTTTGGACTTGCACTTTAAAAAAGGATCTTAGTGAGGGAGTAACTTTAACGTTGGAGGCTTTGCCCGTACTTGGTCCACTCCCTTTATTTTTTTCTCCCTCTAGTATTCTGGGATGTTATTACATCCGTATCCTGCTTTCTTCCCTTTTTCTTGTTGCTAGAGGGACAATCCTGGGGTTAGATAAAACAATCGGGGTATTTCCCAGAAATTGCCTGTTCCTTAGGCACTAACTTGTGCCTCTATTTTTCTCGCTAGTTGCCGTTGTAGCTATCTTAGAGGAACAGGTATATTCAAAGCCTTTCTTCCCCTCCTCTTCGAGTACCTGTGGATCTTTTCCCCCAGCCTGTAAATTTTTACACAGGTTCTCATCCCCTGAAGACTTGCTTACCTTGCTCATATGTTTTTCTTTTATTTCCCCTTCCTTTTCTCCTACAGCTCCATACGTAGCGTTTATGGGCTTCACAGCGTTTTCCTTCACTTTCCGCTTTTCCCCCCGTGCATCATTCGCTTTCAGTAAATTACTGGAGACCGCAATCACTCTGCCTCGGATGCCCCGGAAGGAGATTCTAGCGGCTGCCCTGCGAAAGCTCCGCTGTGCTTCCCACGCTCGCACCCACACGCCAGAGAGGGTGCGCCGTGTATCGCAGTCAGCTGATTCCTCCGCTCCGTTCCCTTGCAGCTCGGTAAGTCTAATTTATTTTCTTGTTGCTTCGGGGATATGTATTTTTGGAGAGCACATCCCTGTTTTCATGGGATTCGTAGCATTTTGTCCTCTCACAGTGAGCGCTTCCTATGTTGATACCGCTTAGAGAGCAGGGAGCTCCCGACCGGTCACTTTAGCCGGCCGCCATCTTCTCCCCCTCCCTCCTGGGTCACCATGCAATCATATTGAGCAATTCCAACTCCTCTACCAATACCGATCTGGTTTCAGGCCGGGTCACACTACTGAAACTGCCATGGGTTACATTGTTGACGACGCCCTGAAACGTCTCGACCACAATGAATCCTGCTTATTAATCCTGCTTGACCTGGCAGCTGAGTTTGACATGATTAAACACGACAACCTCCTAGAATACAGGATAAGTCTCTCTGGCGCTGTATTAAAATGGTTCTCTTCATTCCTACACTACATATCTCAAAGAATTATGATGAACCACGTCCTATACATCTAAACACCAGTCACAATTGGTGCTCCTCAAGGCTCTTCACTCTCCCCCACCCTGTTCAACCTGCTCATGGAACCCCTGACTGAAATCCTCGAACTGTCAAACATCTCCTACCACATGTATGCGTATGATACTCAACTTTATTTGAAAATCACCTCTCCAGAAGAAATCAGCATCCTCAATAACACCCTGGCTAAAACTCAACACTGGCTAACTCGTCATCACCTAAAACTGAACAATCTCAAAACTGAATTCCTCTTAATCTCACCACCCAACCACACTCCTAACATCAAAGAATGGCTCTCACATCTAACAGCCCTGAACCGCACCCCTCACATCATAACCTCAGACAAATCTCTTGGATTAATCTTGGACTATCACCTTTCCATGGATAATCACATCTGTGTCGCCACCCGGGGCGTCAACTACCAACTGCACACACTAAAGAAAATAAAACGTTTTCTCTGACCGCAAATCTCAAGACAGCGGTTCAAGCGCTAGTGATCTCCAAACTAGAATTGCCCCTAACATTTGGAGCTTGCTTCCGCCTGAGACCAGATCCTATGGCTTAAGTGCCATATTCAAACGAGAATCAACGTTTCTACTATTAAACAGATTCCTCCCCAATGAAGATGCATCTTTCCCAGACTTTAGTTACTCTTTGAATATGTTTCTATGCTTTTTTAGTTCTTTTCTGTTCCTCCACTTACGTATTACTCTTGTATGTTCTCCTTGTGTTTCCTCAATGTATAATGCTCTGATACCCAAAAGGACGCTATATAAAACTCTATAAAAAAAATAAAGTTTGTTTTTTCTGTACAATAGCTGTGAAAAACATTTTGTTCAAAGGATGTGCTCTAACACGGAGGAATTCCGGCAGGAATGAACCCCTTCTCCTGCGCTGTTAGTGTGAGAGCTAGAAGGTTGCTCATCACACATATATTTCCATTATGTGATTTTGGCTCCTTTTCTTTTGTTTTAGACCTATTTTGACCATTTTTAACTGAGTGTTATCAGTTTCACATTCTCCTAAAGTGTTTGCTTGTTCTCACAGTGGATCAAAAGCTAAACATATCATGCAAGTGTCTTTGTATAACACACACATAGGCAAAAGGCAGCCAAAGGCTGTAAAGTGTGAAAGGCAAAGACATTGAGTGATTGGAGGAGCAGCAGGGTTCTGCAATCGGAGGTGGGCAGTTAAAGCATCATGATGTGTTCTATAAAGAGGCGTGTCTTCAGCTGTTTCCTATATTGGACTAGGATTTGGACACAAGCCTCGAGAAATCTACTCGCCCACTCACTGTAGTGATTCAGATTTTATCAGGGCGGGCTATTTTTAGGGCCTAATGACCTGGTCTGGCGAGAGAGCTCCTGAAAAAGAACAGGTGTTCTGAAAGGGAATGAGCAATAAAGATGCCATTCAGTCTTGTTTTTTATCTTGTCATGTTTACGATGTGTTGAAAGACAGGGGTCAAATGTCAGCTTATGTCTTCTTAAAAATTGCTGCTTATTTTATCCTGGAGATGAGTGTTTACAAAACCCTCTAGCTTTGCAGTCCTGAAAAGAAGAGTAAAGTGAGCCGTCTGCCAGTCCGGCTGGCGTACAAGCAGTGTAAAAATAAAGGCTGTAGGATGCAATTTTTTTCTAACTCACAACATTTAAATAGCTTGTAAATGAACTGTTCTAATATTTCAAAATATATTTCAGTAGTTAGGAAAGTATTTTTTTTTTTTAATTTTGAAGTGTTGATGGAAACAAAGATTTTAATAGGATCAAAACACATCAACGCACTTCACTTGGTGATATGCAAATGATGAATTTTTGCTGAAACCAGCTTTACACACAGATGCTATATAGTTTTATCAGTAAAACTGCATGTCAGTTAGAAGGTTTGTGTCCTTTTAAATGGAAATGTGCTTTCTGCAAAGGACAGTGCACTACCACATCATGCTTTAGTAATATATGAAAAGTGAGAGTTGAACTGAGAATCATTCCTGGCCCACCCTGATGACAATGCTATTAGTGAACTAAGTGGCAAGTCAGGGCGCCTTATGTGGGCTAGTTTTTTATTCTACACAGAGCAAAAAAATCAGTCTTTTAAATCAAACAAAAGGTTTGTTGCACATCTGACATGCTAAACTCACATATTTGTAGGTGCTCTCATATGTGGTAGTTGAAGAATGTGGTGACTCTGTGAAATAAAATATTTACCTAGAATCACACAATTTGAGACCAGTTTATGGACCGACCGCATTACAGTTATGTCAAGTAGATTGTTCAAGTCACTCGACCTGCAGGTCTAGTAATATTTTTTTGATTTTTCGAGGCCTGGGGCAGTCCTGATGAGTACGCAAATTTTGTTCCAGATCCTGGGTGTATAAATGAAAATGGCTGTTTTTTTCTATTGCACTTCTTTGTCTCCGGTTTCATGTCTGTGGGTGTGTGGAAGCGAGCCTTTTCAGAGGCCCACCAGGGCAGGGGTTCTCCCTTCTTTGTCCTCAAGTCCTTGGACTAACAAACTAGAGATTGGCACGGAAGCTGTAATATCAAACAAATATTTTATTATCACGCATGAGTGGGACTACATTGATACAGAACCCTCAGGCAATGTATGAGGCAGTACATGGAATACAGAAACCAAGGTGCTTATATACACCTTTTATTGCAGAGTAAGCATGGAGACTCAAAAAGAGGCGGTACAAGTATACACAAGAATAGCTATTCACAAATATGGACAAGTAGAAAATACTTAGTCAACAGAGTGGGAGGGGTAACGAAACTGCTTACATCAGTTGAAATAGTCTGACAGTTACACTTAAGACAGGTGCATTCCAACAGCTACAAGCCTTTCTGAGCATGCGCAATGCTCTGGCTCAGTACTGAAGGAGTTAACTATAGTTGAGGACTCAGGCAGAATAGTAAAGCAGACGACAGTGAAGACAGAAGGAGCACATGGCAAACACATGGTTCACTAAAATGGATGCCAAAACAAAATGGCTTCACCTCATGCTAACAGCGATTTCTGCCAATTTCCACAGACGACCCTTTTAGCATTAGCTGAAGACATCTCTATGATTTAGTAGGAACAAGGAAAACATCTTGCACATCAATTTTCATCATATCACTAACTTCTTGGTCTAATACATATTGGGCGTTCACATTCTTAACGTTGCATTTGGTGGGTATACAAAATGAAACACAAAAGGAACAAAGCATCGGGCCACATTGTATACATAAACAGCATGTTAGTAGGATCGCAAAAAATATACATAGAACTGTCAACAGTTTCCAGTCCCAGGTAACGAACAACGTCCATAACCAGCCAGTTAAAGTCCATGTTCCTGAATCGGGATGAATCTCAGCAGCTATTTTATGCAGTTTAGAGATTGCATCAAAAACTGAAGGGGCGTGATCAGGGATGTAAACACAACAGCTGCTCCCGATGATGCGGCATGCACCACCACGATCAGCCAACACGACGTCGAGGACCTTTCTGTTTTGGAGCGCCACAATTCTCGCAATTTGCATTTCTTCTGTGATTTTCCAAGTGCCATAGCTGTTTGGTTGGTTACAGCCTCTACAACACATGTTAAGCGTCTGATTTTCCGGCTGTTTAAGGCAGCACCAATAAAGAAGAACAATCCCAAATTAAAGTCAACATATTGCTGCAGTGCAGTGTCAGTCTGATCCACCTCATCATGATTTATAGTTCTCTTTGATCGGCTCTTAGAAATGTCATTGTACAGTTTTTATAGTCTTTATGGTAGGATGCAGGAGCCAAAAACACAGTAGCAAAAAGGACACATAGCAAGTTCCTGACCAACCAATGGGTAGATGGTAGTATCCTTTATTCCCACATATAAAGTAAGTATTGTGTGATGACATAAAACTGCTGTTGTTTACCCCAGTAATATTCAACACCAGAGTACAGCCGCTTTCCCCACGGGAATACTTCCAATACTGTTCACACACATTGGTCTGCTCGTGCTCTAGTAACAGCTATAACAGGAGGCCCATTACCCTTGACAGTTCGAGTGTTTGGGAAAACATAGCGCATGGAGGAGTTTCCTCGGCGATACTCCTCCATTTCCCATACAGTTCCTTTAGCTTGTGGATCTCCTTCCTCATCAGGGTAGCACACTTTATTAAGTTGAAAATTTAGTCTTCCTACATCAGCATAAGTAATATTAGCAACTTCAGATGCCCATAGCAGCCCAAACCAGGCCCTACAAGATCCATTGTGTGAAAACGGCAGAGGAATTAAAGGTGTTCCTCCCTTTTTCTGATGAGCTGGCATCATTCCACACACCCAACAGTTGGTAATGTTCGTAGCATTTTGGGTGTGGTGCAACATTTGAATGAACGTATTGTTGAGGTAGGACATTCTGTGCTGCTGCTCATGATAGGGAAGGGAGAAGTAATGATGCTCAATGGGGACAGGAGTAGTGACAGTTAGTAGATTTCGAGCAGGAGTTACTCTCTCTATAACCCATGTTATCGTAGCAATGATGATAACAATGGAAGTGAATCCAACAATAAACATGGCCTTTCTGTCACAAACTTTCGCAGCAGTTGATCTCTTTTCTGCAGACATTTTCGCTTCGATGTTGAAAAACAAAACAGAACAGATGGAGTCCTAAGGTCCTGGGCAGCCGTTGGTTTCTTCACTGAGGATTGAGACGGGTACTACAAGGTTCCCCCCCTTTGTAGCTCAGTCTTTCACCAATCCAGGACGGTGAGTCAACCAGTCTTTTTCAGCAATGCGGTCTTTGTTTTCCGGGGTCGCAGCTGATATCGAGATGCACCAGGGATCGTATGGTCCGGGAAGACTTCCTCAGGTTCTGTAGGTGACGCAGCTTGGCCTCTCTCTGTGTCCAGGATGTCGCGATGATCGGTCAATGTAGCAGGTTCCACCAAGGTGAACGGTACCCTCTTGGAGTGGGTGGAGTGGATCCAGTTCTTCCGATTGGTCACTCGGACTGCAGTTCTGGTCGCCAAGAGCACCTGCTCAGGTCCGCGCCATCTGGGTTCCAGGCTGCTCGACCGCTGGAACACCTTGATCATCACATCATCACCAGGCCGTAGATCATGACCATCACCTTGCGACCTGTCAGGAAGAGCTTCTCGAACCTGTTGATGAATAGAAAGCAAGCTGTCTGTCAACTGAGACAAGTAGTCGCTCATCAGCACATGAGGTACATCATGTATAGGGCGTGGCTTAGGAATCCCCCAAATATTCATTGGCCTCCCAAATACTACCTCATACGGTGTGAGGCAAGACTGTGTATGTGGCACCGATCTAATGGATAGCAATGCCAAAGGCAGTGCATCAGGCCATTTCAGAGATGTGGAAGCCTGTATTTTAGCCAACTTAAGCTTGAGGGTAGAATTGTATCGTTCCACTAGCCCTGCTGATTGTGGGTGAAAAGCAGCATGGAACTTCTGCTTAATTCCCAATCCTTTCAAGACATACTCAACAACTTGCCCAATGAAATGAGGTCCGTTGTCACTGCACAGGGCTCGACAAGCGCCGAATCTGGGGAAGAACTCCTTTAGGAGCACCTTTGCTGTAGTAAGAGCTGTATTATCTTTCGTAGCGTACGCCTCGATCCACTTACTAAAGGCACATACCACTACTAGGACATACTTCAGGTTATTACAGCGTTCAAGCTGGATGTAATCCATTTGCAGAACCTCAAAAGGAGCAGTTGGTGTGGCAAACCCTCCTGTTGGAGTTCGTGTTCCCTTTCCAGGATTATACTGAAGACAAATCAGACAAGACTGGACTATCTTTTTAGCTGTGCTGGCAATCTCTGGATGATCCCAAATTTGCATAAGTAGCTTTGCTATTGAGGATGCTCCAACCTGGGCCGGCCCATGTGCCATGTGAATCATGGGATGTAAGTGGGCAATCTCCACTTGGTCATGTCTTTATTCCTCCAGCAGCCCACATCATCCAATGTTCCCTCCTTAGACCATTGGTCTAATTCTTCAGCAGAGGCAGATCGCTGCATGTCCAGCACCTCTTGCCTGGCATCATGCCATCGTTCAGCCTGTGACTTAACCATGTACATAGATGTAGTGCTTCGCTGCATTGCAGTCTCACGGGCTGTGTGATCCGCGAAGGCATTGCCCTGTCCTATTTTATCAGTCACTTTCTTGTGTGCACTGCACTTAACAATCGCTACTTTCTTAGGATATGTCAGGGCAGTAAGAAGATTACGTACTAATTCCCCATGCAGTATTTGTGTCCCATGTGATGTAAGGAAGCCTCTTTCCTTCCAGAGTAGCCCAAAATCATGAGCCACTCCAAAAGCATATCGGCTATCAGTGTAGATATTAACAGACAAATCAGTACTAAGCTCGCATGCTCTTGTTAGTGCTATCAACTCAGCTGCCTGAGCTGACTTCTGTGGGATGTGGGCTGTCTCAACTACTGTCTAAAGTGTTGTAATTGCGTACGCAGCTAATGTTGTGCCATCGGGCAATTTCAGGCAAGACCCATCAACCCACAATTCCCCATTAACACTAGAAAGGGGTGTATCTTGTAGGTCAACACGACCCTTTGTTTGTTCCTCAGTAAGGGATATACAGTCATGGGACTCTTGCGACTGAGACTGAGTAGCTGGGAATGGCAATAGAGTAGCCGGATTAAGGGTCGAACATCTTTTCAAGGTGATATGAGGAGCCAAAAGTGTCAATTCATATTCTGTCAAGCGAGTACTAGTTAAGTGCTGCGTTTTTGTTTGGTTCAACAGGGCGTCAACTGCATGGGGTACTAACACAAGCAATCTATGTGACAAGACTATCCCCTCACTCTGACATATGGACACAGCTGCCGCTGCCACAGAACGAAAACACCCAGGCAACGCACGAGCGACTGGATCAAGGACAACCGAGAAATATGCACAAGGACGCTGCTTATCACAGTGTGTCTGTGTTAAAACTGAGAGAGCGCAACCATCCCTCTCGTGTACATAGAGTGTAAAAGCCTTAGTGTAGTCTGGAGTTCCTAATACTGGTGCAGAACATAGAGCTTGACGCAACTGTTGAAAAGCATTTTGGCATTCAGTAGTCCATGGGAGAGGCATCGGAGTGTCTTTAGTCAAAAGGGCCAACAAGGGTTTAACAATGTGAGAAAAGCTAGGAATCCACTGCCTACAGAAAGAAGTAAGGCCAATCAGTGCACGAACATCCTTCTGAGTACGGGGCACAGGTGTGTCTAAAATAGCTTGAATGCGATCTGGTGTGAGTGCACGTCCCTCCTTAGACAGGAGGTGACATAAATAGGTAACCTGCTGTCTACAATATTGCAATTTCTTCCGGGAAACCTTGTGATGGTGAGATGCAAGAAAGGAGAGCAATAACAGTGTACCTTCTTCACACTGTTCAGGGGTATCAGCAGCCAACAAGATGTCATCAACATATTGTATGAGAGCCACCCCTTTTGACACAGGGAAAGAATCAAGCTGTCTTTTCAATGCCTGGCTATAAATGCTAGGACTCTCTGTATACCCCTGCAGAGCTCTACAAAATCTGAATGATCGATTATTCAAAGTGAAGCCGAACAAATAACGGCTGTCAGGGTGAAAAGGTATCGAGAAGAAATCATTCTTCAAGTCGATCACACTGAATGTAGTTGCAGTCGGTGGAACCATAGTAAGAAGTGTTGTGATGTCAGAGACTATTGGGGCACTACGATCTTATTAACCTCTCGTAAGTCAATGATAAACCTGTATATTTTAGTATCAGTGTCTTTTTTCAAGATGGGAAGGATAGGACTATTACAGATATTGTAAGGGACTTCTTCCACAACTCCTACTCTAATCAGATCTTGAACAGTGCGTATTAGTGCCACTTCACCTTCTCAAGATATTTTATATTGAGGCAGTCGAGGCAATGAAGCGCTCTCCTTCACTTGAATATGGACTGGTGGGATAACCATTTGTCCCACATTGGTAACTGATGTAGCCCACAAAGTACTAGGTAGTGATGCCAAAGCAATATCTTCTTTAAGGAGACAAGACCTCTCAACCATGGGATAGTTATCATTTAAAATAACACGCACACCTTCTGAGGAACAACGTATCGTAGCACGAAAATGTTTGAGCATATCAAGACCCACAATATTGTCCGGCGTGTTAGGGGAAAGCAAAAAAGGACAGGCTGCAATGAATTTTTCAACATGAAATGCAAGCAGCTGTGACAGTGGGCTAAGGGAAGATGTCCCATCGAATCCTATCGATGTTATTGTTAAGCCAGACAGGGGAGCCCTAGGAACCAATTGTTTAGACAGGGCGCTACGAGTAGCTCCTCTGTCAACCAAAAACCGATCAGTAGAACCCAAAACGTTTGCATTAACATAGGGACCCTTCTGATCTACTGGGACTTCAACTGGTTCCTTACCCCATCCTAGGCATTTTTATGCATAATTAGAGTCCTTCAAATCATCGGTTGAATATCGGACATTTGATATTGATTTTGCCTGTCAAAAGCATTAGAGGAATTTTGAGTATGCTCAACTGCCTCAAACCTAGTACGATTATCCATACCTCCCCTATTTCCTAAGGTCCCTGGGCGGCTTCTCGTATATCCTCTACCACGCTGATACTGCTGTCCTTGCAAAAGGGGGCACTCAAAACGCCAATGTCCAATCTCCTTACAATAAGCACACTGATCGGAAGACAAAGTTGCTCGAGGGAAAGAGGGTGCACCAGGACGATACATCGCACGTCCGCCTCTACCACCACCTCTATAAGATGGACCATAAACCTGAGCTAACATAACTTTCGTCTTTAAATCTTTAGCCTTTTTATCCTCCTTGACTTTCGCTTCCAATTCCTGACGTTCATAATACTAAGCCATAGTCAAAAGTGAGACTGGGGAAGACGTAGTCCATGAACTCTCGCTGGCCTTTAGGCAACTAGCTATTTCTGGCAACATGTTCGCGACAAATTTGTCAATGAACAGATGCTTGCCCGTGTCATCTGTCAATGACTGCCCACTAAAGTCATGGAATGTCTCCTCAAAACGTGTAAAGAAATCAGTAACTGATTTGTCCACTTTCTGCTTACAAGACGCTAACATAGTCCAATCTATCTTTTTAGGAGGTATAAGAATTTTCAACTTAGTTATTATAGCCTTTGGACGGTCTAATATCTCTTGTTTCTGTGCAGGTTCTCTCGCTGCATCTTTTCTCTATTTCCACCCAAGTATCTCCAAAAGCTGTATGATCGTCTACTTTTCGAATTAATCTCCACATATCAGGGGGGAAAAATAGCCCAAAAACATGTCAATATCAGGCAAAGTCATAGTGCAAGAACTAATAGCTCCTTCAACTTCTTCGTAAAAAATAGCCGGATTTTTCCGCGGGTCAGGCAAAGCAGCTTTAAGAGCCATGACATCCGCTCTACTCCAAGGAGTATAAACCCAATTATAAACAAAATAGCCCTTCGCATCAGTTGAATCTTTATTATCATTGGTTCCCGCACCCCTAGGAGGAACATATAAAGGCGCAGCTTCACGCATTGGTTTCCCATGAACTACAGAATTACTGTCATCCTTATCTGTCCCTGGATCTGCAGCATGTGGCACGGGGGTCTGATCTGTTTGTTCAGCTGGAAGTGCACCAGCTGCCTTTTTCTCCTCTCGCAAACGGAATGCATCAGTTCGTAGTTTAACCAATTAAATCGGCAATTAAATCGGCCACCTGGGAAGGAAGAAAAAGACCGTCATTCAATTGTTTATGATCAGATTTTATATCAGCAGGCTCTAGATTATCGGAATGTTTCCTAAAACTATGTATTACTTCCCCAGTAAACGATTCCGCAAAATATAACTGCTCTGATGCTGGCCAGTGCTGAACCATTGCTTTAAGGTCTGGAGCAGAAGTGGTACCGCGAGCTGCTTTACGAGCAGCGGATCTAAGAGTGGCCGCACGGTCAGCGGGCAACAGAGAGCGAGTCTGCCGTTTACCTTCTGCATCTGCCCCTTTCTGATCTAAGAGAGATGCATCGTCATCTAATTCGTCCTCGGGTGCAGAGGGAAAAGTATATGGGAAAAGTATATGGAGATCGATCTAACAAAATTGAATCATCCTGAAGTTTATTAAGTACAGGATAAAGGGGGCGCCGGACAGGGTATTGGCCAGTTAACTCTAGACGACGCTCCCTATCCTCTTTCTCTTTTAATTCCTTCATCTCTTTATTCTTCATTTTCAGCGCTTTCATATAAATATTCTTGCGCTGTTCTTTATCTGCTATAGCTTGCTCTTTTCTCGCTCTCTCATGCGCTTCTTTCTCCCACATTCGTACACAATCAAGCATATCTTGTCTACTTTTATGCGTGAACGCACATTGTTCCACATATTGAATCTTCCTAAGGTCAAATGACCCATTTATTGGCCATCGTAAATCAGGATCCTTTTTTGTGTATTTATTCGACAGTGCACTATACATTATGGAAGAAATACCTTTTTTAACGTACATGTACCTATTCGGTGTCCCCTCAGGGGGAGCCAGCTGACTGCGTTCTAAATCCATTTTGGTACCTCCAAAAAAGCAACACATCCTACGAAGCGTGCTAGAAACAGGCATGTCGCAAATATTATAGTAAATATAATATTATAACAAAATAGTACTTCTCACAAATACAGTACCGTTCATAAATTCAAAAGTTAGAGAAAAATCTCCTCATTGCCTGCCTATGTATGTTGCAACACACATATTACCTAAACCAAACCAGAATCTTGGCCAAGCAAATCCAAAATCAAGAGTGCCGCTTTAGCGACCTTACCGAGCAAAAATCTCCAGCCTCTAACTGCCAAGCTCTGAATCGACCTAATGGTCACTGTAAGACGAACGCCAAAGGGATCTCAGTCGGGACCGGTCGCCACCTGGAGGGTCAAATCGGGAAAATCGAAAAAGCACTTCGGTCTGCAAAGACAAGGGTCTTCTCGTGCAGCGTACGTCCTCAGCGAGATTCCAAACCTCCGTCAAGACCACTCCGTCGGGCAGCCGTGTCTCCGATGAGCCCCACGTGACGGGCACCAATTTGTGGAAGCGAGCCTTTTCAGAGGCCCACCGGGGCAGGGGTTCTCCTTCTTTGTCCTCAAGTCCTTGGACTAACAAAATAGAGATTGGCACGGAAGCTGTAATATCAAACAAATATTTTATTATCACTCATGAGTGGGACTACATCAATACAGAACCCTCAGGCAATGTATGAGGCAGTACATGGAATACAGAAACCAAGGTGCTTATATACACCTTTTATTGCAGAGTAAGCATGGAGACTCAAAAAGAGGCGGTACAAGTATACACAAGAATAGCTATTCACAAATATGGACAAGTAGAAAATACTTAGTCAACAGAGTGGGAGGGGTAACGAAACTGCTTACATCAGTTGAAATAGTCTGACAGTTACACTTAAGACAGGTGCATTCTAACAGCTACAAGCCTTTCTGAGGATGTGCAATGCTCTGGCTCAGTACTGAAGGAGTTAACTATAGTTGATGACTCAGGCAGAATAGTAAAGCAGGCAACAGTGAAGACGGAAGAAGCACATGGCAAACACATGGTTCACTAAAATGGATGCCAAAACAAAATGGCTTCACCTCATGCTAACAGCGATTTCTGCCAATTTCCACAGGTGTGCCAAGAACCATCCCTCATAGTGAACATGTCTGGCATATAGTTGGGGGTACCAGTTATGATGGTTTTATAGATGAATCAGCAGGGATTGTTAATGGTGTGGGCCAGCAAGGGCATCCAGTGGAGTTTTGTCTGGTGGGGTGATGTGATCACTCAACACTGGACCCCGTAAGTGGGGAGTCTAAAAGGCCGTGGAGCAGGACATTGTCATCATCTACGTGTAGGAATAGGAGAGCTTGAACAGCAGTTACCTTTCGGGGATGAGCCGCTTCACTAGTAGAGAGAGCTGGAACTAACTGGGTTGCTTTTCCTGGCAATATGTTCCTTGATTATGAAGTCCATATTCAGAGTGCATCTGAGTCACTGGGCATTAGGTTAAAGTTTGGTTGGGGGTGTGTGGCTTGACTGCAAGATGCTGGTCCACCTTCTGTGATGCTCTGCTCCGGGGGGCCTGGGAATCCATGCAATCCTGCAATAAAGGCGCACCTCCCTGGCAATCACTCTGGGGAGGTGAGCACAGTTTGCCGGGGCACCGACTGATGCCATTTCTGCCTGCGGGGACTACAACCCGGCGCATTCGAGGAGGGCCCTGCTCGGCGGCTGGCTGCCGTGCCTGACACCGGAAGCACCTGGGCACACCAGGTGGCGAAGACATGCAGTGCTTCACCCGTCGCAGTGCTCCAAGTGCCTGGAGCCCAGTCTGCACCGGAGGATGTGGTGGGAAACCGACGCTGAGCCTGGCAGACGACTGCACACACCCAGGGTGAGGAGACCCCTTACACACTTGAGGCACCCGATGGATAACCTGCCTAGAGACCGCTCCTTCCACCTTTGCGGGCCCCTGGCATCACAGCTCCCCTAAGGGCCCAGCCCATAACAGTAGCCAGGGGATGACACCCAAACCAGGCCCAGGACTCAACAGCAAGTAGCCCAGGTGAGCGTTCCTCCCTCCAAGGCCAATGCTGCTATTAGATACTTGCCAGAGCAGCCTGCCCGGGACCTCTCCTTTAATATCTGCTGCTCCCGCACCATGACAAGCAGCTCCCTTCCCCACACCTGTTGCTGGCCTCCTGACTTCAGACTGCTGGTGGGGACCGGGGAGTCACCAGCGTAGGAGACTGCTGTCCAGGGGAAGTTGAGCTAGTCACCTCAACTGCTCTTAAGGGACTCGCAGCGCATAGGCGCGAATAGAGGCATGGGGGGCTCCTGCAACGGCTGTCCAGGCCCTCCTAGGCCACACAACCTGGATGCTACAAGGGACTGTGAGGAGTCCCAGGGCCAGGCCCAGAGGCAGGTGCTGCAGACTTCGTGGGTGCCCCCCCTCACTCTCCACCCTGCCTGAGGTATTTGCCAGCACTGGGAGCTGAGTGGTCTTACCCAAAGGGGGGCTGCCTTACGCTTTCTCACGAGGAGCTTTCACCACCCCACCCATTGTTGTCGCCCCCTGCCTACCGGTGCTCACTGGGCAGATACTGGCTAAAAAGAGACAGAAGTCAGCGGCTGTTGGACCTCATCGGCTGCTGTGGGCCAGCCCACAGTTGGTTAGAGAACACAGCCTGGACCCGGCGGTCAGGGTGGGCAGGCAACGATCACTCAGTCTGTCTCTGCACGGCGTGTTGAGTTTCCCCCCTGCCTTACAACCAGGATCGATGAGGGAACCGGGTGGCGACTGGCTAGCGGAGGCTGGACCGAACTCCTCCTGTAGGCCATCAGCCAAGAGACATTCTCCTCCTTCACCCTGCGGACCCTTTTATTCTCCTCCTGCTGGCTCTGGTTGGGGCACTGGTGAGCACAATACAACTGGGGGAATATAGCAGGTGAGACCCCACACAGAGAAAGCACGTGCCCTGCGGCCTGGTGCGGGCAGAGAGTCCTGGGCAGGCTCTCCAGGGACCACACTACTGGGGTGCAGTCCGCCTGGGCACCCTTGCTGCCCCACTATGAGACACCTGGACTCACCTGGTCCCCCACCTGCTGTCACTCAAAGGGTCCGGGCTGTGGGTGTGAGGGCCCAGACCGAGTGAGTCAAGCCCTATGCTGAAGGGACTCGCACCACCGGTGCACGGGGCACTGCCGCAACCCATGAACAGATTCTAGTGTCACTGTTGTCTGGAGGCCTGGTATTTAGCTACAGCGACGCCTGGCACACACACTGTCCCGCCCTTAGCACATTGGCATCGGGGCAACCCTGAACAGCGATGGGACGCCGGAGTCAGAAAAGAGGCCCCCTCCCCAGGCCGCCATCCCCATCAGCAGACTCAACGAACCGGCAGGATCATGGCCACCCGCAAGTAACACAGCATCTAGACGCTCAGGATAAGCTGGCCATCATCCTGCAAGCCATCACCATGCACGAACATCCGTGGAGACGAAGATTGAGGAGTTGCATGCCGAACTTGGGCTGTTGCGCAATGATCAAATGAAGCTGGCCCCTAGAGTAACAGACACTGTAGGACATTGCACCTCTGGGAAGCTCAAGGAAAGTGTACCCAAGATCTCTCCGAACACTTCAAGAAACTTGAAGAATTGTGCTGAAGATGTGGAGGGCCGGGCGCTCCGCAACAACATTCGGGTGGTGGGATTCCTGGAGGGACTAGAGGACTCTGATGCCATGATACCCTACCTGGAGACCAGGATTCGATCCTTTCACCCCAGCCTCTGAACTATCCTCCTACTTTTCCTTTGCCACTTCAGTTGATTGTGAACTTTTCTGGCAGACTCAGCTGATTGTCAACTTTTCTGGCTGATTTTGTGTCCGCTGTACTCTGTCATTTAAGTTTTTGTTTATTCATGTAGATTACATGGGGTCTTTGCGCAGTCCTATGTAACATAACATAACGTGTATTTGTAAAGCGCATGTTCACCCGGAGGTATCTTGGCGCTGAATAACAGATGTTTATTGTTACCCAACTCAATGGTTCTCATTTTATCGACCACAGATGGATGAAAGGCTGAGTGGACCCACCGGGATTTGAACCTGTGACCATGAGGTCGAACACAGGTCCCTGCAATGGAGGTCCAATGCAAAGTTGGGGCCGGGCAAAAGGTTTATCTTGCCAGGTCGAAATGGTGGTTTAAAACTTCACACACAAGCTGCAGAGCCATGTTTAGAAGGCCTGTTTAAGTGGGTGGTCCGATCAGTGCTGCAGGCACACTAGTAGAATTTAATTTACAGGCTCTGGGTACCTATGGTACCACACTTCTAGGACTTACAAGTAAATTAAATGTGCCAAGTGGGTATAAGCCAATTCTGCGATGTTTTAGGGAGAGAGAACAAGCACTTTAGCACTGGCTACCTGTATTAAGGTGTGCACAGTACTAAGGTCAGCTAAAATTAGATCAGCTAAAATAGGAGGGGTGAGGGCAAAAGGTTTGGGGAAGACCATCCCAAGGCTGACCGGTCTAACACATGCTCCCCCACCTCGCCAGCTGAAAGTGGAGAGGACTACCCAATCTCCTGGGAGTTCTCATCACTAAGGTGGAAAAACCTAGAGATACCATAAGCATTGGCGTAGTCTGACCTGGGACGGTATTCCACCTTAAAGTCCATTCCCTGTATGGAGATGGACCGCCTCAACAATTGTTTTTTTTTACCCCTTATACCATTGCGTAATCACCTCCTGGCTAGCTTGTAGGTTATCGGAAGCCTTCTTCCAGACCTTCTGCAATTGGTTGCGGAAGGCTATCATGTAGCTAACCACATACTGAGAGGGCTTCTTGGGAGCTTGCTCCAACCCCTCCTTCACTAAACTGAGAGGTCCCCTTACAGGGTGACCTTAGAAGAGTTTAAGAGGGCTGAATCCTACTCCTTTCTGTGCTACCTCCCTGTATGCAAAGAATATGCAGGGAAAGAGGAAATCCCGCTTCTGCTTTTTGGACCGCGATAGGCCCATAATCATGCCCTTGAAGGTCTTGTTAAATCTCTCAATGAGCCCATTAGTCTAGGGTTGTTAAGGTGTGGAGAACTTATAGGTTACCCTACATTCCTTCCACATAGACTTCATGTACGCGGACATGAAATTAATGCCCCTGTCTGACACCACTTCTTTGGGGAAAACCACTCTGGTAAAAATACCCATCAAGGACACAGCAGGTGCAGTTATGTTCCACAGAGGGATGGCCTCTGGGTAGCATGTGGCATGGTGCTCCAAACCTAGGGTAAACCTGTTTCCCAGGGTGGTTTTGGGACCCAAGGACCCCACACTGTTGATGCCCACCTTTTCGACACCCAACTCATCCTTTCCATGACCACCAAGGACAAGTTCCAAAGATGCATGAAAGATGCGGCTGCCTGGATGAACAACAACTGTTTCAAACTCAACACCGTCAAGACAGAAGTGCTCATCTTCAGAAAGACAAGGATACCCCCTGAACCATGAATGGTGGCCACATGAGCTGGGCCCAAACCCACCGAACATACCCGCATCCTCAGCATCATCCTCGACCAGCTATCCATGAAGAAGCAGGTCAGCACCATCACTTCCGTTTGCTTCCTCACCCTCTGAATGGTCAGGAATCTCTTCAGATGGCTCCCACCCAACACCAGGTGAACGATCACACAAGCTCTCATCACCAGCAGACTAGACTACGGCAACTCCCTCTACGTAGGAATCCCCGCCCAACACTTGACGAAACTCTAGCCCATCCAGAACATAGCAGCCAGACGCATCCTGGATCTCCCCAGACGGACGCACATCATCCCTCTCCTCTGGAAGCTCCACTGGTTACCAGTTGCGAAGAGATGCCAGTTCAAGCAGCTCACCCACGTTTACACGGCGCTACACACAATAAAGGACCAGCGTACCTCAACAATCAGTGTGGAAGTCTTGTTCGAATTACAATTGCAGTGGTCGACACCAGTAAAAAGTTGAAAAGTTATTTAATGAAACAACGACTGAATTGAAACAAACTACCAGCCGACACGTGTTTCGTCACTCGGAGTAGTCCTGTGACTCTTCAGGGCTATGTGGCGTTTGTAGGGATAAGGAGAGCAGGCCCCGTAAAGCTGGTGATAATTCCAACCCGGCCGGGGGTGTGCGGTAGAATCGAAGGAAAGGAGGAGGCGGTGCTCCTCGTAGAAGCCCGGCCCGAAGTGCGTGCCGCATGAAGAATAGTGATGCGGGTGGGGGGTAGAGGCCGCAGGCATGTAATGTCCCGTAGTCTGCGAGAGTCGTGAGGCGGGTGCGCCGATCCGTAGGTGGACGCGTCTATGCCCAAGAACTGTAAATAAGAACGTCCCGTGTCTGGAGGAGGACAGGGCTCAGGTGCCGGGTGGCGGCGGGAGATGGGGAGCCAGGAGGAGAATAGATGTGGCAATCCACGAGGCTAATGCGTGCTGGAAGGCGGATGCGCCTACCAGGTGGCTCGGAGGAGGCCGGAAGACACTGCAATTGTAATTCGAACAAGACTTCCACACTGTTGTTATACCCCCACTACGTGTGCCCGGGACTGTGCTCATTTCCCAGTGTGGGTCCTTCAACTCACACACCTCCGGGGGTTATTGGGTAATTCCCCCGACCTGGCAGCACCGTACCTACTCAGGTTCGCATAAAACACTACGCGTACTAGTCTGAGCGCCACACTTCCTGACTGTACTAAAAACCCAACCCCTAGCCCTACCTCAACAATCAATTGAATTTCCCCCAACCTACCATGAAACTCCACTCCGAATTCCTTTCCCTAGCAGCCACCCAACACATCCACCGGACGAACAGTGGAGGCCGCTCCTTCTCCCACCTGGCAGCCAAGGCCTGGAACACCCTCTGCCTACACCTCAGAGCCTCACCATCGCTCCAGCAGTTCAGAAAGGACCTCAAGACCTGGATGTTCAACCAATCGAGGAACAGGCAGCGTGCTCTCGCAGCGCCTCTAGACCCTCATGGATGATGCAGCCACATTATGCAAATCCTGATTGATTGATCAAAGGGAGTGCCTACAGGCCTGGGAGTCACAGGAACTTTGTGCTTCTTCCCTGCCTTCCCACTGACTTGGCAGGTGAGACAAGTCCTACAGAAAGCATATGAAGCTTTGCTCATCCGGGACCAATAAAAGTGGGTGACAAGCCTGTCAAAGGAAGTCCTGCCAGGGGTATCTTGTGAGCCAAACCCAGTTGGAAGGCCCTGTAACATTGGGGAACCACCAGCACACGTGCTGCCCAATGCACAGGCACCTTAAGCTCACCATAGAGGAGGCTGTTTTCCCAATAAATAAGGTGATCGCCAGAGGCGTCACCAGCTGCCTCGGCTTTGGACTGCTGCCTCAGGCCCTCTAGGGTTGGGCACTCTCTCTGCACCTTGCAGAATTCCTCCTTAGTAGGCCCACCGTCAACTTGCCATCCAGCAAGCTCTGGCAGGTGTCCTACAGAGGCAGGTGTCCTCCCCGGTTGGCTCTGGGGCTGCAGCCTCTGGCGCCAAATCCACCAGTAAAACCCTCTTACTCCTCTACTCTTCTGCAGGGCCTGACTGGTGGAGATGCAGACTGGTGATGTGGGAAGCTGCTTCCTTATCTAGGAGATAGACCCCTTTGCCATTCACCACCGAAAAATGTGAATGTGCAAAGGGCTCTACGTTTAAATTACATTTTCCACAAGCTATGGCTGTAGGTGACTGGTGCAAAGCAACCAACAGCTGAAGGGTCTAAACTAAAGTATTGTATATATTATTGATAATATGTTCTCAGGAGAGGACTAAAACTGTCTGTGGCCAAACTTAAAAAGTACAGGTAATCCTGTAGGATGCTTTTAAAACACTTGAAAGACTCCTGACTAACAGAACATACAAAATGGTTTTCCCATGATAACAACCAGGCTGTCATCTACTCGGAAGAATCTGTTGGATAAAAGATTGGCTGTTTTTGAGCTCTAGCCTCCTTAAAATCATGCCATTTTTACACCACTGGCCATTCGCAAGTCATTTCACGGATGGTACATGTTTGTTATTCAAGGTTTCCAGCACTTGCTTCAGTTGGACTTCTTGACTTTTACTAGTAATAGGGCAGATTAACATTTTTCATTCAGTGCACATGCTGGCACATGCCTATCAGAGACCAATGTGACATCTTTCTGCTACTTGACTGCCATTGATTGCCTGTCTGTAATATGGACTGTCCCTCTTTCACAAGTGGCAAATGAGATATTGTTTTGCTTAATTTAGAAAACTATATATTTCCTAATATTTTTTTTTTCATTCTACGTCAGGTATGTCAGACTTGGGAAGTATACTTGTGAAAGAGTCCACTACGTGTAATGAAAGCAGGACCCAAATACTTCAAATTGATGACAAGCGAACTGTCTTCATGGATGGTAAAAAGGCATTTAAAAGAATTGGGAATCGTCTTTACCATCAGAAATATAATATAGAAAAGAAGCGCTTTCCTTGTACCTATTGTGGGAAGAGTTTTACTCAGAAATCCTATCTTCTTCGGCACCAGAAAACCCATACTGGTGAGAAGACATTTTCCTGCACTGAATGTCAGAAGAGTTTTACTCATTTGTCAATTCTTCGGCTTCATTACAGAAGTCACATGGGTGAGAAACCCTTTCCCTGCAATGAATGTGGGAAAACCTTTACTCAGCGGGGAGGGCTTAAACGTCACCTGAAAATACACACGGGTGAGGTTGCGAAACGCTTTCCCTGCTCCGAATGTGGGAAGTGTTTTGTGTACAAGTCAGATCTTCAGCGTCACGAAAACATCCATATTAATAAGAGCTTTGTGTTTAAAATAGGCGTTCAACAAGACCAGACAATTCAAAATGATGAGAAGCGCTTTCCCTGTACTGAATGTCAGAAGAGCTTTACTAACCAATCGACACTCAAACGCCACCTGAAAATCCACAGTGGTGTAAGCGAGAAACTCTTTCTCTGCAGCGAGTGTGGGAAGAGCTTTACTTACCAAACGGGATTCAAACGCCACCTGAAAATCCACATGGGTGCAATTGAGAAACCCTTTCCCTGCAGTGAGTGTGGGAAGACCTTTGTTTTCAGGTCAGATTTTCTGCGTCATCAAAGAATCCATATTAGAAAGAGCTTTGTGTTTAAATCAGAAGATCAACAAGACCAGAGAGTTCAAAATGATTGGAAGCCCTTTCCATGTACTGAATGTGGGAAGTGCTTTACTTCCCAAACAGGACTCAAACGCCACCTAAAAATCCACAAGGGTGAAATCGAGAAACCCTTTCTCTGCAGCGAGTGTGGAAGGAGCTTTGTTTATAAGTCAGAGTTGGAACGTCACCAGAGAATCCACACTGGTGAGAAGCCCTTTGATTGCACTGAGTGTGGAAAAAGCTTTAGTCAAAGGTCAATTCTTCGATGTCACATGAGAACCCACAAAGAAGCCACTTTCATGCAATCATTGGGAAAAGAGTTTTAATCAGCACACAAGTTTTAAACTTCACCAGATAATCCACACAGGTGAGAAACCATTTTTGTTCTTGAGATGTGTTAAGAGTAATGCATGAGAAAAACCTTCAATATCATCGAAGAGTTCACATGGATGAGAAGCCATTTTCGTGCCCTCAGTTTATGAAGAGCTTGATGAATATGTGATCGTCACTGTCACCAGACGTTCCACACGAGTGAGAAGCCATTTGTATACACAGAATGCGGCAAGAGGTTTGTTAAAAAGAGCCTTCTATGACACCATATTGTCAACATTGGGTTGGAACCCTAAAAGTAAAAACATAGTTTCACAAAAGACCTCTTCAACATCACAAGAGAATTCTCACGAGACCTGGGCTTTTTAACAGATCCTCAACTTCAAATGAGAATTCATATGGGTTGACATCTTAATCCCCACACTAATGATGGTAAAAACGTTTTACAAAAGGTTCATTTACAACATTGCTAGAGAATTCCCCAGGTTACAGCTCTCTCAGAGCACTGCAGTAAAAAGAGATTTCTAAAGCACGACAAATGCTTCATTCAAGTCATGCTAGATGGCCGCTGGAAGGTCGGGCCTCTAAGAGGTTCCCGGCTGTGGATCACTCTCAGTATAAATCCCTGCAGAAGCCACGCTCCTGTGCGCAACCACAACTGCAACAATTACACCTACCTTTCTGTATCATCCTGAACAGCCAGAGGTCCGTGTTGAGCCCATCTCCTCGCTCCCGGACTAATCTTCATGACGCCTGTCCAGACCCCGAACCACACAAAGCTCGATGTGAGAGCCCAAGGCGTATACCGCTTTATTTACAATTTCCATGAGTGATAGCCCAGCTGAGAGTGGGGTGGAATGCAAGGTCATAGGCACCACTTTACTCTACCGTACGTGACCTAGAGCGGGGGCGATCGCCCCCGGAGGAATGATGGAGCCTGCCATATTGAAAATAAGTGGGTGAGGGATCTGACGGGATCTGACTATTGCGCACCCGACACATGATTCTGCCTATTTGAACTGGCTCCAATATTTGCAATCTCATCAAAAGCCCTGCAGCGTCGACATCGCTACTCTGGGGGAGTCGCTGCTGCAACTCTCATTCTGCCCTCCTGCCAGCCTGAGCCATGGGCCGCCAGCTCTCTGAGTGAGAGAAGCCCTCCATTGCCTTAAGTTGCAACCATCTGCCCGTCCGACCAGATACTGTGGTCTCTGGCACTACTGTATGACGTTGAGGCTCCCATGTCCCCGTCCGCCTGAATTTTCTCACCGGCAGTGACCCCCAATGTGCCCCCTGCCATGTTCTCAATCCGCTTAATCCCGAGGCGCATATGGCTCCTACCGAGCCCATCCCGCCGGACACCAACCTGACTGCACTATTATTTGCTTGCTGCTGGTTGCGCTGCCAAACGCGCACAGAGGCTATTAGATAGTCCTTAGCCTATGGTGAGCTCCCCGGTTCGTCGTGTGTGCGATGATTGTCTTTATTTGTGGGACATTGTTACTGTTTTTCATTTTTGGTATGCCCTCATCCTGCTATGGTGAATGCATCTCGGGCCACCAATTTTCTTTACCCATACGGATCTTCCTGAGCACATCAAGCTCTCTCAAGCATAGATATTGAAATAGGACTACCCAGCCCACTATTCAAAAGAAACTGAAATAGGACCTCATTCATCTCTCTGCTGAAGGGGCAGTCATCTTGGAATGAGCTCACTCCATTAGGGTCCTACACCTACTCTCCTTTCCACCCTAGTACCTCCTTGCCTAGTGACCTCATCATGAATCTATCACATACCAATGTAATGAACCCCCTACTCTCCCCTGCCAGACACAACTCATTCAAAATCATCTATCCACTAACTCTAACCAAAAACACCTCAAAACATCTCAGAAAAAACTGCTCAAATTGAACACAGAAATACTGTTCCTAGATTCCTACTTCTGCTGCAATAAGAGTTTGATAACCAACAATCTGAAAAATGTTACCAGCCGTCGAGCTCAATGGAGAAAAGCCATATCCTCCATACTCAAGGTCACCTCCACCAAGAAGATTCCACACGGCTTCAAACTTACTATTGCCTCTCATCTGTGCACAATGCTGAAACCGCCATCACCATTTACAGTAATGGCACTGTACTCATCCAATCCTTGTATCGCAACCTGGAACACTTTGACAATCTTGTCTCCCACATTAAAGATAATATAGGTAAAGACTTATTCCCCACCCAATTATTGCCGCTACCATCTACCACCGGTCAGAACGATCACCAGCCTCCATCTACTCCTTCCTCCACCCCACCACTCCACTCTCCTCTGCCATCTACCCACTCTCCTCCACATGGCGTCATTTCTTCCCAGAATGCTCCTGCCCCTCTTGAGAGTGTGGACCCTAACCCAGGTCAGCACAGAATATTACCTCCTCACCTAAGAATGCTGACCCCCTCACAAACTACCAACTGTCTAGCAACTCCCCTCATCAATCTATAAGCAAGCCGACTCTTTTCTGATCTAATGATTGACAGTAACAACACCACTCCTGATCTAGTATCTGACATTGTGATGCCACACACAACCTCTGCAATTCACGATTCCCCTCCTTCTCAGATATATCAAGTCCCCTCCATAACAGTGCTCTCCCCAGGCAGGATTTAAACAAGATTCACTACACTTCTTCAAATCCCCAAACCCTCCTCCCACATAACCCCCAAACCATACAGCACTACAACCATGTCGACTAAAAACCCATCCTCTAGTTCCCCCCTCACCCTCAAAACCCATCACACATATCCCCCTAATCAATTCAACAATACCTCCACTCTCCGTTCAACGCTAAACAACCTAAAAACAGAATAACAGGTAAAGAGGGCTAACATATAGAACCTACTTCATATTACTGCAAAAGTTCGAACATAAGGTTTCGTACCACAAAAAGCAGCCCTGGACTCAGAACAGCCTACAATCCGAACAGTTGACTCCCCTGCAAACATCAGGACACCTCCACTTAAATGGAGGTGTAAACCGAATCTAGACCTCTCCTCTCGACCCAACAGAGCAACTAGTCACCTATCAGACAACGATAGCCTCTCCCTTCTCGCCACTTTCAACCAAGCACCTATCAAGCATATGATGCCTGTGGAAAAAAGCCAGACAATTATCACGCGCCCACACAGGGCTCCTCATCACAGTCATAGACCCATTAATAAATCTAACCTCAAACTAGTCCCCATATCTCATTCACCTGTAGATATAACTAAAACTAACCTAAAATGTGCCGGTCAGCAGTGAAACATGCTGCTGCTATTGCTGACCTCATCCTCATTCTAGATCTGGACCTCCTACTACTCACTGAAACATGGCTTAATGGATCCTCATCCCCCATATTGAACATCCTAGTCCCTCCCAGCCATGACACCATTCGTTTGGACCGCTCTGGCCGTCCCAGTGGTGGCACTGCCTGTATCGATTGAATCAGTCTCTCAATAAAACAAACTCAAATTCAATCACTGTCCTCCTGCGAATACCTTGAGATCAATATCTCAACTGCAGACAGCACATTACGTACACTGCAGATGATCTACCACCCTCCTGGAGACAATCACCCATTCATCAAACAAATTATGGAGGTCATCTCTACCAACAACGGATCACACAACAGCCAGATTTTTCTTGGCAATATCAAAATCAATTGAACAACACACACAACCCTTTGGTGAATAGCTTCAAATGCTTTGTTCAAGACCTCAACTTGGTTCAAGCATGCAACAGCCCGACTCATAACAAAGGCACTACATCAGACCTAATAACAGCAAAGGAGAACACCTTCCAAATTGAATCTACATTACCATGCGACTGGACAGACCACCATTGCATCATGTTGTCCATAGTAGAAAGGACAGTTATCTCCAAAGGACAACAGGTGAAAGCCAAAAGCTGGGTAAGAGAAACTAGAAATATTAACCTTCTTACGTTGTCTGGTCTTAGCAACAACATTTGATCTCCATCCACTAACATCTCAGAAACGCAAGATCTCACTGATCACTGTATCAACTTCATGTCCGACATCATGGATGCCCTTGCTCCCAAACAATTCGAAAAGAGTCCAGATCTAAAAGTCCAACCCTTGGTTCAGTTCCGCCTCAATGAAGAAAGTTGCTCACTGAGATGAGCAGAAAGGTCATAGAGACTTTCAACCTCTACGATCAACCCCAATCTACTGAGACAAAGAAGGAAAATCCATAACAGGTTTATCAGAAGTTACAAAGCATCTTTCTTCAGACAACAACTCGACAAGGCAACAAACCGTCCCAAACAATTGTTTGAAATTATCAAAATCAAGCAAATAGGAAATGTAAGATTCACAGCACTAACCTGCACCTACTTTGGTGAAACACTTCAGCAAAAATTCAAGTAAGCATTTCAAGTGAACTGCATTTACCATAATACTAAGGGGTGAACTGTGCTGGGAGGTGAAGCAGTGTGCTGCCCGTCCCCCTTCATTAGTAAATGTAATCCCCTTGTATCTAAAAAGTCAGCTCTGTCCAGCAGTGATGTATTTGCCTCCTTCTTTATCGAGAACACAAACCTAATCAGCAATGATCCCCATAACGCCAAGAAGCTATAATCCCTCATAACCACTCCACCTCACCCTCCCATACCTGAGGGAAAACACCATGGAAGCCCCTCCCCCAAACAGATCCTCTTGGTCCATCTTTAAGACTTTCAACAAATCCCAAAATTTTAAAATATTATCTTCTCATGAAATATTATAACCATTTCATTCACTCCTTAGCCTCCAAACTCCTCAACGAGATGAAACATGCCCTGCTCCCCTTATGCACCAAGATCATCAACACCTCTGTTACAGGGCTCCATACCAGATTTCTACAAAGTGGGCAAGTTACCCCATCTGAAAAATTAAAAAAAACATCAACCAGTCAGATCTTAACAACTACCGCCCAAGCTTCTCAAAAAAGGCGTAGACCAACCACCATGCAATCATATTGAGCAATTCCAACTCCTCTACCAATACCGATCTGGTTTCAGGCTGGGTCACAGTACTGAAACTGCCATGGGTTACATTGTTGACGATGCCCTGAAACGTCTCGACCACAATGAATCCTGCTTATTAATCCTGCTCGACCTGGCAGCTGAGTTTGACATGATTAAACACGACAACCTCCTGAACCTCCTAGAATACAGGATAAGTCTCTCTGGCGCTGTATTAAAATGGTTCTCTTCATTCCTACACTACAGATCTCAAAGAATTATGATGAACCACGTCCTATACAACTAAACACCAGTCACAATTGGTGTTCCTCAAGGCACTTCACTCTCCCGCACCCTGTTCAACCCGCTCATGGAACCCCTGACTGAAATCCTCGAACTGTCAAACATCTCATACCACATGTATGCGGATGATACTCCACTTTATATGAAAATCACCTCTCCAGAAGAAATCAGCATCCTCAATAACACCCTGGCAAAAACTCAACACTGGCTAACTCGTCATCACCTAAAACTGAACAATCTCAAAACTGAATTCCTCTTAATCTCACCACCCAACCACACTCCTAACATCAAAGAATGGCTCTCACATCTAACAGCCCTGAACTGCACCCCTCACATCATAGCCTCAGCCAAATCGCTTGGACTATCACCTTTCCATGGATAATCACATCTGCGTCGCCACCTGGGGCGTCAACTACCAACTGCACACACTAAAGAAAATAAAACCTTTTCTCTGACTGCAAATCTCAAGACAGTGGTTAAAGCGCTAGTGATCTCCAAACTAGATTATGGTAGTGCTGCTCTCGCGACAATATCCAAAGAAAAACTGCCACTATTGAAGACAATCTTAAAGCGCTGTACTGGCTACCTTATGAAGATTCATCTAAAAATTACTTTCATGACTCATAAAGCCCCTCACCACAACACTCCATCCTACCTGGCCAAGAAACTCGTCATATCAGGTGAGAACAGATCTTAATTGGAGCTTGCTTCCTCCTGAGACAAGATCCAATGGCTTAAGTGCCATATTCAAACGAGAAGCAAAGTTTCTACTATTAAACAGATTCCTCCCCCAATGAAGATGCATCTTTCCCAGACTTTAGTTACTCTTTGAATATGTTTCTACGCTTTTTTAGTTCTTTTCTGTTCCTCCACTTACGTATTACTCTTGTATGTTCTCCTTGTGTTTCCTCAATGTATAATGCTCTGATACCCAAAAGGACGCTATATGAAAGTCTATAAAAAAAATAAAGTTTGTTTTTTCTGTACAATAGCTGTGAAAAACATTTTGTACAAAGGATGTGCTCTAAAACGGAGGAATTCCGACAGGAATGACACCCTTCTCCTGCGCTGTTAGTGTGAGAGCTAGAAGGTTGCTTATCACACATATATTTCCATTATGTCATTTTGGCTCTTTTTCTTTTGTTTTAGACCTATTTTGACCATTCTTAACAGAGTGTTATCAGTTTCACATTCTCCTAAAGTGTTTGCTTGTTCTCACAGTGGATCAAAAGCTAAACATAACATGCAAGTGTCTTTGTATAACACAAACATAGGCAAAAGGCAGCCAAAGGCTTTAAAGTGTGAAAGGCAAAGACATTGAGTGATTGGAGGAGCAGCAGGGTTCTGCGATCGGAGGTGGGCAGTTAAAGCATCATGATGTGTTCTATAAAGAGGCGTGTCTTCAGCTGTTTCCTATATTGGACTAGGATTTGGGCACAAGCCTCGAGAAATCTACTCGCCCACTCACTGTAGTGATTCAGATTTTATCAGGGCGGGCTATTTTTAGGGCCTACTGACCTGGTCTGGCGAGAGAGCTCCTGAAAAAGAACCGGTGTTCTGAAAGGGAATGAGCAATAAAGATGCCATTCAGTCTTGTTTTTTATCTTGTCATGTTTGCGATGTGTTGAAAGACAGGAGTCAAATGTCAGCTTATGTCTTCTTAAAAATTGCTGCTTATTTTATCCTGGAGATGAGTGTTTACAAAACCCTCTAGCTTTGCAGTCCTGAAAAGAAGAGTAAAGTGAGCCGTCTGCCAGTCCGGCTGGCGTACAAGCTGTGTAAAAAGAACGGCTGTAGGATGCAATTTTTTTCTAACTCACAACATTTAAATAGCTTGTAAATGAACTGTACTAATATTTCAGAATATATTTCAGTAGTTAGGAAAGTATTTTTTTTTTAATTTTGAAGTGTTGATGGAAACAAAGATTTTAATAGGATCAAAACACATCAAAGCACTTCACTTGGTGATGTGCAAATGATGAATATTTGCTGAAACCAGCTTTACACACAGATGCTATATAGTTTTATCAGTAAAACTGCATGTCAGTTGGAAGGTTTGTGTCCTTTTAAATGGAAATGGGCTTTCTGCAAAGGACAGTGCACTACCACATCATGCTTTAGTGATATATTAAAATTGAGAGTTGAACTGAGAAACATTCCTGGCCCACCCTGATGACAATGCTATTAGTGAACTAAGTGGCAAGTCAGGGGGCCTTATGTGGGCTAGATTTTTATTATACACAGAGCAAAAGTTCAGTCTTTTAAATCAAACAAAAGGTTTGTTGCACATCTGACATGCTAAACTCACATATTTGTAGGTGTTCTCATATGTGGTAGTTGAAGAAAGTGGTGACTCTGTGAAATAAAATATTTGCTCTAGGATCACACAATTTGAGGCCAGTTTATGGACCAACCGCATTACAGTTATGTCAAGTAGATTATTCAAGTCACTCGACCTGCAGGTCTAGTAATATGTTTTTTATTTTTCAAGGCCTGGGGCAGTCCTGATGAGTACGCAAATTTTGTTCCAGATCCTGGGTGTATAAATGAAAATGGCAGTTTTTTTCTATTGCACTTCTTTGTCTCCGGTTTCTTGTCTGTGGGTGTGCCAAGAACCATCCCATGGTGTGGACCAGCAAGGGAATCCAGTGGAGTTCTGTCTGGTGGGGTGATGTGATCACTCAACACTGGACCCCGTCAGTGGGGAGTCTGAAAGGCCATGGAGCAGGACATTGCCATCATCTACGTGTAGGAATAGGAGAGCTTGAACAGCAGTTACCTTTCGGGGATGAGCCGCTTCACTTTCTTTAGTAGGGAGAGCTGGAACAAACTGTGTTGCTTTTCCTGGCAATATGTTCCTTGATTATGAAGCCCATATTCAGAGTGCATCTGAGTCACTGGGCATTAGGTTAAAGTTGGGTTGGGGGTGTGTGGCTTGACTGTGCAAGATGCTGGTCCACCTTCTGTGATGCTCTGCTCCGGGGGGCCGGGGAATCCATCCAATCCTGCAATAAAGGCGCCCCTCCCTGGCAATCACTCAGGGGAGGAGCACCGACTGACGTCTTTTCTGCCTGCGGGGACTACAACCCAGCGCATTCGAGGAGGGCCCTGCTCGGCGGCTGGCTTCCTTGCCTGACACCGGAAGCACCGGGACACACCAGGTGGCAACGACACGCAGCGCTTCACCCGTTGCAGTGCTCCGAATGCCTGGGGCCCAGTCTGCATCGGAGGATGTGGGGGGGAAACCGACGCTGAGCCCGGCGGACGGCTGCACACACCCAGGGTGAGAGCCCCTACACACTTAAGAGGCACCCCGATGGATAACCTGCCCAGAGACCGCTCCTTCCACCTTCGCGGGCATCACAGCTCCCCTGAGGGCCCAGGGCCCAGCCCATAATAGTAGCCAGGGGATGACACCAAAACCAGGCCCGGGACTCAAAAGCAAGTAGCCCAGGTGAGCGACCCTAACCCGTCCCCCTCACCCCGCAAGGCCAACGCTGCTGTTAGACACTTGCCAGAGCAGCATACCCGGGACCACTCCTCTAATCTCGGCAGCCCCTGCACCATGACATGCAGCTCCGTTCCCCACACCTGTTGCTGTCCTTCTGACTTCAGACTGCTGGTGGAGATCAGGCAGTCACCAGCGTAGGAGACTGCTGTCCAGGGGAAGTTGAGCTAGGCACCTCAACTGGTCTTAAGGGACTCGCAGTGCATAGGTGCGAATAGAGTCTTGGGGGGCTCCTGAAACTGAAGTTGAGTCCCTCCTAGGCCACACAACCCGGATGCTACAAGGGACTGTGAGGAGTCCGGAGCCAGGCACCTCAGTTCAGACCCAGCTATATACAAATCAGTCTTGACCCTGTGCCTTATGGGAACAGTCCAGCCCGAACTGCCAAGCCAGGTCTTCCCTGAACCAGAAACAAGCATCCTGGGACCGGTTTCTGGGTAACACCCTTCATCAGCCAGGCTAGCTGGAATCCAGTGTCAAAGTGAGCAAGGGACCCACGTCTGGGCATACCCTGCCAACTTAGGGCGAACAAAGCAAACACAAGGAGATGATGGACAGAGCGCGGAAACTTTTCAGACACTCACCCCCAGTCACAGATCTGGGTTAAATCCATCATCATTCTTTAGCTCACTTCGCCACCTCAGTTCAGACCCAGCTATTTGCAAATCAGTCTTGACCCTGTGCCTTACGGGAACAGTCCAGCCCGAACTGCCAAGCCTGGTCTTCCCTGAACCGGAAACAAACATCCTGGGACCGGTTTCTGGGTAACACCCTTCATCAGCCAGGCTAGCTTGAATCCAGTGGCAAAGTGAGCAAGGGACCCACGTCTGGGCATACCCTGCCAACTTAGGGCGAACAAAGCAAACACAAGGAGATGATGGACGGAGCGCGAAAACTTTCCAGACACTCACCCCCAGTCACAGATCTGGGTTAAATCCATCATCATTCTTTAGCTCACTTCGCCACCTCAGTTCAGACCCAGCTATATGCAAATCAGTCTTGACCCTGTGCCTTATGGGAACAGTCCAGCCCGAACTGCCAAGCCAGGTCTTCCCTGAACCAGAAACAAGCATCCTGGGACCGGTTTCTGGGTAACACCCTTCATCAGCCAGGCTAGCTTGAATCCAGTGGCAAAGTGAGCAAGGGACCCACGTCTGGGCATACCCTGCCATCTTAGGGCGAACAAAGCAAACACAAGGAAATGATGGACGGAGCGTGGAAACTTTTCAGACACTCACCCCCAGTCACAGATCTGGGTTAAATCCATCATCATTCTTTAGCTCACTTCGCCACCTCATTTCAGACCCAGCTATATGCAAATCAGTCTTGACCCTGTGCCTTATGGGAACAGTCCAGCCCGAACTGCCAAGCGAGGTCTTCCCTGAAACGGAAACAAGTATCCAGGGACCGGTTTCTGGGCAACACCCTTCATCAGCCAGGCTAGCTTGAATCCAGTGGCAAAGTGAGCAAGGGACCCACGTCTGGGCATACCCTGCCAACTTAGGGCGAACAAAGCAAACACAAGGAGATGATGGACGGAGCGCGGAAACTTTTCAGATGCTCACCCCCAGTCACAGATCTGGGTCAAATCCATCATCATTCTTTTGCTCACTTCGCCACCTCAATTAAGACCCAGCTATATGCAAATCAGTCTTGACCCTGTTCCTTATGGGAACAATCCAGCCCGAACTGCCAAGCCAGGTCTTCCCTGAACCGGAAACAAGCATCCTGGGACCGGTTTCTGGGCAACACCCTTCATCAGCCAGGCTAGCTTAAATCCAGTGGCAAAGTGAGCAAGGGACCCACGTCTGGGCATACCCTGCCAACTTAGGGCGAACAAAGCAAACACAAGGAGATGATGGACGGAGCGCAGAAACTTTTCAGACACTCACCCCCCAGTCACAGATCTGGGTTAAATCCATCATCATTCTTTAGCTCACTTCGCCACCTCAGTTCAGACCCAGCTATATGCAAATCAGTCTTGACCCTGTGCCTTATGGGAACAGTCCTGCCCAAACTGCCAAGCCGGTCAGCGAACACAGCCTGGACCCGGCGGTCAGGGTGGGCAGGCAACGATCACTCGGAGTCTGGTGCCGCACGGCGTGTTGAGTTTCCCCCCTGCCTTACAACCAGGATCGACGAGGGAACCGGGTGGCGACTGGCTGGTGGAGGCTGGACCGAACTCCTCCTGTAGACCATCAGCCAAGAGACATTCTCCTCCTTCACCCTGCGGACCCCCTTTCATTCTCCTCCTGCTGGCTCTGGTTGGGGCAGTGGTGATCACAATGCAACAGGGAGTATCTAGCAGGTGAGACCCCACACGAAGAAAGCACGTGCCCTGCGGCATGGTGTGGGCAGAGAGTCCTGGGCAGGCTCTCCAGGGACCACACTACTGGGGTGCAGTCCGCCTGGGCACCCTTGCTGCCCCACTACGAGGCCACCCGCAAGTAAGGCAGCATCTAGACGCTCAGGATAAGCTGGCCGCCGTCCTGCAAGCCATCACCATGCACGAACATCCGTGGAGACGAAGACTGAGGAGTTGCATGCCGAACTTGGGCTGTTGCAGAATGATCAAAGGAAGCTGGCCCCTAGAGTGACTGGCACTGTTGGACATTGCACCTCTGGGAAGCTCAAGGAAAGTTTACCCAAGGTCCCTCCGAACACTTCAAGAAACTTGAAGAATTGTGCTGAAGATGTGGCGGGCCGGGCGCTCCGCAACAACATTCGAGTGGTGAGATTCCTGGAGGGATCAGAGGACTCTGATGCCATGATACCCTACCTGGAGACCGTGATTTGATCCTTTCACCCCGGCCTCTGAACTATCCTCCTACTTTTCCTTTGCCACTTAAGTTGATTGTGAACTTTGCTGGTAAACTCAGCTGATTGTTAACTTTGCTGGCTGATTTTGTGTCCGCTGTACTCTGTCATTTAAGTTTTTGATTATTCATGTAGATTACATGGGGTCTTGCGCAGTCCTATGTAGATCATATCTTATTTATTTTTGAGAAGTCGAGTGAAGCTCACATAAGCTCTTTTGGCAGTCCTGTGTAGATCATTTGAGCTCTTTCGACAGATCATAAGTCTCTCTTTGCAGAGTTACAGGTGGATGATGTGAACTCTTTCATATGTCCCAAGTAGCGCACATGAGCTCTTTTGGGTAGTTCCATGTCGACTCCATTGTGATCTTTAGTATTACATGCTATTATGTTTGAAGGAGTGTTAGAACCTTGCAGAGTAAGTTAGTTGGAAGTTGCAGAGTAATTTTGAAGTTTGTTTACTCTATAAATATATTTATTTGTGTCATGAACCAAATTACTCCTATATTCTTCACATATAGGGCTGAGATTAGTACTGACATCATGGCTGGTGCCCATCTTCTTTTGTTCACCCCATTAGTGGAAGTTCAGTTATTGGTTCCATTGATGCAGAGGAGGCATCCCTCGTCCAGTGTTAGATGCGGATTAAGCATTCTGTGATGGTAGCTTTATCTCAACTTCATTTCTAATACTCAATGGGACAAACACATTAAATGGATTTGTAGCAGTTTCAGATGTGGTAATGGTGCATTATCTAGCTTTGGTGCCTGAATGGTAGTACATGAAGCAACTCAATGTTAACTTCATATAAAGTGAAATCTGTGATATGGCGGATGTGGCACGAGGCTGTCTTGAAAGTGGTTGTTACAATTGTCTAATGTGGTTGCACTTTCAATGTTGCTTCAAAGCTGGGGATAGTTTATGTCAGTGATAAGATTGTGCTTTCCCCACGAACTTGTGGATTTCACTATGGACATGTTCTTAACCCTACTTAAGTGGGTGATTGTAAATAATGTAATATTCATTTGTCTTTTGCAGGGCATAGCTTGGTTGACTTATGTGGAGGCAGTTTACCCTACTGGTGCCTACAACGAAAGTTGGGCTTTAGGCTGAAGGAAGGTGTCCATCCATAAGTAAACTTTGAACAGAGTTCATCTCCTGCTGATCTCCCATTAAAACACTTCCAGCTGCTGCTTACGAAGGACTATCATAATTGTCTAGGTTTGATTAAATGCCCTAACCCGCATGAGACTGGAGCGATGTATCCCTGGATCCCCATTAGAGAATCTCACGGAACCCAATTTCTTTACATACACTTCTACCCTTTTTTTTTATAACCAATTGAAGAATAAATATATTTTACTGTCGTTGAAACTGCTGGTTTGATGTAATGTCTTGCCATTATTGCTCCGATCACTGTTTGACCCAGTGGCTGGTTTTGCAATGGAACTGTTTTTCGTCATAACATTGTATAAAAAACTATCGGCCTTCACCAATCACGAATGCAAGATCTATAACTGCACAATACTGTTGAAGGTAGCGTACATACTGGGGCTTGGCCTGCCAACATGGCGGTTGCTCTCTCTTAGAGCTTCGCACTAATGGCCACAAGAGTCTTTGCAGATCTCCTCTGGGGCCCGTCATCACCCCATACCTGGTCGCTTACCTACAAGAGGCGACCGGGAGAATAGTGGCAAGTCCAGGAGTCCAGCCCTGATGAAGAGGTAAGCAGCATTCATAGCTGAGCTGTGGAGGCGGCCCACTTGCTGATCGGGGCCTATCGCCAGTCTCGCACCCCATGGACCGTGAGGCCACATCTACTTGCCGAGCGATGCGCCAATCCTACGGTGCTGCCTGCTAGAGAGCAGCCTCGCACGGCCGCTGTTGGGGCGCGGCCGGAAGGACCTTGGGCGGACTCCAGTCGCCTGAGCGATCCCTGTCTGCAACGTTTCCAGGTGGAGAGGCCTCACAGGCCCAACCGGGAGGAGTAGTACGGGGGCAGTGCACCAGAAAGGGGCTTGTGACACACGGCAGACTGGGGTGGAGGGGCCCCTTTCCTCCCTCTGCATACTGTGCTCAAGGAGGAGGACGTGGCGTGGGCTCCCAAAGTGGACTCCTGCGAGGTCGTTAGGGCCAGCTCATAAGCCCACTTGACCCTCTAGGCCTTCTCCTGAATGGCACCCCGAGGGGGCAGTAGACAAGCCAAACACCCGTGCCACCATCGGAGGGCCACATTGGCTGCATTGGAGACTGGAGGTGAGAGGAGGGAGGCCCAATAAGACAAAGACCAGCCTCCGGCGAGGTGTGCCCAGGCCCTTCTCTCCCCATCCCTGAGCACACCAGACTCTACCTGTATATCCCGGCCCTATGGCACCACCAACGGCTTACTCCTACAAAGGGGGAAGCCCCATGTGAACAGCGGACGGCAGCTATGGGGGAAGCCTTTAAACCATTTTGGAGGGGGGGCAGTAATCGCCTTGGCAGCCCCCGTAACTTTCCTACCTCCCTGTTCTCATTGAACTTTGCTCCAGACCTGGACATCAGAGGGCTCCCTCGACAACTCCGCCTAGTGGTGCCCCCGCCAGCCCTCCCCTCTCGCAGTCTGTCACAGACTTGCAAACCCTGCCACCCCATCGTCCACCACTGACTTGATGACAACCGGCCATGCCGGAGGGCCTCACTCAGCTCCCTCTCCCTGATGTGCCGCTGATATTCGCTCTGTGCCCTCCAGGAGTCTTTCCAGTGACCAGGAGGACCCATAGACAATCCCCCCTGGCCTGGCCTGGCCCGACCCTCCTGGGTCTCCCACTCTCTGGCCAACACTTTGGGCCGGCACTGCGTAATGGCACCCACGTCGACACAGCAGGCTGTCGGACAGCAGACAAGCACAATGGAGACTCACCTTGCCGACAACCCAACAGATAATTTGTGACCCTCGGATGATAAGCTGAACAAGGTCCTCGCCACCACCGAAAACTCTCCCTTCTCCATGGATTCGAAAGTGGGATCACGTGGCGTAAAGGGACTGTCTACGTTGCAAACCCAGATGTCTGATGCCCAGCAAGCACCAGCAGACCTCCAAGCTTGAGTGAAAACTCTGGAGGAGCGAGCGGAGGATGCCGATGGCCGGTCCCGTAGGAGCAACCTTTGAATCACAGGTCTACTGGAGGACTGCAACCCCTTGACATTTGTTGACAACTGGTTCTGCTCCTTTGCACCCTCCTCTGATCTCACGCCATTTTTCTCGCTAGAACGGGCACACAGGGTCCCCGCGAGGATGCCGATTCCAGGAGCACCCCTACACTCCATGCTCATCAAGATGTTGCACTACAGGGATCGGGATGCCATTCTACAAGCTGCGAGATCTGCTGGGCCCTTGAAGTTGGACAGCCAAACAGTTATGCTGTTCCTCGACTATACACCGGCTGTACAGCAACAAAAATCATCGATTCTGAGTGCAAAGAAAAGACTCAGCGGCCTTGGGATACAGTACTCCTTACTGTTCCCCGCCCATCTCAAACTGTTCTCGGAGGGCAAATCTCTTTTCTTTACTGACCCCAAAGATGTCTGGGAGTAGCTGGGTAGATACCACACCGAATCGCCATAGGCCCAGGAGAGAGGGGCTTCTTGACAATCAGGAACAGGGTGACGGAAACAACGCCGGTGGGTGATTTACAGCCCCCAACCCTTCGAAGCCACCCCCCTTAAGCCACATATATAGCAGACCAACAGTGGGCGATAGAGGCGGTGGCATCCGCAAGGGACCGCACTGGTTCTTTAGAGGAGAAACGTGGCCCCTACATTTTCACATCTGACAACGAGTTGGCCTCCACAGATGGGCTGCGCCTTGGCTCCCAGACTACCACGCTGGTCACCCCACGAACGGCGGACTCCATAATATGACTGGGCTCATCTCTCATTGCCTCCCTTACCTTTACTCTTCTGCTGCTCCTCTTACCTCCCCTCCCCTCTCTTGCTGTTCCCTCTCCCCTGTGTTCTTTGTCTACTCCACACTTGATGCCTGGCCCGGCCACCTTCACCAGACTACCACATGGCCGTCCAATGGGATTGACTAGACCTCCCTCTCCACCAAGCTGCGACCCCTCCTTCAGATATGGAACTAATCTATCTTCACCCTGTTTGGACAAGCTGCAGTTGCAGCATGCCCCGAATGTTGTTTTATTGCGCTTTTCCTTTCTCCTCGTTCCTCCACCGTGAGATCAGGGTTGCACAGCTCATACCGTCCCTAACAAGGTGTTCGCTGCATGGTCAGGGACCTGCTCTCTCCCCCTGCAGCTCCGCTGTTAAGTGCCGCTGCCCTTGCTGTGTCACGCTCTGCTCTGACGGGTTCGACGCCCTGTATTGTGCCCGTTTTCTGCTGAGGTTTTGTCTTGTTTTTTCCTATTGCTGTATCCACTGTACTGTGCTGCTTTTAGACTGTGCCTGTCCTTCTGTCCCCCCCCATTTTTTGCCTTGGTTTCTGTTCCCCGCCCGTTCCTGTCCCGCCGCTGCTGCCCGTGGCCCCTCCCCCCGCTGATTCCCTGCTCTTGCCTCCGAGCTGCGAGTCCCTCCCCCCTTTCCTACTTAATGGCGGCCGCGCACAGCTGGCACGCCTATGGTGCACCAACGGCAAACCCGTCCGCGACCCGACCAGCGCCAGGTACCCTGGATCTCCGACCATATTTGATACAACTCAGCTGCCCTCCTCGCACTCAACCCCGGAGGAGCAACAACTGCCAGCTGTCCACGCCGAGCTCCACCCACAGACAGTTCTCATGCCATCACTGCCACCAGACCTTCACCACCGTCTGCACCCCCACGGCCACCACCCCCGCACCGATCGCCAGCACCTCCGAAACCCTAAGGTGCATACTCCTCAAGGTACACTCCCTGCACAGACACGCCACAGAGATCTGGACCTTCTCTACACCATCTCACCTGATGTCACTTTCTTCACTGAAACCTGGACCAACGCCTCCTCCGCCCCCCACATCGCCACCGCTATCCCCGACAGATACAAGGTCCAGAGAGAGGACCGCCCAGGGGGAGGTCTCACCATCGCACGCAAGTGCTCCCGCCGACTCTCCACCTCTACCATGACTGACCCCTTCTCCACCACCGAACAACTTCACTTCCAGATCCAGACCAGCCCGCGAACCACTCTTTGAGGCACCCTAGCCTACAGACACCCCGGACCTCGTGCCTCTTTCGTCACTACCATTGCCGACCTCATCGCACCCCACGCCATTGCTTCCATGGACTACATACTCATCGGTGACCTAAACTTCCACCTCGACAACACCAGTGACGCCACTCCACCACACTCCTGGACAACCTCACCAACATCAGACTGAAACAGCTCGTCACCACTCCCACCCACCAGGCAGGACACACCCTCGACCCCATCTTCGCAGGAGGGAACAACATCCACTTCAGCCACGCCACGCTACCCCCATGGACAGACCACCACTGCGTACACTTCCATGCCGCCCAAACCTGCACTATGCCCTACATGAAGGAACTTGCGCAAAGTCACTGAGGAACAGCTCAACTCCACCCTCAACCGCGATGCAGCCACCACCTCGACCGACGCCAACCTAGCAGCCAAAGAACTCCACAAATGGATCTCCAACTGCGCTGACGAACTCGCCCCCTACGCAACTCCGACAGACAGCACCCCAGGAAGGCCATCTGGTTCACTGCCGACCTCAAAGAATCCAGATGCACCTGCAGACGCCTCGAGAAGAACTGGAGAAACAGCAAAACAGCAGATCGCACCACCTACAAGAACGCCATGACGGAATACCACCAGTGCACCAGATCCACCAAAAGGCCCTTCATCCAAAACAAGATCCTCACCAACCACAGCAACTCCAAGGAACTCTTCAGCGTCATCCAGGAATGCACCAAACCCCCAAGCGAAACCACAGACATCACCCCATCCCAGGACCACAGCAACAAACTCGGATCCTGCTTCCATCTGAAAATCAAGGGCCTCTACGACTACTTCAACGACCAGACACCTGACTCCGAAGCCATTCCGTCTCGAACAGCGCCAGCCAGCCCACCATCTCCTCCTGGACCACAGTCACCACTGAAGACACCGCTTCGACCATGAAAGGTATCCACTCAGGAGCCCCCACGGACCCCTGTCCACCGCACATCTTCCACAGAGCCGCCACCCCCTTCACTCCTGAACTACGACGCACCATCAACGCCACCCTCAAGACCGGCATCTTCCCTGACGACTGGAAATGCATAGAAGTCAGACCCCTGCTCAAAAAGCCCTCAGCAGATCCCACGGACCTCAAGAACTACCGACCCATCTCCCTCCTCCCCTTCGCGGCCAAAGTCACCGAGAAGACCGTCAATGCCCAACTAACAAAATTCATCGAAGAAAACTCCATCCTTGACCCCTCCCAATCCGGATTCCCCAGCAACCACAGCACCGAGACTGCTCCACTCGCCGCCACAAACGACATCTGCACCCTCCTCGACCAGGGACACACCGCGGCCCCGATCCTACTCGACCTCTCCACAGCATTCCACACTGTATCCCACCGCTCACTCACTGCTAGACCCGACGACGCCGGCATACAGGGAACCGCCCTCGATTGGATCCGGTCCTTGCTCCTTGGCAGAACCCAAAGGATCAGACTGCCACCCTTCCCCTCCCAACCCACGGAAATAAACTGCTGAGTACCCCAAGGATCGTCGCTCAGCCCCACGCTCTTCAACATCTACATGGCCCCCCTTGCCGCCATCGTAAGACAGCACGGGCTAAGCATAGTATCCTACGCCGACGACACCCAGCTCATCCTCTCCCTCACCAAGGACCCCATCACCACCAGACTCAACTTCCAGGAAGGAATGAAGGACGTCGCATCCTGGATGAGCAGCAGCTGCCTGAAACTCAACTCGGAGAAGACAGAGGTCCTCGTACTCGGACCCTCCACCTCTGCATGGGGCAACACCTGGTGGCCAACCGCCCTCAGCAGCCCTCCCACCCCCACAGACCACGCCAGAAACCTCTGCATCACACTGGACTCCTCCCACTCTATGACCCGACAGGTCAACGCCGTTGCCTCCAGCTGCTTCAACATCCTCCGCATCCTCTGAAAGATCTTCAAATGGATCCCCCCCGAATCAAGGAAGACCGTCACCCACGCAGTCATAACCAGCAGACTGGACTACGGAAACGCCCTCTACCCCAGAAACAACAAGTCTCTGCTCCACAAACTCCAGACCATACAGAACACCGCAGCCAGACTCGTCCTCGGCATCCCTCTACACGAACATATCACCCCACACCTGCAGAACCTCCACTGGCTCCCCATTGAGAAGAGTTACTTTCAAGATACCCACTCCTACAAATGCCTCCACAACACCGGACCCCAATACCTCAACGAGAGAATCTCCTTCCACGCACCCAAGAGAAACCTCCGATCCGCAGACCTCACCCTCGCCGAAACCCCGCACATCAGCAGAGCCATAACAGGTGGAAGAGCATTCTCCTACATCGCGACCTAGGCCTGGAACGAGCTCCCGATCGACATCAGACACGCCCCCTCCTTGAACATCTTCAGAAAGACACTCAAGATCTGGCTCTTCGACTGAACGGAGCTGCTTACCCCCATCCCCTCCACCCCCAGCGCCTTGAGACCCTCTTGGGTGAGTTGCTTACAATTCCCCTGATTGATTGATTGTTTGATTACCCCACATCCTCGCTCACCCAGGGTTAACTGTCTCCAGGATGAACTCACTCCTTCCACAACATGGACTCCCATACATACACATGCCTCCTGACCCTAAATGTTAGGTGAATGCACACGGCAAGGAAGTGCTATGCTATCTACTCCTATGTAAAATGCCAGAAGGCCCACATTATTTTCCTCCAAGAGACACACATCACACTTAATGAACTGCAGTGCTTACGCAAACGCTGGAGGGGACATATCATAGCCACTACCTACTCCGCCTATGCAAGCGGCATCCTTATATGGATTTTACCTGGGGTCCACTTCAAGACCATGGACATCATAGTATATGCTTTGTTATAGTGGAGGGCCACATGACGGCTCCAGGGTCCTACTCTGCAGTATATATGCCCTAAATACGGAGCAGGAGGACTTTTGGGCGACACAGTCACAGACACTGGCTCACAAAATGGGTACACCTGGGATCCTGGCTGGCGAATACAATTGCTCGCTAGACCTTCCCCTGGGCCGATTTCGCCGACCCCTTCCCCGCACTCCTCCACACACACAAACGGCTTAGATTCGAAAGCGGGTCCACCAGTGGGCATTGGTAGATGCGTGGAGGTTCTTACAGCCCCAGTCACGAGTCTACTCCTACTATTCGGCGGTGCACGACCTATACGTGTGCCTTGATCGCATCCTCTTATTGACCAGCCTTCTTGACATCCTGCACCAAGCAGATTTCCTAGGCATTCTTTTCTTTGATCACTACGTACACACGGTCGATAAGTCATGGAGTGCTCCATTACCCCCATTGCCCACATGGCGCCTGCCTAGGGAAACGTGGGAGGACCCCCTCCTTCCAGGAGTCCCACGGTCAGCACATCGCCCAATACTTCTCCGACAGTCAAGGCACGGCTTCCTCTAGAGCAGCTTAAGGCAGTCGAGCAAGGACACTGCATACAGGAAATAGCAGGTGTTTGCAAGACACTCGGCCACGAGATAGCCAACTCTGAATGCCAGATAGATATCCTGGACAAGGCAGTGGCCCTAGATGCCTCCAAGAGAGATACACTCATGGAGGTCATGATCCTGCATGTGACTCTCCTGGGGCAACTACGATGCTTCAATTTTAAGGCCTATGAAGCTAGAACGCACCAGGAGGGGGACTTCTCGAGTGGCTGGTTCGTTAGGATTCCCAAACCGGGTTAATCCTAGAGATATCATCGCCTGCTGGTACCAGCCTTCACAACCAACGTGCCATCCTCAATGCTTTTTCACCTACTACTCCTCAGTTCATGTGGTGACCCTGCATCCACCCGCAGAGGTAGGCTCATTCCTGGCTGGACTCCCCCTTCTATGGGTCACATCTGTTAGCAGAGGAAACTTGGATGACCGTCCACGAGATCTAACAGGCCATCCGTACTTTAGTCAAGAACAAAACTCTTGGTCTGGACAGTCTCCCAATCGAATATTACAACACCTTCAGCTCTCTCCTGGCTCCACTAGCCAAAATGTATGAATAGGCTCTCCGCACAAAGAGTCCGCCACAATCCTTGTGCAAATCCCTCCTAGTATCGCTCTTGAAACCCAGCAGAGCCCCAGCCCTACTTAGATCCTGTCGCCCCATTGACATACTGGGCTTGGACTGTTAGATCCTAGGGAAGATCCTTGTTGAGCATCACTCTCAGATCCTGCCGACCCTAGTACACCCTGATCAAAATGGCCTTGTTCCTGGACGCAGCACCTCCCTCAATATATGTTGCTTGTTTCAACTAATGGATCAAGCCCCCAATTGGTTCCCCTACGCAGCTTGCCTTATTCTAGACCTAGAAAAGGCTTTTGAAACTCTAGAATGGGACTGTCTCTTCCAGCTGTTATCCACTATGGGGATATGCGAGCGCCTTCAGGCCTACAAACAGCTGCTTTACATAGCACCCACATCCATGATCCGACTGGGCCAGCTGATCTCCACACCATTCCCCGTGAAAAGGGGCACCAGCCAGGGACATCCCCTCTGCCCCTTATTATTCCCCATTGCGATGGAACCCCTGACCGTTAGGCTCTGCCAGGGAGGAGTAGCCTGGGGGACACCAATAGATGGCACGTCCCACGCAGTCTCCCTCTATGCGGACTACGTACTACACTACATGCGGGACATCCTTACAGACCTCACCCCCATCAGCACAACATTACATTCATTCGTGCACATTTCTGGTTTGCACATGAATTGGTCTCAATCTGGTGCATTGCCCTTAAGCAACACTCTGCCTCACACTGAGGTTTGGTTGGTGGGACACTTACTAGACTGGAGAGGGGATACTGTCCGGCATCTGAGGATACGCCTATACCACTGTCCCACTGACTTCTTTGAGGAAACCTCAGGAGGACCTTCACAGCCTTGAAATCACAAGTACAATTCTGGAAAATGCTCCCCCCTGGCTACTACGGATAAAACAGCCATATCCAAAATGATTATCCTCCCCGCCTTCTCTATTATTTTGCTAATCTCCCTATCCCCTTGCAGTTTTTTCCACGACCATGACATGCTGCCCTGAGAACTTATTTGGGGCAATAAACTGCACTGTATTGCGCTACATAAACTACAACTACCTTCCTACTTCTTTGCAGCGCAATGGGTCTCGCGGTGGCTTGCAGAACGCAATTTGGACGAGATGAGCACAGGATCAGGTCTCCTCACCCTCTCGGAGCTCCAGAAGTTCCTACTTCCTAAGACGGCCTCCATGAATCAGCAGTCACAACTAGTCCTGATGTCAAGTTCTTTTGACATTACAAACCCCTTGGCCTCAGCTGTCGCTCTGATTTCTCAACTAATCAATCAATCAATCAATCATGTCACTTATAAAGCGCACTACATACCTGCGAGGGTCTCAAGGCGCTGGGGGAAGAGAGGGGTGGTGCTGCTACTGATCGAAGAGCCAGGTCTTGAGGAGTCTTCTGGAAGGCCAGTAGGTCTTGGGTCTGTCGGAGGTTGGTGGGGAGGGTGTTCCAGGTCTTGGCGGCGAGGTGGGAGAAGGATCTGCCGCCGGCGGTCGTTTTCCGGATGCGGGGGACTGTGGCGAGGGCGAGGCTGGTCGAGCGGAGCTGGCGGGTGGGGGTGTAGAAGCTGAGTCGTCTGTTGAGGTAGGCTGGTCCGGAGTTGTGGAGTGCTTTGTGCGTGGGTGAGGAGCTTGAAGGTTATCCTCTTGTTGACAGGGAGCCAGTGCAGGTCTCTCAGGTGGGGTATGATGTGGCTGCGTCGGGGGATGTCGAGGATAAGACGTGCAGAGGCGTTCAGGATGCGTTGCAGCCGTCTAAGGAGCTTAGCCGTCGTTCCTGCGTAGAGGGCGTTTCCGTAGTCCAGCCTGCTGGCGACGAGGGCCTGGGTGACTGTTTTTCTTGTTTCGGTGGGGATCCACTTGAAGATTCTGCGGAGCATTCGGAGGATGTTGAAGCAGGATGAGGAAACGGCGTTGACCTGCTTAGTCATGGAGAGGGTGGGGTCGAGGATGACCCCTAGGTTGCATACGTGGTCGGTGGGTGGCGGGGCTGTTCCCAGTGATGTTGGCCACCAGGAGTCGTCCCAGGCTGAAGGGTTGGAACCAAGGATGAGGACCTCCGTCTTGTCCGAGTTCAGCTTCAGGCGGCTGGTCCTCATCCATTCGGCGACGGCCTTCATTCCTTCGTGGAGGTGGGCTTTGGCGGTGTGAGGGAGAGGATCAGCTGGGTGTCGTCGGCGTAGGAGATGATGTTGAGGTTGTGCTGTCGGGCGACGTGGGCGAGGGGTGCCATGTAGATGTTGAACAGCGTTGGGCTGAGGGGAGGAGCCTTGGGGTACGCCGCAGATGATCTTGGTGGCCTTGGATCGGAAGGGGGCGAGGCGGACGCTTTGTGTTCTGCCGGAAAGGAAGGATGTGGTCCAGTCCAGGGCCTTCTCTGGATCCCGGCGCCGTGAAGGCGTGTTCGTAGTGTGTGGTGGCAGACCGTGTCGAAGGCGGCTGATAGGTCCAGGAGGATGAGGGCTGCTGTTTCTCCGTTGTCTAGCAGGGTCCTGATGTCATCGGTGGCGGCGATGAGGGCGGTTTCGGTGCTGTGGTTGCTGCGGAAGCCGGACTGGGAAGGGTCCAGGATGTTGTTCTCCTCGAGGTAGCGGGTCAGTTGTTTGTTGACGATTTTCTCGGTGACCTTCGCGGGGAACGGGAGCAGAGAGATGGGTCGGAAGTTCTTGAGGTCCTTGGGGTCTGCCTTGGGTTTCTTGAGTAAGGCGGTGATCTCGGCGTGCTTCCAGCTTTCCGGGAAGGTTGCTGTCTCGAAGGAGATGTTGATTATTTTCCGGAGATGGGGCGCGATGGCTGTACTGGCTTTGTTGAAGATGTGGTGAGGGCACGGGTCTAGCGGTGAACCGGAGTGGATGGTGTTCATGATCTCGCTGGTGTCCTCGTCGCTGATGTTGGTCCAGGAGAGCAGGCGGTTGGTGGTTGTGGGGGCAGTGGTCTCGGTGGTTGCCGGGGCGGTCGTGGTGTTGAAGCTGTCGTGGATGTCGGCGATTTTGCGGTGGAAGAAGGTGGCCAGTGAGTTGCATCAGGTCTCGCGACGGCTGCATGTCGTTGGTGTTGGAGCTGGGGTTGGAGAGTTCCTTCACGATGTTGAAGAGCTCTTTGCTGTTGTGTGCGTTGTTGTCTAGGCGGTCTTTGAGTGAGGCCCTTTTGGCGGATCTGGATGAGGTGATGGTGACTGCGTGGTGGCGCTCTTGTGGGCGGCGTAGCTGTCCGCTGTCCGTTCGTGGAGTCAGATCTTCTCCAGTTTTCGGCATGTTCGTTTGGGAGGCCTGGAGGTCTTCGGTGAACCAGGTAGCTTTCTTGCTGGTGTGGCTGTTGGGCTGGATTCTTGAGCGGGGCGAGGGTGTTGGCGCAGTCGTCGATCCACTGTCTGAGGTTGCGGGCGGCGGTGTCGGGGTCGGAGGGTTCCGGCGGGTGGGCTCAGGGCGAGGGTTGTGGTTAGCTGGTCTTCCGTGACTCTGCTCCAGCAGCGGCGAGGCATTTGTTCGGTGCGGTGGTGCGTGGTGGGCTTCCTGTAGGTGAAGTGGATGCAGTGGTGGTCAGTCCAGTGGGCTTCGGAGGTGTGGTTGAAGGAGACGTGTGGGCTTGCGGAAAAGATGGAGTCTAGCGTGTGGCCGGCGGCGTGGGTGGGGTGTAGTCACGAGCTGTCTGAGTCCGAGGGTGGCGAGGTTGTCGATCAGGGTGGTGGAGTTGGTGTCCTTGTTGTTCTCGAGGTGGAAGTTCAGGTCCCCGAGGAGGATGTAGTCCGTGGAGGCGATGGCGTGTGTGCTGACGGGGAGTCAGCGATGGAATCGCTGAACTGTGGTCGGGGTCCGGGGGTCTGTAGATGAGGGTTCCTCTGAGGGTGGTGTTGGGATCGGTGTGGATCTGGAAGTGCATGTGTTCGGCGGTGCTGAGGGTGTCGTCGGTGTTGGTTGAGACTCTGAGGGTGTTCCTGTGGACGATGGCGATGCCTCCTGGATTCTTTTTCCCAGTTTTCGGGCTATAAAATAAACTCATCAAAATGTGAGGCCCTTATCGCCCATAACCACGAGAGCCTCTCTGGGTAATCTGCCATTTAATTGGCTTTAGTCTCATTTGAAATACATTAGTATATAAATTGGGGCCTGGAAGACATAATCCAGATCCAAAACAATTTGCATCCGATTGTGGATTACTTGGACCATGATTTTAAAAGGTGGTCTGTGCCGAAACCTGTCCTTATGGGCTAGGGTCCAAGTTGTCAAGATGAATGTCCTCCCCAAATTTAATTACATCTTTGGAATGTTGCCCCTAGTTATATTTGTCTCCTACATGCAGAGCATCGAATACTCCATCTTTCGATACATTTGGGGTTCGGAAAGATCGAAATTAAAGGGTGCTAAACTCTATTCCACTTCGGAGAAGGGTGGCTTACGTCTTCCACATTTGGAGGGTTATTGGTTGGGCAGCAGTTGGCCCACACTGTGAACTGATTGCCTACCTCTAGCCCCAGACCATAATGGGTGGAGCTAGAGCGCCATATATTGCAATCTTCCGGAGATCTGTGTTTATTCCACTTTGAGACCTTTCATTACTCCCCTTGTGAATCCGATCATACACACTTCCCAGTAAGCATGGCATCAGGCCCATAGGCCAGTGCAAGACCCCAGCCGTATCCACGCTAAAACCCCATACACACTTCCCAGTAAGCATGGCATCAGGCCCATAGGCTTGTGCAAGACCACAGCAGTATCCACGCTAAAGCCCCATTGTGGCGCAATGCGCCCATAATTGATGGAGGGGTGGAAATTCACTTGTCCATCTGGATTACTCATGGCATTTTCTGCATAGAGGACCTTGTTTCTAATGGCTTTATCAAATTGTTCCCCAACTTGAGATGGGAATTTGCAATTTCCCCCTCCCCCCAACTATGGAGATACAATCAGTTGTCCCATGCCCTATCGCATGTCTAAGGGAACATGCAAATTGGCCTCCCTAGCTCGCCCCTTTAAACAATATATCCACACCTGGAAACATTTTGGGGGAACTGGTTCGGGATTATATGCCACATTGCTGGACCCCCGTTTTTCCGCTCCCACATCCACAGCACTGAGCCTGGTGGGAATCTCGTCTTAATACACAATTCCTGGATGATGACTAGGCTTCTCTACTGGAGTAATATAATAAAGAATTATGGGAAGCACGCTTAAGTATAGTTTTTTTAAGATCCTCCACCGCTGGCATTGGTCCCCAGAGAGGTTACACACTGCCCGTCTTACTGTGGGATCACATTGTTGGAGATGTGGCTTACCAGACTGCGATAATAGTCCATAGTTTATGGGAATGTGACCGACTGAAGGCCTGCTGGTTGCAGGTTTGGGAGCATATGAGAAAAGGCCTCAGGATGGATAGACCTTTGTCAGCCTGGCTAGTGCTTCTGCTAGATACTTCTATTCTGTGCAATTCTAGACACACTTATATAGCTCATGGCTACCCGTGGGCCTACCAGCGCTGGCTGTGCGGCCGTAGAGAAGGAGTTTACAGAAACGCACTCTGAAACAGCCGGGGTTTTAGTCCATTGCGAAAAGGAAACTCCTTTTCAAGAACTAGAGAGAGAGAGAAGAAGGGTGTTCCACAATGTAGATGCATTGAATGAAAAAGATCACCCTCCCGATTTTACTCTCTCGATCAAAGGGATCTTAGCCAAAAAGGCTTAGAGGAGCACGGCGATCTCCCTTGTTTATAAAAGGAAAACGATGATCTAGAGATCGCAGGGCCTTTGTCGAGCAGGGCCCTGTGTGCGATGCAGAGGGATTCAAATATAATCCTCTCTGCTATCGGCAGTCTGTGGAGGAGAAGCAGCGCTTGACTTGCAGATTGATGTCTTGGTAGATGGAACAGTAAGCGTGCTGCAGAATTCTGAGCCACCTGTAATTTTTAGGTCTCGCCTAGCGTTGCTGCGCACATGCGCAGCCCTCTCGGCGAGATTTATTGCTAATGAGGAGTTTCAGTAGAGGGCTTGAAGCCCCGCCCCTCATTTCCATTGGCCGGCGTCACCTTTTATGCTAAACGGTGGCCTGCCATTGGAAATAAGGGTTTTTGGTTGCCGCCCTTTGGCCTGCGATCCGGACTGGGTCGCCTGCTTCACGGCTGTCGTGAAGCACTTTCTTATCTTTATGGGGCCATGTGTTTAAACACATGGCCCCATAAAGACAAGAGATCCCCATGCTCCGGCTGCAGCGCGGTCCTCTTTCACTTTCGGGACCGCGCTTGTTTATGTTGTTGTTGGAGAACAATTGTCTTGGATTGTAACAACCATCTTGTGGTAGGTATACATTGTACTGAGTCTATGTTAGAGCTTGAGGGGGTGGGGTGGAGGGAGGCACAAGAGATGTTTTCATGTTTAAATATTGTGTTGTCACTAACTTTGTCAGTATTGATGCCATGATTATGAAAATTGCCAATAAAAACTTACACTTAAAAAAAAAAATCTTGTGAACGAACCCCAATGCAATGTTGGTATTATTCGATTTCATTTTTCTTTAAAGAGAATGTGCTTCATGCTTCCTTTCCATCCGATGTATTTTGTCACGGGTACGGTATGTACATGTGTACAATGTCCTGGACGCGCCCCTTCCCCGTGGCGTCCTGTCAATCACGCGCCTATAGGCTGGTCACGAGCCATTATGCAGTTGGTTCATGGTTTCTCATTATTACCATGTTCCTATTTCACATTTTGGTTTAACATTGTAAAGCACTTCACTGGCCGCTGAATTACTCCCAGATTTATTTTGCCGTTCCGCGAGGCTGATGTGTATTTCAGTGCCTAGTTTACAGGTGGATTTATTTTCAGTTTTCTGTTTTATGGATGCATGAAGTCAGTGCTGCAACTGGAACATAATGACTGTGGGGAACCTAAAATAGGGACACTGTGGAGGTGGAGTTAAAGGGGGCGGGCCAGGCAAGGAAGAGTCAGAAGAGATGCATTCTGTGGTAGGCAACCTAACGTCTGTCTGCAATTCCATATGAATTATTTTTATATACTGTGCTCCAAAGGAAACTGACGATTAGAAAAGCAATATTAAACTGTACTGGCATATTTGATTTTCTCATATAGACCACATTTTTCAAAACCCATCACTTTGCTTAACATAAATACTCATACTGGATATAAATAAACTTGAATAAAGATGTGTACAGCCAAAAGTAAATAAAAGAAGCCCTACACTCCTACATAAATGTATACCTCGGCAGATTAACTGATAAACTGCCTCATTGTTCCATTTATCCACTGCTCCATATGGGGATGAGATGTGAAATTCCTTACCCGTGCCAAGGCCAAAAACAACCTATTGAAAATGAATGAATTACCTGTCAACTATGAAAATGTCGAGAGCCCGGCCCAGTCCATAAGGAAAGTAATCATGTGTCAATCTGAGCATCTCTAGTTCACAATGCAGCACACCGCCACAAAGAGGAGGAGATGGCCCTATCAACCCCCTGCTGCCAGCCAGCTGCTCAGTAAAATCCACACAATGCGTGTGAGGGACTGCCGTGATTGCCTAGGGCAGCCTGGGTCTCTGTATCGGGGACAGTGGCGGGGGAAGCTGCTGGCACCAGCCATGAACGCGGTTCCCAAGCAATAATACCTACCGGAACGGGAACCTGCACGTTCCCACAGCATTCGAGCGCTGGATGTGTGTCCGTTTTAGTCTGATTCACACAAAGTCAGCTAATTCAGGAAATGGTAGGTGCACGCGGATGCCGTGTAGATGGTCGCATTTGATGGTGAACTATCCAGGTGACAGGGGCGCTCTAGATGAAATTACAACGTTCATAGTAAGGAGGGACTATGCACGCCCCCTGCGCGAGACTGACAGCCATAACCCTCAGGTTTTAGACTGTCTCTGAGGAGAACTTTCTTACGCTACATGTCTGCAAACATTGGAGTGTTTAAGACGGGCTTTTCATTGACATTTCACTCTGTACATTTATCTGAATAAGATTTGACTGTACACGGGCAGTACCAGTGGTTAATTTGTAAAAAAAAAAAAAAAGGAGTGCCGGGGCTCTCCTCGGGAGGCAGCTTCGACCAGCCCATTTCTCCTGTTAGCGCTGCTTAACACAGCGCCAACAAACCCTACAAGTGGGGAAGAAGATGTGGCCTAATGGCCAGGGCTGCCCACTTCAGAGCTGGGGAAACCGGTTCGAGTTTTGGCGTCGGCTCAACATCCTGTGATTCTGAGTGAATCACTTAATCTCCCTGTGCCTACTAAAAACAAGCATTGGCATAGCCAATAGGTCTCGCCTTGGGACCTTATAAGTGTTTAGCCAGAGCTATTGGTTTTGCCAATGTGTTTAAGGTATGTTGTAGAGCAGTGTGGCTGCTGTGCAACATGTTGAAAAGGTACAATAAAAAAAGAGTTATAATCTTTTTTGTTACCTTATATATAACCAAGAAGACATCATGTACAACTGGACGTCCCTCTTAGAAAATCAGAGTTAACATAAAAAATGTGTTCTAGTGTTTTTGTTCTTTTCTGAATGCAAGCAGTGTAAGGATACAAGTTATCCAGTCGAAAGGATGGTCATGAAGCTCTGCTCTAGTTGAGGGTCAAACACAAACAGAGGACAGTCATTGAATAGCAAGAAAGCAAATGAGATTGACAAGAATGACAAGCAATAACAAAGAGTGGACTGACCCAAAGCCACAATATGTATATATCTGAATTTATTTGAGACTGTAGGTCTTTGACAACAAACAACAAAAGCTGCCTTACGCACGACCTTTAAAGGAAAGCATGGGGTGGGATTGGGATCTCTACGAGTATGCAACACACGCTCAGGAAAGGATTCTACCAAAATTTGTGGGTCTCATTCTTAGGCAAATGAATAAATCTGCATACAAAAATGTATGACATCACGTGTCTGTACAGTTAGTTATTTTGAAACTTCTCAGCACTAATGAGCGCTGTTCATGCCTTGGAGAGCCTTGCTCTGTCTCTGCTGCACCTTGATGTGCAGAGAGCATGACTTACCATGTGCAGTGAAACATTGCCTGGTTTATGGTGGTAGCGTGTGTGAGGTGTACCATTGTACAGGTTATGGTGTACAGATAATTCCAAACTCTTTAGTATTTTCCGTTTTCTGAAATGTCCTTCGTTTAGAGATTTCAAGCTGTTATATTGAACTAAAAACGCAGGCCCATGCCCCTTTCTTTCAGTGTTTTATTACTTTGCTTTTCTGTGGAATTCGCCTCTCTAGCCGGCAGACATCTGATGATGTTGGTGTTCTGTTAATATGCAGCGCTGCAAGCAGCATTCTGGTGAAAAATGTGACTGTTATCATTGGTAATATAAATAATTCCATATGTAGAAATACAAGCTTTTGCAATGCAATAGGTCTCCAATTTACGCGAGTTTGAGCTATTGGCATTGTAAATGACAATGCCTTTTATTTATGTTTTGGTTTTTAAAACATAAATAAAAGGCATTGTCATTTACAATGCCAATAGCTCAAACTCGCGTAAGTGCGAGACCTATTGCATTGCAAATGCTTGTTTTATTCTGGCTTGGGGGCGCCCAAATACAGGGAGTTGCCATAATCGAGGCAGTAAAGGATAAGCATCTGGACCACAATTCTCTTTGTAGAGGCAGGAAGGAGGGTAATAGTATATGCAACATCCTTAGCATCCCATAGCAGGTCGCTGCTAGTTTAACAGCCTGAGTGTCAAATTATGCAGGACTTGTTAAGCCACATCCCCAAGCTCTTTATAACAAGTTTAGGCAATGAGATAGGACCTAAACAGCTTGGCCAACTTAGATGTGAAAGGGGGTCCAGATTATTCCCCAAGATCATAAGCTCTGTTTTTTCTCCGTTCAGTTTGACAGGAGCTCCTCATCCAATTTGCAACCTTTTCAGACAGAGTCTTAACGAGGGAGGAGTAGAACCCTCTGTCTGAGTCAGTGAAAAAACCAGTTGCGTGTCCTCCGCATATGATATTATCGAAATCCCAAAAGGGAGGACGATCTCCACAAGAGGTCTCAGATATACATTTTTTTTAGGTTTTTTTTTTAGAGTTTTATAAAGCGCAAACTTGACCCGAGACATCGGGTATCAGAGCGCTTTACATAGCACCAGTTTCGTTAGAGAAGGACACATTCATTTTTGTTAGGCACGGGGAGATTAAGTGATTTGCCCAGAATCACAGGATGTTTAGCGTCGTTGCCGAGACTGGAACCCGGTTCCCCGGTTTCGAGGTTGACCGCTCTAGCCGTAAGGATACATCCCGAGAGTTAGGCTCAACGAGAGCCTTGTGGAACTCTGCATTTTAGCGGAAGATTCTCTGAGGTGCAGTTACCCTAAAAAATCTGAAAAGTCCTATCCTTAAGCAAAGACTTCAACCAAGCAAGAGCAGATTCCATCACGCCGGCATTTCATAATCTCTCTACGAGAATATTGTGGTCCACGGTGTCGAAAGCTGAGCTAAGATCTAGAAGGATAATGACAGTCAGCCTCCCCGATCAAGTAGCCTTTCTGCTTCTTCGAACACTGCCAGCAAAGCCGTCTCACTACCATGGTAAGGGCGGAATCCCATTTGTGATGCATGCAAAATGTCATGCTTCTCTAATAACTGGCCGGTTGGTGTGTCTTTCTAAGAGTTTACTAATCCCCAGCAGGAGAGATATTGAACAGTAATTCGCAGGGTCCAATGGGTCCAGGTTAGGTTTTTTCAGTAGTGCCTTCACCATTGCGTGTTTCCATACCAACGGGACAGAACCAGAGGATAATGAGAGATTGGCCAGTTCGAGCAGGATTGGCAAGATTATCTCTGCTGCTTTATCTAAGATACGAGGTAGAGCTACATCTTTAGGAGAGCCTGATTTAATTGTACTAAAGATCTCCGAGAGACTTTACCGTGTTAAAGCAGGGAATACCCTCATTAAATGGGCTGAGAACCAACCTATTTTCAGGTGGTTCAACATTATCTCAATGGGAAGTTGCTTGAAACGTACCATAGATTTATTGAATTTTCGTGTGGAAGTAGTTTGCCAAGTCATTGCATTGTACCGAAGACAGTTCTGCAGTTGGTCCAGCAGAGAGAGGTTCTAAAAGGTGTTACCCTACCCAGTACATTTCATGCGGGGCATTAGAAGCAGTATTACTTTTCTCCTCGAAATAATCTGCTTTAGAATTTTTTTTATCTCAGAGTGGTAAACTGTGATAATGTCCTGATATTTCTGTTTAGCGGAGTCCCCATAATCTCTTCTCCAAACTCTTTCATTGTTTTTACAGGCTCGCTTGATTTCCCGGAGGTACAGGGAATACCAAGGTGCCAATTGATTTTTAACTTTTCTCCTGTGAGACTCTATTGGGATAACCGCATCCAATGAAGCCTCAATCCACGGAGATATTCTGTCGTGAGCCTGGGTCAAATCAGACCCTAGGGAGGGTTTAGAGTTCTTCAGGACTTGTTTCCAAAGGGAGTTTGGACCAGGCTCGGTCTTTCGGGGAAACAAAAGTGGGCTTCAGTGTGGCTTAATAGGGCCAAAAGGAAAGATGGTCAGACCAAATGACCGGTAATAAATTGAAAACCTTCAATGACTGATCCGAAGAGAAGACCAGGCCAAGTAGCGGGCCTTTTTCATGGGTGGGTCCTTCCACCCTTTGTGTCATTCAAACTGCCTGCGTGTCCTGTAGCAGACCTGATACATGGGCGTTTGCGGAGTCCTCTAAATGCAGATTAAAATCTCCTAGTACAGCAAAATTAGCTCTAGTACAAGTCAGATATGGTGTTGCCTCTGGCAGAGAGTGGAGGAAATTCCTGCTCTTCCCAGGAGGTCTGTACAGCAGTATTCCAGAAAATGTGGTAGTGGGAGAGAGGTTCATAGCAAAAGTAATGCTTTCCCAGTCAGCAATGTGTGCCAGTTCAATAAGACAATGCACAACCTCCTTTAGGATGATAGCTAATCCTCAGACCTTTTTATTTTACGGTCTTTCTTTACACTATAGTAACCAGGAGGCACAGCCTGAGCCAGATCGGGTCCTGGCTCCGTATCGACCCAGGTTTCCATTAGGAAGACTGCCTCCGGTTTCTTATCTCATATGAGGGTATAAAGTTCCTGCCCATGAGTAGGAAGTGATCGTCAATTAATGGCCAGCATCAGCCAGCTATTGCTACCTTTAATGAAGTTCTTAGCGTCTGGTGGCTCTCTTCAGTGACCCAACATGTTAATAGATGGCTCTCCACTGCCCTGGAGTGGCTAAATTAGTGGTTCCACGTCTTCAGAAATCAGCTCTAATACCCACTTTTTGGACCTGGTTGGACAACATGTACGATATGGCATGTTTTGAGCGCATTAACATGCCCCCCCCCCGACAGACTTGGGGCTGGTGTAAGTACATCAAACAGTTCACCCTATTCAGTGTAGGTGTTTTGTTCTACATTTGGTTTTTTGTGTTGTTATACGTTTTCTTTCAGTTCAAGACCACCAGGTAAAGCCTAGCTGTGCCAAACAGATAAAACAAAACGAAAAGAAAAATGACTGCCAGTCCCTGGTAGAATACTCCGAGGATCTCATGGTCACCGTCTTTGTATTTAAAAAAATCTCCTGCTTAGAGAGTAAAACAAAACAAGCATTAAAATGCAATAGGACTCGCCTTTGATTAAGTTAAAGCCATTTGCTTTGCTAATGGTATTGTATAGCAAAGCAAATGGCTTTAACTTAATGAAAGGCGAGACCTATTACATTTTTAATGCTTGTTGAAGGTCGACGACTGGTGCCTCTGTCCACAGCTCCCTGGGGTATATTGCAGCCGGCAAAAAGAGAAAGCGCGGAAAAGACACAGGAAGAGAGAAAAAGAGACAGGAACAGAGAGAAAAACAGGAATAGAGAGAGAGAGAAAGACAGGAACAGAGAGAGAAAGACAGGAACAGAGAGAGAAACACAGGAACAGAGAGAGAAAGACAGGAACAGAGAGAGAAAAATGCAGGAACAGAGAGAGAAAGACAGGAATAGAGAGAGAAAGACAGGAATAGAGAGAGAAAGACAGGAATAGAGAGAGAAAGACAGGAATAGATAGAGAAAAATGCAGGAACAGAGAGAGAAAGGCAGGAACAGAGAGAAAAAGGCAGGACAGGAACAGAGACGACCGGTGCCTCTGTCCACAGCTCACCGGGGTATATGGCAGCCGGCAAAAAGAGAAAGCGTGCAAAAGACAGAGGAAGAGAGAAAAAGAGACAGGAACAGAGAGAAAGACAGGAAGAGAGAGAAAAAGACAGGAATAGAAAGAGAAAAATGCAGGAACAGAGAGAGAAAGACAGGAACAGAGAGAGAAAGGCAGGAACTGAGAGAGAAATACAGGAATAGAGAGAGAAATACAGGAATAGAGAGAAAGACAGGAATAGATAGAGAAAAATGCAGGAACAGAGAGAGAAAGGCAGGACAGGAACAGAGACGACCGGTGCCTCTGTCCACAGCTCACCGGGTATATGGCAGCCGGCAATAAGAGAAAGGGCGGAAAAGACACAGGAAGAGAGAAAAAGAGACCGGAATAGAGAAAGACAGGAATAGAGTGAGAAAGACAGGAACAGAGAGAGAGAAAGACAGGAATATAGAGAGGAAGACAGGAATAGAGAGAGAAAGACAGGAACAGAGAGAGAAAAATGCAGGAACAAAGAGAGAAAGACAGGAACAGAGAGAGAAAGACAGGAACAGAGAGAGAAAGGCAGGAACAGAGAGAGAAAGGCAGGAACAGAGAGAGAAAGGCAGGAACAGAGAGAGAAAGGCAGGAACAGAGAGAGAAAGGCAGGACAGGAACAGAGAGAAAGGCAGGACAGGAACAGAGAGAAAGGTAGCACAGGAACAGAGAGAAAGGTAAGACAGGAACAGAGAGAGAAAGACAAGAACAGAGAGAGAAAGACAAATGAAAGTTTGTGCTTGCATTGGGAACATCGCATTCAAAGTCATGGGGAATCCTATCCCAGTCTATGCCTGGCGCCCCCAGCTGAGAGCACTTCACCGTCCAGAGTGGAACATTGCACACTATCCATAATATCATCCTGGTGGTATATGGGAATATTCATACAGTTAAAGATCAAACCTTGTCAGGGCCAAACCAATCTCCCATCCTTCCGAGGTTGGTAAATTGGAGAAAGGTAATACCTTTATTTACTAGAGCCTAGACACGTAGAAGTGCACTGTGAAATTCTACATAAAAACAAATTGTTATTTCCAGTAATACAGAAAAGGCTGTACTGTCACGCTATAATGCTATATTCAATGGAAGAAAGCCTGCCTTTACTTGATCTTGTATATACCTGGAACGCTGCACCTGGAGAAGCCTAATGGCATGTCACAGCAAAGACGTAAACACTGTGAAATAGGCAGGTTACAAGCAACGTCTTTACAGACTCTGTCTATCTATACCCTTCCTCCCTAAAGCGCACAAAAGCAGCAATGTGTGATGAGGAACACACCGCCTCGATATTGTCGTGAGTGTGCTGAGAATGGTGATTTGCGCATTTTCTCCCAGCCTCTGTAAATGTTCTGTCACCCCAGTACATCCTTACGAAAAGAACACTGAGATCGTGTTTTCCAGTCTGTCGCAGCCTGGGTGCCTCACCCCCTCCCCCCCGTGCCCACCTCCCCATGCTAACATGCCCTGCCCCGGAATCTATGGGCAATGGCTCACCCATGCATGGCACGGAGCACTTCCTGTGGGGGAGGGTTCGGTGTGGTGGGGGTACTCAGTGGCTCTCAGGTGGGGGGTACGAAGGGGCTGTTGAGAAATCACAGATGTTCTGAGACTACAAATTGGGATTGGCTGTTGAACGCCGAAGCCACGGTAATTACACAGCTGTTTCAAAATGTGTTTAAGTGGTCATGCAATCGGTCTCACCTTTGGGACCTTATAAGTATTTCGTCATGCACCACATTATCCTTCCGTCTTCTGCATTACTTTGGATCATTTAAGCAACAGAAAAGCAGTAAAAGTGTTGCACAAGCTCCAACGGGAAGAAATTGCCTCGTGCAAAACACAAAACTGAAACGAGCAAACAATGGCCGGGTCACGAGCCTGAAAGTGGTGAAGGCGGGTCTTGTGCAGATGAAGGAGCAGGACTGCAACCGGAGAAGAGGCTGCGCCGTGTGTGGTGCAGAGGCGGGGGACAGATTAACAGAGGGCTGCCCCGAACTAAATAACGTAACTGGTGACCGTTGAGTCCGGTTCACGCTATAAAATAAGCATTTGAAAGCACAAACGGGAAGGGGGGTGGGAGGGTGCGGCAAGCGAGCGAGAAGGCATCGGACTGGGGGGGAGAGGGACGGGAAGCAATTGCCTCGCAAGACTGAAACAAGCAAGCAGCTGTGTCTCTGAGAGAGACAGAGGGAAGGGTCTGCTCGGGGAGAGAGACAGAGGGAAGGGGAAACAAATAGTGCTTACCCAGTAATTAAAAGCCACAGTATCATGCCGCCAGTAAAAGATCAAATCCCGGTGGGTGGGGCCAAAAGGAGACAAGGCGGCAACAAGGAGGGACTAAGAAGCCTCCTTTACAATGAGAAGTCTGCGTTTAGCCTAAGCTATGACGCGAGCCAATGGGAAGAGGGGGCAGGGCTTCAAGTCCCCTTCCTCGACCTATCGCCAGCCGAGACCTAAAAAGGTTTGCTGCACAGCAGCATGAGAGATGGCAGCCACACAGTAAACTTTCAGTGGTTTCAGAGGAGCTGCTGTGGCTACTCTGATGGTATAGACATCAGAGTAGAGGAGAGGAGATCTCTAAATGTGGAGGATGGATATTACTTCCACTCCTCGGTCAGACGGCCGGCCACCCGCCAAGTTCTAAATGAGGGAGACAGCCTTCAAATGGGACCTAAAATAGAAAATCGTTAAAGAAAGAAGTCTGCTTGGCTGAAACATCCAGGAAACCTTTAGAGGACCCACAATAACAGCAAGCAGGCAAGAAGTGCCACATGTACAAAAGTATTCACAAAGCAAACCAGAGCATGTGCACAACTAGCAACCAAAACGAGTTCAGCACTAACAGAGCACATATGGAAGGAGCTACAATAATGGACTGGAGGAAAGAGGGACCATATGTACAAAGCTTCCCTGAAAGAAACTGAGAACAGACGCAACTAGCAATCAAAACTGCCTTACCACCAATAGTGTTATGTGCCAGTGTTAGGCCCATGTAACATAACTGCACTTTTTCTTCCATCGTCCTCTTTTTGCACAATAACATTACTGCTGTGACCTTTTGCACATATTCCCATGTGTGACAATGTTGGATTTGTTTCTCTGAAACTACTTCTGCTTACACATCTGGCTTCGCATAACATTATCACGATGTCTTGAACACCAAGTACAAGTCTTTTACGCATGATGTTCAAATGTCGTTCTATCTTCATCCATGGGGCGACAGGGCTATCTACATATCCATAACATTGCTAATCTATAATTGCATTGCAAGGGTGCTTTTTTATTATAAATAATAAGCATCTCAGAGGATTAGCAGAGTAGGCACTTCAGCTGACACCGAGGGTCCCTGCATGTTGAGATCTCACAATGCAGCGGTCTGACATCTCTGTGAGGGGTGCCCAGTTCGCAGTGGCGGCTGCCTTGGACAGGGGTGGTGGGATGAAAAAATTAATAAAATAAATACACCTTCGTCGCCGCCACACGTCTCTCCTCTGTCCTCACTCTGCACTGGCAGCACCGGAAGCACCCAGGCTCCCAGATTCTCCCAACCAATCACGATGCTGCATAAGCAGCGTCGTGATTGGTCTGAGCGGCCTGTTTGGCTGCTCAGGCACTGCCTGAGAGCCTAGGCATTTTCTCCACCGGGCTGTGCAACACAGACAGGTGGAGAACATGTTAAGTGTGCATGATGGTTTGGCCGGCCCAAAAGGGCCGGCCAAACCGCCATGCAGATCTAGGGAGGTCAGACCACTCCTCACGCTGCTCTGTTTAGCTCAGCCACACCCCGACCTGGCTCTGAGTGCCGCACAGAAAAATGAAATAATAATAAAGGCTCGTTATTATCATTTTTTTTTTTGCACTGCTCAAAGACTAGTGGGGTGATGCTCCTCCACCTTAGCGGAGGAGCCGCACCTGCCAGTTCGTGACCAAGACGTGGTCCTACATTGTCTCCTGCCAGGTAATGGGGTTGGATCATCCCTTGGGGGAATTATTGACTCTACATCTACACAGACCTAAGACACACACAGAGTAGGGTTTGCATGGTAGGAGTATACTTGATTACTACCTTGTATTATATGCCTGCATATATGCACTGTCTTTGGACCATGGTGGAACTGTATCTGCTATTTACTCTTTTGGTGCTTGTAATCACTTTCATCTGCTTCTGTCTACTGATTATCGCAGAACATGTATTCTCTACAAGAATAATGTTGGTTCAATAAATATATTGAAAACATCCCACTGTGTATTCTCTGTATCTTTCTCTGAGAACAAAAGAGCACGAGTGACTGAGCGGAAAGGTTCTGCTCTGTTACCACGGTTCCCGAGAGGTCAGGGTTGACATGTTCAGTAGTCACCAGAAACCATTTGCTCCCTGATGAGTGAGGGTGGCTTAGGGTGGCACTGTAAGCTAGCTGGTCTCTAGGCCAACATATCCTACGGGGGTTCTTGGAATCAGTCTAGGCACCTCACCCAGAGTTTATGTTGTCCAACAAAAGTACAGATCGTACGGATTAGTGGGAACTACACGACAATGGAGCATGCACAGAAGGAGCTGCAATAACAGACCGGAGCAAAGAGGGGTCATTTGTACAAAGCTACTCGCAGAAAGAAACTGAGAACAGACGTCACTAGCAATCAGAACGACCTCATCACCAATGGAGCATGCATGAATTGAGCTACAATATCAGACCGGAGTAAAGAGGGGTCATATGTACAGATCTACTCCCAGACAAACAGAACAGACGCAACTAGGAATCAAAACCACCTCAGCACTAATGGAGCATGCACGGAAGGAGCTGTAAAAACAGTTCAGAGCAAAGAGTTATGTACAAAACTTCTCCCATAAAAATAAACGGAGAACAAACACAACTAGCAATCAAAACTACCTTAGCAACGATAGAGCATGCATGGAAGGAGCTGTAATAACAGCTGGAGCAAAGAGGGGTCATATGTACAAAACCACTCCCAGAAACAGAGAACAGACGCAACTAGCAATCAAAACTATCTCAGCACCAATGGAGATGCACGGAGGGAGCTGCATAATAGACAGGAGCATAGAGGGGTCATATGTATAAAACTACTTCCAGAAACAGAGAGCAGACACCACTAGCAATCAGAACTATCTCAGCACCAATGGAGCATGCACGGAGGGAGCTGCATAATAGACAGGAGCATAGAGGGGTCATATGTACAAAACCACTCCCAGAAACAGAGAGCAGACGCCACTAGCAATCAGAACTATCTCAGCACCAATGGAGATGCACGGAGGGAGCTGCATAATAGACAGGAGCATAGAGGGGTCATATGTATAAAACTACTTCCAGAAACAGAGAGCAGACGCCACTAGCAATCAGAACTATCTCAGCACCAATGGAGCATGCACGTAGGGAGCTGCATAATAGACGGAAGCATAGAGGGGTCATATGTACAAAACTACTCCCAGACACAGAGAGCAGACGCCACTAGCAATCAGAACTATCTCAGCACCAATGGAGATGCACGGAGGGAGCTGCATAATAGACAGGAGCATAGAGGGGTCATATGTATAAAACTACTTCCAGAAACAGAGAGCAGACGCCACTAGCAATCAGAACTATCTCAGCACCAATGGAGCATGCACGTAGGGAGCTGCATAATAGACCGAAGCATAGAGGGGTCATATGTACAAAACTACTCCCAGACACAAACAGAGAACAGACGCAACCAGCAATCAGAACGACCTCATCACCAATGGGGCATGCACGGAAGAGCTGCAATATTAGACCTGTCTAAAGAGGGACCATATGTACAAAACTCCTCCCAGACACAAACAGAGAACAGATGCCACTAGCAATCAAAACTACCTTAGCGCCAATGGAGCATGCGCTGAAAGAGCTGCAATAACAGACCAGAGCAAAGAGATATCATATGTACAAAACTACTCCCAGAAACAAACAGAGAACAGACACAACTATCAATCAAAACTAGCTTAGTGCGCATGGAGCATGCACGGAAAGAGCTGCAATAACAGAGCAAAGAGAGATCATATGTACAAAACTACTCCCAGAAACAGAGAACAGACGCAACTATCAATCAAAACTAGCTTAGTGCGAATGGAGCATGCACGGAAGGAGCTGCAGTATCAGACCAAAGCAAAGAGGGGTCATATGTACAAAACTACTTCCAGACACAGAGAACAGATAGAACTAGGAATCAGAACTATCTCAGCACCAATGAAGCATGTGTACAAAACTACTCAGAAAAAAAAAAGACACAACTAGCAATCAAAACTACCTCAGCACCAAAAAAGTGTGCGCAAAAGAAACAGCATTCAACACTAATGGAACAAAAAAGCAGACATGAGACAAAATGAATTATTACTTATAAAAATCATATTTAGTTTCAAAGTGCATAACGAATCCAGCATGTACCACTCTCTACATGTGAATAGAGGCTATGAGATCAAAAGCCGTGATATTAACAGTCATGAATTTACATGTTTTATTCTGTTATTGTTATAGTTCTTGTGCATACCTTTATACTTTTCTACAGCCCTACACTTTCCTCACTCACTTCTCTTTGCTGATATGCATTCTACAACCCAATCTCACTTCTTCATGGAAATTCAAAATATTGAAACTTTTCAAGTCAAATCTTGTGATCTACTTGGTGCAGCCTATTCACAAACTGCATATTTAGGTACATTTAGTAGTACTACAATAGTACTGCTAAATGGACTACAAAACGCCATTCTCAAACCTAGGAGTGTAAATCTCCACCTCTACCGTTGCTAACTTTTCTGTTGGGAGATCCTCACACATGTAAGTTTACTACTTAGGGGCCGATTACAATGCCGTAGTAAATGGCTCCGACCCTCGGTCGCAGCCGTTCCAACGGCATTGTAATCAGCTGTTCGGATTCATTTCCGACCGACCCATTTGGATGGAGTTGGTCCAAAATGAATTCGAAGTGGATTTCCGAAATGGCTTCCGACGGGCTCGGAGAACCCGGCTGCCATTCGGAAGCCGAAAGTAATACCAAAGGCGGCTCTTTCCGCCCGAGGGATTACAATGTCGGATTCCGACAACCTTTCTGTGTCTGACTTTCTGACACAGAAAGGTTGTCGGAAGTCGACTATGGGGGCCTCCAGCAGGGCCCCCATGGGTGCACGGCCTCCAGTTGGAGGCCGAGTGGGCACCTATGGTGTCCCCCTGTTGATCCCTGCACCCCGTGGCAGGCACCTCAAGATGCCTGCCACGGGGTGCAGGGATGAACTGCACCTCTTCTCTTTACAATGAGAGCATGCATTCCGGCCAGAATGCATGCTCCCATTGTAAAGAATAGGAGTGCGACCGAACAGTGTTGGGACCGCTGACAGGAGGTCGGTCGGTCCCAGTACCGAATCAATGTCAGACGGACTCAGGTCCGCCCGACATCGAAATCGGGCCCTTCGTAGTAAATATGGGAGGGACCAGCTAGAAAACGAGGCATACTCGGTAATAAATGGGAGGGGTTTTGGGAGGAGTAAGGTGGTGTTTAGGGAGAGGTATGTACCTACCCACAAAAGAGTAAGCCCATTGGTATTCAAAAACTGCACTTCTAAAGTAACAGTGTTCAAAAAGAGATGATTGAAAATAGTAGTAAATGGCTCCAGCTCAGAGCTGAAGTAAGTCCAGCACCACACATTGCCAGCCACTGGTACTGCAACTCCCTCCCATAGAATATAATGGAGGTAGAAAGTTGAAATGAAACCCCATAAGGAATAATGATCAATTAAATAAAAAATATTTAAAATAAGTAATAATATACATACATATAATGTATTGTTGAAAAATACAAATATTACATATTTATTATTTAATTATAAAATATTTTAAGCTTTTCTGAATTTATAAATTAATGTTACATTCGTTTTCTAATACTTATTAATGTATGATAACAAAAATACGTTTTTATATTAGCTGGGAATTTATTTTTTCATTTTCACTTCAGAAAAATTATTTTAACATATTTAAATTAATTATAGAATTTATTCAAAAGTTGATAGTACTGTAGCTTTTTTACCTTTTGTTCTAAATTTAAAATAAATATAAAAAAATAATTTACATTAATATTTAACCAAAAATATTTTTCCAAGTTTACAAACATTTTGACTTTTCCCTGTACTTTAAAATTAAAATACCTTCCGTACATTATACATCAATGATTATCACCATTTAAAATTGATGTATAGAATTCATTTTAAAAGTGAGGTTTAGAATTAATTAAAAGTAATTTGATTATATTTTAATAGAATAATTAATGTTATATTAATATATAAATACATCCTTATTTTAAAGTATAGAGAAAAGTAAAGAAACAATCTTGAGTTAGTTATGTTCCAGTTCATGGAGGGCCTGGGCTGGCAGTTCAGGCTGGACTCTTCCTGTTAGAGCAGTTTCAAGTCTGATTTGCATATGACTGAGTCTAAACTGAGGTGAAATGGTGTGCAAAATAACTGGGATGCGGCCCTGAGCAATTACCAGTGGCTGAGATTAATTGGAGCATTCCACCCATCACTTTTTTGTATACTTCAGTTCAAAACCCTAAATGCAATGGAAATGCCCAGACATGGGCCCCGTGCTCATTGTGCATCTGGAACCAAGCTACACCCAACTGAAGAGCCCCAAGCAGGGTGAAACCGGTTGCTTGTGTTCTCGTTCAAGGAAAACCTGGCCTGACAGTTTAGGTTGAACTGCTCCTGCTAGAGCAGGGTTAAGACTGATTTGCATATGGCTTGGTCCATACTGGGGTAGTAAAGTCTGCAAAATAACAATGGATTTGGATGCAGCCCAAGTAATTACCATTAGCAGAGATTAATTCAAGCTTTCAGCACATCACGTTTTGATATACTTCAGTGAAAAAAGGTCTGGCAAAGCTTAGTGAAGTAATGGATTTAAGTTAATTTCTTCTGGGGCTACCTCCTATAACAAGTAAAACATTTATATATACCTGGGTATATGCTAGTATAAAGAAAGAACAGCTATTTTCTGAAAGAGAAACTGCAAAAGAATATGAGAAACTCACAAAGAAATTATCCAAAACACTTTAAGATTATTGACAATAGTCTCCAAACGATCTTCAAACGTGTCAAACGTTTATATACAATATCAGTCATTATTTCTTCTTCATTCAATCTTTTAAAAGAAAGAAGATTTTAATTCCTTGCAACAAGGACAGGCTCAAATATGAGCATTAACACAATTAAATTGGGCACTACAAACTCTGAAGATGCATAAAGTACTGTGGCAGCTCACAAACTAATCTGCAGTGTTCCAACCCTATAATTTAACTTTAAGGAAGATTACATTCTCTACAAAAGAGGCATCAAACAATCTTTTCTCAGTGGAGCAGATAAAGAGCATTCCGTTTTCTGTAGCAGAAGATCCACATCCTATGTGACTTCTTCAAGGAGTAGTCTCCCTGCCAAACGCTGCTTATCTGTTCGCTGATTGCCAAAAACACATATCCTTGGGTTGGCATGAAAAAATGCACAATAGCTTTCTCCAACATAACTAGAAACTTCCTTTAATTTCAGCTGCTGGACAAAAGACAATCCTCCATTTATTAACACATCTGCATGCACTAACCCATTAGGAAATTCACTCCTCTGCGATTCTCTTACTTTGCACGGCATTTGTAACCCTTTAATTCCCAGCTTTGCTTGTAAATTGCTTCAACACCTGTTTCATTCATTCCTTCTTATCAGACACTTCTAGGAAATGGTTCATATTTAATTAGAATAAATGAAGCATGTTGTGGGTTGACGCAGGGCTTCAGATATATGTTAATAGTTTAGAAGACAGTAAAATGCTGTGGTCTTACATTTTATCCTCTTCTGAGAAAATCATTTGAAAGTGTTCTCTGGCCAAAAGTAGATGTGATAATTAGGTACTTTGATAAATTAAATAAACTTGTTGCAATTCTGACTGGAAGAGGAGCCTTTAACTTCTGCGGCAGAAACCTTTGACCTGCAAACAGTTCAATCTGCATCTAAATTCAGCTGCTCCTGCAAGCACAATCTCTCACTCAATTTGCTGATTTGTTTCACAAGATATTTCAATCCTTAAACACAACAGACTTAATCCATGTTTCTGAAACTATTGGATCTGACTTGCTGACTGGCTTCAAGGCTGCTTTTTGAATCTTTCTTTCCTTCTTCAGCTATGTGTCCTCAAAACTGGTAGAATATCGACTACACTTCTTGTAGCTGGTAGTACAATTCTTATTTTTTTCCTGGTGAAGAAAGAAAGCCAGCATGAGTGCAAGCATGCATGAAAATGGATCCTATCCGATTGAGTACCAGTGTCATGAAGAAATGGCATTCTGCTTTGGAAGAGACCTGTTTAGCAGGTCAAGTGAGAACTGAACAGGTTTCAAGCTGCTAAAGAGAGTCTTGCTTTTAGGTGCATGAGTTGTTATGAAATAGTTTTCCTTGGCATTCCATTGGACAACCGCCGGTGATAGATCTTAATATTTGGGAAGTGATTCAACGAGTCAGAGTGCATTAGGCATATTTCCGTGCAATGAGGTTCCCTGTCCCCAAGAAAGGTTTATTTGATAATGCTCCAACACTATCACCCCTGTCATCACCTGTGCATACCTCAGCAAGCACCAGACCACCGACAGTCTCTCCATTATCGGATTCAATTGTTGCCTTGTTACAAAATATTTCAAAATCAACACCCCCATCTTCGACATCGCCATTAACACCAATTTCACATTTGGTCTCAGTGTTCTCATTCTTTGAGAGACTGTTGGCTTCTTCATCATCATCTACAACTGGAGAAAAGCTGCATTTTTCCACTGACGTGTAAAGTTGTTGGTTTCATCTATTGCAGAAGTCATCACTATGTTCATCTTCGTATTGCCTCCTTTGGAGCCGCAGGTTTTAAAATATCCACGTGTTTCCTATAACAACGATAACTTAAAAGCGACAATCAGAAGCTGCTACTGCTTGTCTGAATATTAATTTAAAAAAAAAAAATCTTTGAGCCTTTAAACCCTTTTATTAATGTATGGACCCTTTGTTCCAAACTTCATTAGCTAAAACAACAACAAAATGCAGTTAAACATTGAGGATAATCAATGGATTCTAGATGAGGAGCAACGCAATGATGAAGCAAACTGCCAAGGAGGGTGAGGCTTGCGTCTTTTTAATTAGCAACATTTGGGGTTGTTCAGACGATTCACCTTTACATATTTCTCTCAGAGTAGAGGTTGTCGAATGTTGGCAGGGTTGTATTGAATAGTTATGTACTTTTTGAAGATGGTACCCTTTAGACAGCTCCCTCCTCTCATTCACCTCCATTGGTTCTGGAAAGAGGTATGAACACAGCCCCACACTATGACAATGCCTGGGGCGGACCTATATTTAGAAGGTGTTGGGGGGCAGCAGAGGTATGTGAGTGGGGTCAGGCCTCGAGGGGGGCAATGTATGGTGGGTACAGAAGGAGGTGTCTCTGTCCAGGGCATGGTTATTGGCCAGAGCTATCTTTGCGACAAGGGTGGGTGGAGGATAGGTTTCACTCAGCCAGTGACTCGGGCTCTTCCTATGGCCGGGCGCGTCCATAAATGCAGCCTTGCTTCTGGGTCATGGTCAGGGCCCTAACTGGGAGAACTGTAGTAACGATGAGGACTCCAGGTAAGCTAACAAGATTTATTTATTATGATGATAGAGCAGAAACAGGTCTCAGCACGGTGCTCCCTGCGACGAGCAGCCAACAACTGCTGTTCACAGAACGCCCGTCCCGAGACTGTCACCGAGGACATGGAGTTCCATGGTAACAATAGACTCTACATTACAACACATCCCCTTTCCATACACATTGATAAGTCAAGCCCAACTGCTCGGAAAATACATTACCAACCCCTAGCTAACAAAAAGGAATAGAACAACAACATTATAGTTACCATACCAAACATATTGATCAACAATATAAATATCTACATATATAATGTGAGAAGCAACACATTAGAGAAAAACAACAAGGAGTTCATGACCCTACTAACAACGTGCGCATGAGCTAGTGTACATAATCTGCCAAAAATATTGGTTGTCTTCTTGGTCTCGATATTCTGCTTGTCTCGGTCTTGCTGAACAGAAATTCTACTTCCTCGAGGACGCACAACACCATCCCCACTACCCTGCATACCAGAATGCACACCCTGTTAGCTCTCACTCCGTACTGCTTCATCAGGCATAAGCATGTACCAGCAGCACCCGTTATCGTCACCATCTTGTTCTCCAACACAATATCCACCATACTTTGCAACACTCCTCAAGTTCCAACGTTCACTATTAGACAACACTACATGCCACTTGTGCTCCTCCTTGACCTTGAAAGGTCCTAGAAAACTATCAAAATCTTTTTTCCCTCTGCCAGACTTTATCTTTACCCAATCTCCAGGAGCGACCCTCACCTTATCCGTAACCTTTCGTCTGTGAACAATCCCAGGCATACTGACCCTCACGTTCTTTCTCTCATCGGAACCTTTGCTGCCACCAGTGAATTTTCCATCAAATCTCACATCCAAGACAGACACAGTTTTGAATGTGGTTTTCTACCACGCATCACACAAAAAGGAATGCTCCCAGTAACAGTGTTCTCAGTAGTGCGGTAGCCCACAGTAGATCGCAAGCCAAGTTCTCTACATCCAACCGGTTAGCCAATGCCATCTGGAGGCCTCCTTTCAACATACGGTTAGCCCTTTCAACCATTCCATTAGAACACAGGTTGTAAAGAGACGTGCGTGAATGCTTGACCCCACATGACAACAAGAATTCACCCATCTCACTTGAAGTGAGCTGAGTCCCGTTGTCATTGATGAACACGGCAGGGAAACCCTCTTCTCTAAAGACCTCCTTCAGCACACTGATGGTTGCTCGCGTGGTAATTTCACACACAACTTTTACAACCAGCCATCTTGAATGCACTTCGATCATAACTATAGCAAATCTCTTCCCGTGCCCCAACCTGCTCATGGGACCAATGAAGTCTAAACAAACACTGTGCCACGCTGAACCAGGATTGGTAATGCTACCCCCACCTGAACTTGCAACACCCAACTTCAACCTTATTTCACTCTCTTTACATTGGAAACACCTCTCTACCAAATCTACAATGTCGCCATCCATTTCTCCGTGACAGTTTGGCCCAAATGTCCTTTGTGAGCTAACTCAAACAATCTCTTGCGTTCCCCTACAGGGGGAATTAATTTATCACCTCCCATAATTATAGTACCTCCGTTGATGGACAGTTCATCCAAAACTTTGCAATATGGTTGTACCGGTAATGGAAGAGTACTCTCTCTCCTATTGCCATACTTGATCAAATGTTTCACTTCCGTCAACACCTCATCACTTTCCACAGCTTTACCCATTCTGCTACACTTACCACAACACCACAACACTCCGAAAGACATCCTCAGTACTGGCAACTGCTCCCTCACTCTCTTTACTCATTACTGCATCTCCATCCACAATCTTCCAATCTAGTGACAACCGTGAAAGGAAATTGGCTTGAACACTTTTCCAACCTGGAATAAACTCCATCTCGTAGTCATATTCTTGTAACCGCAAAGCAAGCCTCGCTAACCTAGCCGAGCTTTTGCACGTACAACCAGGAAGTAATATTCTTAACAGAGGCTTGTGATCAGTACGCAACACAACACGGCTGCCCACACATACATACGGAAATACTCAAGACCCCACGCTTCTGCCAACACCTCTCTCTCTATAACTGAATAGTGTCGTTCAGTATCAGTTAACGTGCGTGACGCAACCGCAACTGTTTTTTCACCCACACCATGCATTTGTGACAGTAAAGCACCTATGCCCGTAGCACTCACATTGACTGTAACCAACGTTTGTATCAAATGGTACTAACATCTGCGCTCTGCATATTTCTTCTTTGATGTTAACAAAGCAATTTTGCTGTGAAATGCCCCATTAAAATTTCACACCATTTCTCATCAACACTTTCAAACACTCCGTTTTGCTGGTAAAAATTGTTGACAAACTTTGAATAATACTCTATTAGTCCCAAAAAGGATCTCAGTTTCTCCTTATCTTAAGGCCACGATGCAGATCTGATAAAAGCCATAACATCACTTTTGGGCCTAACTCCACCAGCAGACAACGTACGACCCATTACTCAATCTCCTCCACCAAGAATTCACATTTCTCATGCCTCAATGTCATACCTGATTCCGCCAGACAATCCAAAGCTAATTTCAAAGTGACATTATGATTATTTACAGTATCACCAAACACAAGTATGTCGTCCTGAAAAAATATAACATTGTCCAACTCCTTAAAGATTACATTCATCATTCTCTGGAAGACACTTGCTGCCGATGATAGTCCAAAAGGCATTCTGGTAAACTGAAAGGTGCCTTCCATGGTGCTGAATGCCATCAAGGGTTTCTATTTCTGGTGAAGCCGTATTTGGTAGTATGCGTGTGTAAGATCAAGTTTTGAAAAGTATCACACTCCTTTTAGTAGGAGTAACAATTCATTGATATTGGGAAGTGGGAAATTGTCGGATACGATGTTCTGATTCAATCCCCGCAAATCAACACAGAATCTAAGCGTCTCATCTTTTGTTTTTGTGATGACTACCGGCGATACCCAACTTGACGCTTCAACTGGCTCGATCACTCCACTCTCCAACATATCTTGTAACAGTTGTTTGACCTCTCCTCTTATCCTAATAGGCACCTTACTAACTTTATGCTGCACGGGAACAGCATTGGGCTTTAATTTTATCTTGTGCACATAACCCCGTATCTCACCCATGCCTTTCCTGAATACCTTCTCTGCACGCTGTAAAATGTCTTTCAACGTCGTATCTTCTACCACCATTACCTGGTTTGGAGCACGTGGATTAATGATTATATGCAAATCATACTGGTGGTACCAGCCAAGTATAGGTGGTCCTGATTCCGCTACGTACACTCTACCACTAACACTCCTATCCTTGAATACTATTTCAGTTTCCATATACCCGATAAGGTCAATCTGTTCACCCTGGTATCCACCGGGATTGATATCCTTAGGTAACAGGCGTACACTCGGCCACTCCTTGGTGAACATCCACTTGGGAATAATTGTGTATAGTGACCCGGAGTCCACCATCAATTCTGCCAACGATCCTTAATGGTAAACTCAGCTTTTGGTCTACTATATCTGGCTGAACTGATATGTATCCATGTCCTCTGGTACAACTGCCACTTTTCCCTTCACAGTGTCTCTACTCCTAAACATTTTCGCGAAATGTCCTCTACACCCACACCTTCTGCAATCCTTCCCAATAGCATAACAGTTTCTGGCCTCAGAGGAGTGATAGATGCTTCCACACCTACTGCAATTTTTGGTGGACGATCTGTTACTACTTCCTTGTCTACCCAACCACCTAGGACCTCCCTTAGAGGTTGCCACTATGTCACTATCCACAAATGAGACTGAACTGGACTCCTTGTCTTCCCTCCTTTCCATTTCTCTCATACAGTACTCCGATTCTTCCACAACCTTAGCTATCTCGATAGCAACTTTTGACAAAGGATCTTTAACTGCCCATAATCTCTCTTGCATTTTCCTACTCTGGCTCTGCACTATAAGTTGGTCTCTAATCATTTTGTCAGCCATTGCCCCAAACTTGCACTTCATCGATAGCTCTCTCAGACATGTAATAAACTCATCCACAGATTCACCCTCTCTTTCAGGTTGAGTGTAAAACTTATGTCTCCTGATCACCACATTAGCAGTCTTTGCAAACCTGCTTTCCAGCCTTCTGCGCGCTTCAACATAGACATCCTCAATAACACGCCCAGCTTGATTCAGTGCTTTGGGTAAGTATTTAAAAACATGCTGGCCCTCTTTCCCCAACGTGTTCAAAAGTATAGCTTTTTTCCTGCCAGCACTGAATTCTAGACCATCCAACGCTTCCGGATAGTTATCAAAAATGTCAATCCATTCTTCCCATTCCAGGGATGGCACACCAGGTTGAGCGTGGAAGACTGGAAGTGGATTGATGGCTGAAATTTCCATTTCTGCTTATAGATAACTCCTTGACTAGGGAATCAAATGGGAGTGTAGAAATGGGTATACACTTAGACTAGATTTGAGTCCTGGTCGAATCTGGAATAGGTAAGTCTAGCAATAGCACAATATATTTTAAAAATATGCACTGAACCTTAAATAAAATGGTGTGCCTGTCACCGAAACAAGGCAGGCTCTCCAGCTGAATTGAGGATGTGGTGTGCCCATCACTGAGTGGATAGGCCTCCTTGAGCGCGTGACTAGATTATGCTGATTACAAATCCCAGGGCAGCAACGCTGTTGTATGTAAGGATTTCTTTAAGTTTTGCAGTGCCTTTGTAGCACGCACTGACTGATGTTGGTCACTAGGCAACCAGCTTGTGTTGACGTCACCGTCCAAACAGGAGAGACTGGGAGGCTTCGGGCCCATGAAACGCTACTGCTCATCTAGTTGTCGCCAAGATTTGTAGTAACGATGAGGACTCCAGGTAAGTTAACAAGATGTATTTATTATGATGATAGAGCGGAGACAGCTCTCAGCACGGTGCTCCCTGCGACAAGCAGCCAACAAGTGCAGTTCACAGAACGCCCGTCCCGAGACCGTTACCAAGGACACGGAGTTCCATGGTAACACGGTTCTCTGTATTACAACAAGAACACTGCATGCTCCTCATAGTACTTCAAGGGTTGTCGCGAGAGCCTGGTTGTGCCTCTGCTCCCAACCCTTCCCAAATGGAGAGGTTTCACCAGGTGTGCATGTTCACCCATTGACACTGGACCTAGTGTCTCTTGGCCTGGAATTCCTGAGTCTGGAGTTTTTGGACTCGTAATTAGTGGATCAGAATTTGCAGACTTTGTAATTCTAAACATGAAGACAATGGGCCATTCAGAATTGCAAGTGGTCGGATTCCACCCAGAGTTACCACTCCGGGTGGAATTCTGTCACTCATAATGAGGGTCATACATGATTATGGAAACAAATCAGCACAAACAGAAGTGTTTTTTATTTTTTATTTAAGAAGTTTTATATAGCGCTGGCCTGAAACGAGGGTATCGGAGAGCTTTACAACAGATACATTGCAGAGATTCACAAAAAAACAAAAAAGAAAACACATTAACAGTACAGGACGATGGTTGGAAGAACTGCTTCGCAGTCTTGGGGACAAGGAGTCGAAGCAGTGCGAGGTGTCTGCTTCCCCGCTCCGACTGCTCCTATCGGTTCCCTAGGGAGCGGTCGAGGAACAGGATTTTCAGTTGGCTTTTGAATTTGACAAAAGAGGGAATAGTTCTGATGCAAGGGGGAATGGAGTTCCAGATTTTAGGCACGCTCCCGGCAAAGGATCGTGCCGCAGTTTTTAGTTTTTGAGTTTTCAGCGGGATGAGTAGGAGGGAGTTTGAGCTTCTGAGGTTCCTGGCCTGACCGGCTTTTTGAGTTTGGCCGCCAAATATTCGGGTTTGCCGGTGTCCAGAGCTTTATGTGTGATGCAAAAGAAACAATTGATGGACGGAATGCTGGACAATGCAAACATTCACCCCCAGTCACAAGGATCTGGGTTAAATCCATCATTCTTTTGCTCACCACACCACCCCAGTTTGGACCCAGCCATATGCAAATCAGTCTTGACCCTGTTCCTTGTGGGAACAGTCCAGCCCGAACTGCCAAGCCAGGTCCTCCCTGGACCGGAAACAAGCATCCTGGGACCGGTTTAAGGGCATCACCCTTCTTCAGCCAGGCTAGCTTGAATCCAGTGGTGTAGTGAGCACGGGACCCACGTCTGGGCATACCCTCTCCACTTAGGGCGACAAATGCAAAAGAAACAATTGATGGACGGAATGCTGGACAATGCAAACATTCACCCCCAGTCACAAGGATCTGGGTTAAATCCATCATTCTTTTGCTCACCACACCACCCCAGTTTGGACCCAGCCATATGCAAATCAGTCTTGACCCTGTTCCTTGTGGGAACAGTCCAGCCCGAACTGCCATGCCAGGTCCTCCCTGGACCGGAAACAAGCATCCTGGGACCGGTTTCAGGGCATCACCCTTCTTCAGCCAGGCTAGCTTGAATCCAGTGGTGTAGTGAGCACGGGACCCACGTCTGGGCATACCCTCTCCACTTAGGGCGACAAATGCAAAAGAAACAATTGATGGACGGAATGCTGGAAAATGCAAACATTCACCCCCAGTCACAAGGATCTGGGTTAAATCCATAATTCTTTTGCTCACCACACCACCCCAGTTTGGACCCAGCCATATGCAAATCAGTCTTGACCCTGTTCCTTGTGGGAACAGTCCAGCCCGAACTGCCAAGCCAGGTCCTCCCTGGACCGGAAACAAGCATCCTGGTACCGGTTTCAGGGCATCACCCTTCTTCAGCCAGGCTAGCTTGAATCCAGTGGTGTAGTGAGCACGGGACCCACGTCTGGGCATACCCTCTCCACTTGATAAACCTGTGCCCAGATGCAGTTTGAGGGTCAATCCCTACCCTTTCAAAGGGTACCCCCACCACAGGTAGTGGTATCAGGGGGGCCTTTGTTGTGCCACCTGCCTTACCACTGGCTTGGCAAGTAACACAGGAGCGACAAAACTCCTTTGTGTCCTCTGACATATGTGGCCAATGAAAATGTGGAACAAGCCTGTCCCAGGTCTTGTTTTGGCCCAAGTGACCTGCTAAAGGGATATCATGTGCTAAGGTCAAGAGGAACCCCTAAACTTCTGAGGTATTACCAACCTCCTGGTGGCTCCAGGGGCTGGGTCTCTACCCTCAGAATATAGGAGTCCCTCATCCCAATAAACTTTATGGGACCCACTAGCACTCCCAGCAGCCTCAGCAGCAGCCTGCTGTCTGAGGGGTTCAAGAGAGGGGCAGCACTGTTGCTCCTTACTCAGATCTTCCCTAGAAGGGCCCCCTGCCCCCAAGAACTCAGCCTGGTCAGGTTCAAGTCCCTCTGGGGCAGTTCCTTCTTCAGGTTCTGCTTCACCTCCCTCTGGAAGTGAATCTTTGATCTGAGACAGAGGGGAAGGCACTGCCTTAACCCTACTGCTCCTCCTCTTGGGAAGCATCTGGTCCATTGTTCCAGGATCCAGAGCTGGTTCAGTGTCATGCATTCTTGCTTGTGACCTGGTCACAGCAAATACCTCTGCAGGGATGCCCAACATCTCAGCATGAGTCCATAACTCTACTTCAGACCAGGCTGAAGTCTCTAGATCATTGCCCAACAGACATTCTACAGGGAGGTCTGCACTGACTACAACCTTTTTGGGGCCAGTTACCCCTCCCCAGGAGAAATTCACAACTGCCAGACTATGGTTGGTCTGGACATTGCTTGCATTGGTCACCTGGTACATTTCGCCCAGGATGATCTGTCCAGGGTCCACTAGGTCCTCTGCCACCATGGTGACACTAGCACCTGTGTCCCTAAATGCCAAAGCCTGTTTGCCATTTATCAAAGGCTGCTGTTTGTACTTGCCCAGATTACTGGGGCTTACTAGGAAGGACATATCAATGTTTCCATCACAAATCAGCATTGCCTGAGTGGTCACTCTGACTAGGTCAGAATCCACTTCAGAACCCAGGGTCAACCCTACTACACCCTTATTCTGCGTACCACCTCCACTAGTAGCTGAGCTAGGGGCACAGTTGCCTTAGGGGCAGGAGTGGTGGTGGTTTGGTCTTTGGACTTGGTATAATCAGAAGTCCAGTGCCCTTTCTGTTTACAGAATTTGCACCAGGGCTTCTTTGGCCTTTTCCCTTGTTGGACTGTGACTCCCCACCAGATGCAGATTTTTGGGGCCCTTGTGAAGACTTGTGGTCTTTTGACTTATCCCCACCTTTCTCAGAGCCTTTAGGATCTTGCTTCTTAGTGTCACCCCCTTGGTTCTGGGTTTTCTGCCTCACCCTGGTTCTGACCCATTTGTCTGCCTTCTTTCCCAATTCTTGGGGAGAGGTCAGATCAGAGTCCACCAGGTACTGATGCAACAACTGGTTCTGGCAATTATTTAGGATCTGTTCTCTCATCATCAGATTATACAATCCCTTGAAATCAGTAACCCTACTGCCAACCAGCCAACCCTCTAGAGCCTTGGTTGCACAATCAACAAAGTCAGTCCAGTCCTGAGTCTGTGCCTTCTGGGTATCTCTGAACTTCAACCTGTACTGCTCAGTGGTTAAGCCAAACCCATCTATCAGTGCACTCTTCAGGACCTCATAATCATCAGCATCCTCCTCTCTAACAGTGAGGAGCTTGTCTCTTCCTTTATCTGAAAAGGAGAGCCACAAGATTGCTGCCCACTGCTTTTGGGGGACCTGCTGTACTCTACAGGCCCTCTCCATAGCAGTTATCCACTTGTGGATATCATCCCCACTCTGGTAGGGAGGAACAACCTTGCTCAGGTTCCTATGGTCAGGAATATATTCTCTGCCTCTAGGGACACTGTTGCTGCCACCAGGGGGTTCTAACCCCTCTTTCTAGAAGCTCTCTGGATCTCCAGGGCTTCCCTAACCAGTGCCAACTGCTTGGTTCTGAGGGCCACTTTGGCTTCCTCATACTGGAGCAGTTTGCACCTTCTCTCAGAGGAGGTCTCTCTTAAGGAAAAGTATGAGCTCCTCTGCTGGACAAATTCTCTGCCAGAGTGATAAGAGTGGTCAGATTCCCTGGAAGGGGATCTGTGCCTCTCCTCCTCTCTGTCAGTTCTCTTAGGGAGAATTCCTCTGTCCTTTTCAGGCCCCTTGAAGCCTGGCCCTTCAATCACAGAGTCTTGGTCATTCTGATTTTCATCATCTGACCCAGATACTATGACTGACCCACCCACTGATTCAGACCCTTTAGCTCCTAGAGCCAATCTAAGGTCATCTGCTGTCAGCAGATCTATTAGGTGTAGTGTTGAGGGACTCTGTCCTAGCTTCAGGTGTCTTTCAACACACATGGCTCTCAAGTCAGAGAAAGCCATGTCCTTATACTGAGGCTGAGTGGATCCACTGGGTCCACCCTTTAAGGACATTCTAGTGTTGTGCAGTGTTGTACTACCTACACTAGTTTGTGGCCTACTGATCCTAGCTTGAGCTGTGGAAAGGGTGTGCTATCCCTTGGCACACAGCTCTAAGTTCAGTAGAACTTATTGATACTAAGCTTGACTTTATATGTACCTTGAGTACCTATAATGGTTTTCAGTTAGTAATTCAAATAGAGATTTTCTGGTAAAACAATGGCAAGCTGGAATCCCACACGCTGCCCACCAATGTGAGAAGTTGGCCTGGTATATGCTGTTCACTAATTAAAGTGGACACCTTGCACCAGGGCAAATCGACTCTTATGGTAGATAGGTTTAAGACAACCTTTTAAAGAAAGCTATCCTAGTGGTAGCTGTGGAGAGCAGCCTTCAGGCTAAGTCTTGAAGGAATGTAAAGCAGCTTGTTTTACCATATAATCTCTTGAATCACCAAATGAAAAGACACCACACAGGTATATATATCAAATATATATGTATTTATTTCTAAATAACTCTCTACTAATCTCTTTATGATATTAGAAGACAAACATATGCACAAATCAACGTTTCTCAATAAGTTAAGCACAAAATATGGCTGGGGCCCAAGGGGCGTACCAGACCATATACTAAAAAAGGGACTTAGCAACAACGACTTGCAGGGCGACAAGGCCTAGGGCCTTCAGAAGTGCTGGGGCCTCATGAAACCACCCAAGGCAGGTAAGTAAAGGACCCACGGGGGACGCGTGCAGTGTGGATACACAGGCGCGGATCGCCGTTGACTTCAATGGGGCAAGTCGCGGTTGGAAATTAAGAGTTCTAGGATACTTCGGGAGAACCTACAAGCAAGTCACTTACAGGGTAAGTAGTTCTAGGGCCCACACCCACAGGAGCACCGTAGTGCTGGAGTTACCTCACCCAGGGAAGCCGGGTGCACAGGTGTCCTTTGGTGTCGGGTCGCGGCGTCGTTTTCAATGGCGAACAAAGAAGACTTGCTGCTTGCGGGAGCTGAAGAAGTGTCCGGTGGAATCCAAGCCTGGATTCTGAAGAAGGATGACCTGAAAGCAGAGGAGACAGTGTTCAAAGTCACTTGGCAGTGACTCGGGGCAAGGAAGATGGATGCCCACCGTCGTCGGTTGATTCAGGTCGGTTGCAGGTGCCTTGACTCTTCAGCCACGAGGTCCAGGAGGCGTCGACGATGACCAGGAGCTGGATTCTGTGTGTCCCACGAAGTCTGCAGCTTACTGCGGTGTCGGCAACTCGATTGGAGCCAACAAGCCTTGGCAACAGCAAGTCTCGGGGAGATGAAGAAAAGTCGATGGCACAGACCAGCAAGGTCTGAGGGACTCACCCAGCGAGGGTAAGTCAGGGCAGGCCTGGAGCAACCAGGGAGCCCTTTGGTTTCTTTAAGAAGTCTTCTGGGGACCCACGAGCCGGCTGGCAAGGGATCGCGAAGACACCTCGGGCGGAATCACTCAACAGGGGCCCACGGTCACTCGGGACGGTGTAGGCCTCTGATCTTCGGAGGGATTCCTGCTGGAGGTCGGGACCACACGTGGTCCAAAGCACAAGTTCGTGGAACGTTGTGAAGGGGTTGCACTCGACAATAGTGCACGGTACCCAGGGGTCGCGGTTCCTCGTCACTCGTGGGGTCCACTTGCCTCAGCTTCGCTGGGGACTCACTATGGCCTTGGAGAAGTCAGGAAATCCACTTCTTGGGCTGCAGGGACTTCGGACTCCGGCGGGAGCGGCGTAGTTTGCAACCGTCGTTGTCGTTTTTGGTGCCTGCCAAGCAGGGGAGTCACTCCTTGACTCCAAGGGAGATTCTTCTGTCTTCCAAAGGTAGTGGAACGTCGAAGGGCCAGGATTCTTCTGTAGAGCGTCGTCCAGGGGTTATCTAACTAGCAAGTTCAAGGGTTCCCCTTCTTATACTAAAAAGAGGGGATGGACTAGCTCTATGACCCCACCTATGGGAAGGTCAAGGGAGGGGTGGCTACACCCACTTCCCTTTGTCCAGTTTCACGCCAGAGCAGGGGCAGGTAGCCCCTGAGCCGGTTTGAACTGGCATATGCACAGAGGAGCCTTCTGCTCCCCCAGTGCAGGACTTCAAAGCACTCTAAGAGTGCACCCACCCAGCCCCAATACACTAAACCCTGTCTGGGAGGTGGTTACACCTCCCTGTGACAGGATGCCTATTGTTGGGCTTCCTCCACTGCGATTTTCGGTCATCAGCAGGAGGGCAGCCCAGTGTCTGTGACTGGTGGCATCCATTTTGTGATGCCAGGGCTCTTTAGGATTCTACCGCGTTTCCACAGCAGGTACATGTCTTATCCCTCTAGAAGGGTGGAATGCTACCCCCGCCGCCAATATTGGCGGGGGGTAGTATTCCAAGATGTTTGACACCAAACACGACATGTTTTGATGCAGCCATTCCAAAGTTAGCATTTACCGCGAGGATATAATGCACTTAATAGTATATGGTTTAACCGCATCCACAAACAGCACCAGAGAATAGACTCTGAGAGCTGCAGAGGGGCCCTGCTCAGGCAGAGGCACCCCCTCACATAGAAGCCAAGCACCCTGCCCTCAGGATTGATAGGGCCTGCCTTAGGGGTGACTGATAGGTTTATATGTGTGTGCAGGAGAGATATAGGAAACCTATATCTCCGTGAGGAGTGCTAGCACCACCTCACCCAGGCTGCAGTAGCAGGCCTGTGGTGTCAGATTTAGACTGCTTCCCAGGGGTGGCATAATACATGCTGCAGCCCCTGGTAGGCCTGTGAAGTACCTATGCCCTTGGCACCTAAGGTACCATATACTAGGGACTCATAAGGCACCACAGTATCCAATCACTAGTGCACCTAGAGTGCACTCCATGTCGTTTAGAGAGAACAGAGAGGCTGGGGCCCTGATTGGCAGGGATCCAGCCAGACTATAGCCAGAAACCAGTGCTAACATCAGAAAAAAAGTGGGGGCAACATAAGAGGCAGATCCTACTCTCCTACAGGGTCGGAAGAATGATTAGAGGGTTTCGTTTCAAGAATGCATTTGAGGAGGGCATCTTCAGAGATGACGTCAAAGTGCTGCCACGTGACTAAGGATTTTCGCTCCTCTAGGGGGGTAGGATGAATGACCTGATCCACCAGTGATTTCACTTTTTCATCAAAGAATAAAGAAAATTCTGCTACATTCTTTGGAGTATCATCAGGTTTGAAGGTTGAGGGAGAGACGTTTGAATTTTTGATGAGGTCAAATGTCCACATGTCGAGCTTTACTTTACGTTGACTTGATTTTGCGGCCACACGAATATGTTTCCTTGTTTGCCTTGGGCCGCCACAGCCTCCAGGGACACACTTTATCTCCGGATACTTATGTTGATTTAAGGTTAAGTAATTCTCTTTGAGACATGCTTTGTCCCCCGAGCCGTGTTCCGGTCATTCTGGGCACCGACTTTTGAATGGGCGGAGTATTCATTCCTTAGTTACAAGGGCCACTAATGGTTAAAGTCACCGGAGATGCATTTGGTGTCCTGATTTGTGGTCCAGCAGGTCCATCCAGTACCTTATATTGGGCAAAGTGAATATTCTCCTCCCTCCAAGGTAATCGTCTGGTGACTTACCTATTAGTAGTAGTCAGATAAGATTAGGTACATATACGAAAGTTACCACATTAAATATTCTGCCGGCCATACTTGATGACACAAACAGACTAGTGGGCTGAGGTTCCCTTGTGTAGGCTAGAGAGTTTGATGACGACACAGATACTGACATAGATATGAATGTCTGATTAAGATAAGAGATGGTTCTCCATCATTTGTTTGTGTGCTGACCGTGATTTTAGTGTGTTAATAAATTAAGCAACCAGGTAGCTGACCTTACATGACCTTTGATACCACCTTTATATACCCTTAAAGCTACGACCCGCCATGAAGGGACTGATGAAGGTGGAGCCAAGTTATAGGTTATAAATGGTAAGGATTGACACAGCTGATTTATTGACAAACAACTGCATCACTATTGGTTTGCAGTTTTGGTGATGGACACTGATGGGCTGAGATGGAGCTATGTTATTTGATGCTATGCTGATTTTGTTTTTGTATTTTCAGCACCTTGTGGACCTCACTAGATGCTGGTACCACGAGAGTGCCTCATACCAGTGAAAGTATGGTTCTCACTTTTCAATTTTTATAAAAGCAGAGTGACTTATAGTCTTGGTCCTGAGGAAAGCCATGAACCTGTTAGGTCTAAGTAGGCAGAAACATGTCGACCAGATTATAGAAAAGGGAAATATCCATATACCTATCCCACAGTGCTTGTTTTTTTATTCTATCCAGCATAAAATTTGTCCTCGCCCACCAAGAGATAGTTTTAACCAACACACTAGTTTTTGTTTGCACTCTGCTCCTCCCTCCCCTACAATTTAGGGAACATTTGTAGTGTGGATGACAAAAAAATCCCCTGCTCCTCTCCTACGGGAGAGTTGTAGCCCACACTGGGTACCTTGCGGTGCCAGTGTGTAGAGGGGACCCTATGATGAAGCATGTCACCCTTGGGTGAGTGAGGGTTCCCGTTTTAACACAGCAGTTCTCCCCAGTTTTCTTTCTTTCACCCACCCCCTTTTTTGGTTTCTTTTCATGTTTACCATCCTCGTACCTTAGTGAGATAGATAGTGTGGAGTAGTACTTTGGATGGTGTTTAAACACTCCAATAAGACCCTTCATTGTGAGATAATAACAAAAACACGAGTCACACTGCTGGAAGAGAGGGTTCTGGGAGGGTGCTGCTCCTGGGGAAGTGCAAGCCTGACTCCAAGCTCTGCACCATTACAGTGAACAGACGCAGAGAGGCCATTCTTTATCGAGTGTGACAGGTGAGAAGCCAGACACTGCACCTAGTGACAGGTAAACACCAGGATCTGCATAAAGTGTGACAAGAGAGGCCATGGTTTGCATCTAATGTGATGGAGGAGGGACCCGGAGAGGCTCAAGTGTGATGGAGGAGAAACCTAGCGAGACCAGGCTTTGCACCCAGCTTGGCAGAGCAAAGACTTGGAGAGGCCAAGCTCTGCACTCAGTGTGGCAGAGAAAATACTTGGAAAGGCCAAGCTCTGCACCCAGTGTAATGGAGGAGAAACTCAGAGACCAGGCTCTCCACCAAGTATGATGGAGGAACCACCTGGCAAGACCAGGCTCTGCACCCAGTGTGGCAGAGGAAAGACTCGGAGAGGCCCGGGTCTGAACCCAGTGATGGAGGAGCGACCTGGCGAGACCAGGCTCAGCATCCTGTGTGGCAGAGGAAACACTTTGAAAGGCCAAGCTCTGCACCCAGTGAAACGGAGGAGAAACTCAGAGAGGCCAGGCTCAGCACCAAGTATGATGGCGTAACGACCTGGCGAGACCAGGCTCTGCATCCAGTGTGGCAGAGGAAAGACTTGGAGCGGCCAGGCTCTGCACCCAGTGTGGCAGAGGAAAGACTTGGAGCGGTCAGGCTCTGCACCCAGTGTAACAGAGGAGAAACTCAGAGAGGCCAGGCTAGGCTCGGCACCAAGTATGACGGAGGAACGGCCTGGCGAGACCAGGCTCTGCATCCAGTGTGGCAGAGGAAACACCTAGAGAGGCCAAGCTCTACATCCAATGTGACAGAGAAGGGACCCAGGGAGGCTCAAGTGTGATGGAGGAGAGACCTGGCAAGACCCGGCTCTGCACCTAGTGTGGCAGAGGAAAGACTTGGAGCGGCCAGGGAACGAACTCAGTGATGGAAGAGCGACCTGGCAAGACCAGGCTCTGCACCCAGTGTAACGGACAAGAAACTCAGAGAGGCCAGGCTCGGCACCAAGTATGACGGAGGAACGACCTGGCGAGACCAGGCTCTGCACCTAGTGTGGCAGAGGAAAGACATGGAGCGGTCAGGCTCTGTACCCAGTCTAACGGAGGAGAAACTCAGAGAGGCCAGGATCGGCACCAAGTAAGATGGAGGAACGACCTGGCGAGACCAGGCTCTGCACCCAGTGTGCCAGAGGAAAGACTTGGAGCGGTCAGGGTCTGAACCTAGTGATGGAGGAGAGACTTGGATATGTGACAGAGGAGAGTCCTGGTGAAATGAGTCTCTGCACCCAGTGTGACAGAAGAAAGACCCAGAGAGGCCAGTCTCTCACCAACTGTGACAGTGGAGAGACCTAGGAAGGTTAAGCACTGCACTCAGTGTGATAGAGAAGAGACCAAGAGAGGCCAGGCTCTGCACCAGTGTAACAGAGGAGAGATTCAGAGAGGCCAAACTCTGCACCCTGTGTGACAGAAGAGAGACTTAGAGAGGCCAGGCTCTTTACCTATTGTGTCAGAGGAAAAACCCAGAGAGGCCAGGCTCTGTACCTAGCGTAACGGTGGAAAGACCCAGAGAGGCCAGGCTCTGTACCTAGTGTGACGGAGGAAAGACACAGAGAGGCCAGGCTCTGTACCTAGCATAACGGAGGAAAGACCCAGAGAGGCCAGGTTCTGTACCCAGTGTGACAGAGGAAAGACCCAGAGAGGCCAGGCTCTGTACCCAGTGTGACAGAAGAAAGACCTGAGGAGGCCAGGCTCTGTACCTATTGTGACAGAGGAAACACCCAGAGAGGTCAGGCTCTGTACCCGGTGTGACAGATGAAAGACCCAGAGAGGCCAGGCTCTGTACCTAGTGTGACAGAGGAAAGACCCAGAGAGGCCAGGCTCTGTACCTAGTGTGACAGAGGAAAGACCCAGAGAGGCCATGCTCTGTACCCGGTATGACAGAGGAAAGACCCAGAGAGGCCAGGCTCTGTACCTAGTTTGACAGAGGAAAGACCCAGAGAAGCCAGGCTCTGTACCTAGTGTGACGGAGGAGAGAACCAGAGAGGCCAGGCTCTGTCCCTAGTGTGACGGAGGAAAGACCCAGAGAGGCCAGGCTCTGTACCTAGTGTGACGGAGGAAAGACCCAGAGAAGCCAGGCTCTGTACCTAGTGTGATGGAGGAAAGATCCAGAGAGGCCAGGCTCTGTACCTAGTGTGATGGAGGAAAGACCCAGAGAAGCCAGGCTCTGTACCTATTGTGACAGAGGAAAGACCCAGAGAGGCCAGGCTCTGTACCTGGTGTGACAGAGGAAAGACCTAGAGAGGCCAGGCTCTGTACCCAGTGTGACAGAGGAAAGACCCAGAGAGGCCAGGCTCTGTACCTATTGTGACAGAGGAAAGACCCAGTGAGGCCAGGCTCTGTACCCAGTGTGACAGAGGAAAGACCCAGAGAGGTCAGGCTCTGTACCTGGTGTGACAGAGGAAAGACCCAGAGAGGCCAGGCTCTGTACCCAGTGTGACAGAAGAAAGACCCAGAGAGGCCAGGCTCTGTACCTAGTGTGACAGAGGAAAGACCCAGAGAGGCCAGGCTCTGTACCCAGTGTGACAGAGGAAAGACCCAGAGAGGCCAGGCTCCGTACCTAGTTTGACAGAAGAAAGACCCAGTGAGGCCAGGCTCTGTACCCAGTGTGACGGAGGAAAGACCCAAGTGAGGCCAGGCTCTGTACATAGTGTGACGGAGGAAAGACCCAGTGAGGCCAGGCTCTGTACCTAGTGTGACGGCGGAAAGACCCAGAGAGGCCAGGCTCTGTACCCGGTGTGACAGAGGAAAGACCCAGAGAGGCCAGGCTCTGTACCTAGTGTGACGGAGGAAAGACCCAGAGAGGCCAGGCTCTGTACCCAGTGTGACAGAGGAAAGACCCAGAGAGGCCAGGCTCTGTACCTAGTGTGACGGAGGAAAGACCCAGAGAGGCCAGGCTCTGTACCCAGTGTGACAGAGGAAAGACCCAGAGAGGCCAGGCTCTGTACCTAGTGTGACGGAGGAAAGACCGAGAGAGGCCAGGCTCTCTACCTTGTGTGACAGAGGAAAGACCCAGAGAAGCCAGGCTCTGTACCTAGTGTGACGGAGGACAGACCCAGAGAGGCCAGGCTCTGTACCTGGTGTGACAGAGGAAAAACCCAGAGAGGCCAGGCTCTGTACCTAGTGTGACAGAGGAAAGACCCAGAGAAGCCAGGCTCTGTACCTAGTGTGACAGAGGAGAGACCCAGAGAGGCCAGGCTCTGTCCCTAGTGTGATGGAGGAAAGACCCAGAGAGGCCAGGCTCTGTCCCTAGTGTGACGGAGGAAAGACCCAGAGAGCCCAGGCTCTGTACCTAGTGTGACAGAGGAAAGACCCAGAGAGGCCAGGCTCTGTACCTGGTGTGACAGAGGAAAGACCCAGAGAGGCCAGGCTTTGTACCTAGTGTGACAGAAGAAAGACCCAGAGAGGCCAGGCTCTGTACCTAGTGTGACAGAGGAAAGACCCAGAGAGGCCAGGCTCTGTACCTGGTGTGACAGAGGAAAGACCCAGAGAGGCCAGGCTCTGTACCTAGTGTGACAGAGGAAAGACCCAGAGAGGCCAGACTCTGTACCTGTTGTGGCAGAGGAAAGATCCAGAGAGGCCAGGCTCTGTACCTAGTGTGACAGAGGAAAGACCCAGAGAGGCCAGGCTCTGTACCTGGTGTGACGGATGAGAGACTTGGACTGGCTAGGCTCTGTACCTAGTGTGACAGAAGAAAGACCCAGAGAGGCCAGGCTCTGTACCTAGTGTCACAGAGGAAAGACCCAGAGAGGCCAGGTTCTGTACCTAATGTGACAGAGGAAAGACCCAGAGAGGCCAGGCTCTGTACCTAGTGTGACGGAGGAAAGACCCAGAGAGGCCAGGATCTGTACCTAGTGTGACAGAGGAAACACCCAGAGAGGCCAGGCTTTGTCCTTAGTGTGACGGAGGAAAGACCCAGAGAGGCCACGCTCTGTCCCTAGTGTGACGGAGGAAAGACCCAGAGAGGCCAGGCTCTGTACCCAGTGTGACAGAGGAAAGACCCAGAGAGGCCAGGCTCTGTACCCAGAGTGACGGGGGAAAGACCCAGAGAGGCCAGGCTCTGTACCTAGTGTGACAGAAGAAAGACCCAGAGAGGACAGGCTCTGTACCTAGTGTGACAGAGGAAAGACCCAGAGAGGCCAGGCTCTGTACCTAGTGTGACAGAGGAAAGACCCAGAGAGGCCAGGCTCTGTACCTGGTGTGACAAAGGAAAGACCCAGAGAGGCCAGGCTCTGTACCTAGTTTGACAGAGGAAAGACCCAGAGAAGCCAGGCTCTGTACCTAGTGTGACGGAGGAGAGAACAAGAGAGGCCAGGCTCTGTCCCTAGTGTGACGGAGGAAAGACCCAGAGAGGCAAGGCTCTGTACCTAGTGTGACGGAGGAAAGACCCAGAAAGGCCAGGCTCTGTACCTAGTGTGATGGAGGAAAGACCCAGAGAAGCCAGGCTCTGTACCTATTGTGACAGAGGAAAGACCCAGAGAGGCCAGGCTCTGTACCTGCTGTGACAGAGGAAAGACCTAGAGAGGCCAGGCTCTGTACCCAGTGTGACAGAGGAAAGACCCAGAGAGGCCAGGCTCTGTACCTATTGTGACAGAGGAAAGACCCAGTGAGGCCAGGCTCTGTACCCAGTGTGACAGAGGAAAGACCCAGGGAGGCCAGGCTCTGTACCCAGTGTGACAGAGGAAAGACCCAGAGAGGCCAGGCTCTGTACCCAGTGTGACAGAAGAAAGACCCAGAGAGGCCAGGCTCTGTACCTATTGTGACAGAGGAAAGACCCAGAGAGGCCAGGCTCTGTACCCAGTGTGACAGAGGAAAGACCCAGAGAGGCCAGGCTCCGTACCTAGTGTGACAGAAGAAAGACCCAGTGAGGCCAGGCTCTGTACCCAGTGTGACGGAGGAAAGACCAAGAGAGGCCAGGCTCTGTACCTAGTGTGATGGAGGAAAGACCCAGAGAGGCCAGGCTCTGTACCTAGTGTGACAGAGGAAAGACCCAGAGAGGCCAGGCTCTGTACCTAGTATGACAGAGGAAAGACCCAGAGAGGCCAGGCTCTGTACCTAGTGTGACAGAGGAAAGACCCAGAGAAGCCAGGCTCTGTACCTGGTGTGATGGAGAAGAGACTTGGACTGGCTAGGCTCTGTACCTAGTGTGACAGAGGAAAGACCCAGAGAGGCCAGGCTCTGTACCTAGTGTGACAGAGGAAAGACCCAGAGAAGACAGGCTCTGTACCTGGTGTGACGGAGGAGAGACTTGGACGGGCTAGGCTCTGTACCTAGTGTGACAGATGAAAGACCCAGAGAGGCCAGGCTCTGTACCTAGTGTGACAGAGGAAAGACCCAGAGAGGCCAGGCTCTGTACCTAGTGTGACAGAGGAAAGACGCAGAGAGGTCAGGCTCTGTACCTGGTGTGACAGAGGAAAGACCCAGACAGGCCTGGCTCTGTACCTGGTGTGACAGAGGAAAGACCCAGAGAGGCCAGGCTCTGTACCTAGTGTGACAGAGGAAAGACCCAGAGAGGCCAGGCTCTGTACCTAGTGTAACAGAGGAAAGACCCAGAGAGACCAGGCTCTGTACCTAGTGTGACAGAGGAAAGACCCAGAGAGGCCAGGCTCTGTACCTACTGTGACAGAGGAAAGACCCAGTGAGGCCAGGCTCTGTACCTAGTGTGACGGAGGAAAGACCCAGTGAGGCCAGGCTCTGTACCTAGTGTGATGGCGGAAAGACCCAGAGAGACCAGGCTCTGTACCTAGTGTGACAGAGGAAAGACCCAGAGAGGCCAGGCTCTGTACCTAGTGTGACAGAGGAAAGACCCAGTGAAGACAGGCTCTGTACCTGGTGTGACGGAGGAGAGACTTGGACGGGCTAGGATCTGTACCTAGTGTGACAGAGGAAAGACCCAGTGAGGCCAGGCTCTGTACCTAGTGTGACGGAGGAAAGACCCAGTGAGGCCAGGCTCTGTACCTAGTGTGACGGAGGAAAGACCCAGTGAGGCCAGGCTCTGTACCTAGTGTGACGGAGGAAAGACCCAGAGAGGCCAGGCTCTGTACCTAGTGTGACAGAGGAAAGACCCAGTAAGGCCAGGCTCTGTACCTGGTGTGACAGAGGAAAGACCCAGAGAGGCCAGGCTCTGCACCCGGTGTGACAGAGGAAAGACCCAGACAGGCCAGGCTCTGTACCCGGTGTGACAGAGGAAATACTCAGAGGGGCCAGGCTCTGCACCCGGTTTGACAGAGGAAAGACCCAGGGAGGCCAGGCTCTGTACCCGGTGTGACAGATGAAAGACCCAGAGAGGCCAGGCTCTGTACCTAGTGTGACAGAGGAAAGACCCAGAGAGGCCATGCTCTGTACCCGGTATGACAGAGGAAAGACCCAGAGAGGCCAGGCTCTGTACCTAGTGTGACAGAGGAAAGACCCAGAGAGGCCAGGCTCTGTACCTAGTGTGACAGAGGAAAGACCCAGAGAGGCCAGGCTCTGTACCTAGTGTGACGGAGGAAAGACCCAGTGAGGCCAGGCTCTGTACCTAGTGTGACGGAGGAAAGACCCAGAGAGGCCAGGCTCTGTACCTAGTGTGACAGAGGAAAGACCCAGAGAGGCCAGGCTCTGTACCTAGTGTGACAGAGGAAAGACCCAGTAGAGGCCAGGCTCTGTACCTGGTGTGACAGAGGAAAGACCCAGAGAGGCCAGGCTCTGCACCCAGTGTGACAGAGGAAAGACCCAGAGAGGCCAGGCTCTGTACCTGGTGTGACAGAGGAAATAGAGGGGCCAGGCTCCACCCGGTTTGACAGAGAAAGACCCAGGAGCCAGGCTCTGTACCCGGTGTGACAGATGAAAGACCCAGAGAGGCCAGGCTCTGTACCTAGTGTGACAGAGGAAAGACCCAGAGAGGCCAGGCTCTGTACCTGGTGTGACAGAGGAAAGACCTAGAGAGGCCAGGCTCTGTACCTAGTGTGACAGAGGAAAGACCCAGAGAGGCCAGGCTCTGTACCTAGTGTGACAGAGGAAAGACCCAGAGAGGCCAGGCTCTGTACCTAGTGTGATGGAGGAAAGACCCAGAGAGGCCAGGCTCTGTACCTAGTGTGATGGAGGAAAGACCCAGAGAAGCCAGGCTCTGTACCTATTGTGACAGAGGAAAGACCCAGAGAGGCCAGGCTCTGTACCTGGTGTGACAGAGGAAAGACCTAGAGAGGCCAGGCTCTGTACCTAGTGTGACAGAGGAAAGACCCAGAGAAGCCAGGCTCTGTACCTAGTGTGACGGAGGAGAGACCCAGAGAGGCCATGCTCTGTCCCTAGTGTGGCAGAGGAAAGACCCAGAGAGGCCAGGCTCTGTCCCTAGTGTGACGGAGGAAAGACCCAGAGAGGCCAGGCTCTGTCCCTAGTGTGACAGAGGAAAGTCCCAGAGAGGCCAGGCTCTGTACCTAGTGTGACAGAGGAAAGACCCAGATAGGCCAGGCTCTGTACCTGGTGTGACAGAGGAAAGACCCAGAGAGGCCAGGCTCTGTACCTAGTGTGACAGAGGAAAGACCCAGAGAGGCCAGGCTCTGTACCTGTTGTGACAGAGGAAAGACCCAGAGAGGCCAGGCTCTGTACCTGTTGTGGCAGAGGAAAGACCCAAAGAGGCCAGGCTCTGTACCTAGTGTGACAGAGGAAAGACTTGGACTGGCTAGGCTCTGTATCTAGTGTGACAGAAGAAAGACCCTGAGAGGCCAGGCTCTGTACCTAGTGTGACGGAGGAAAGACCCAGAGAGGCCAGGCTCTGTACCTAGTGTGACAGAGGAAAGACCCAGAGAGGCCAGGCTCTGTACCTAGTGTGACGGACGAAAGACCCAGAGAGGCCAGGCTCTGTACCTAGTGTGACAGAGGAAAGACCCAGAGAGGCCAGGCTCTGTACCCAGTGTGACGGAGGAAAGACCCAGAGAGGCCAGGCTCTGTACCTAGTGTGACAGAGGAAAGACCCAGAGGCCAGGAGGCCAGGCTCTGTACCTAGTGTGACAGAGGAAAGACCCAGAGAGGCCAGGCTCTGTACCCAGTGTGACAGAGGAAAGACCCAGAGAGGTCAGGCTCTGTACCTGGTGTGACGGAGGAAAGACACAGAGAGGCCAGGCTCTGTACCTGGTGTGACGGAGGAAAGACCCAGAGAGGCCAGGCTCTGTACCTGGTGTGACAGAGGAAAGACCCAGAGAGGCCAGGCTCTGTACCTGGTGTGACAGAGGAAAGACCCAGAGAAGCCAGGCTCTGTTCCTTGTGTGACAGAGGAAAGACCCAGAGAGGCCAGGCTCTGTACCTAGTGTGACAGAGGAAAGACCCAGAGAGGCCAGGCTCTGTACCTAGTGTGACAGAGGAAAGACCCAGTGAGGCCAGGCTCTGTACCTGGTGTGACAGAGGAAAGACCCAGAGAGGCCAAGCTCTGCACCCGGTGTGACAGAGGAAAGACCCAGAGAAGCCAGGCTCTGTACCTAGTGTGACGGAGGAGAGACCCAGAGAGGCCATGCTCTGTCCCTAGTGTGGCGGAGGAAAGACCCAGAGAGGCCAGGCTCTGTCCCTAGTGTGACGGAGGAAAGACCCAGAGAGGCCAGGCTCTGTCCCTAGTGTGACAGAGGAAAGTCCCAGAGAGGCCAGGCTCTGTACCTAGTGTGACAGAGGAAAGACCCAGAGAGGCCAGGCTCTGTACCTGGTGTGACAGAGGAAAGACCCAGAGAGGCCAGGCTCTGTACCTAGTGTGACAGAGGAAAGACCCAGAGAGGCCAGGCTCTGTACCTGTTGTGGCAGAGGAAAGACCCAGAGAGGCCAGGCTCTGTACCTAGTGTGACAGAGGAAAGACCCAGAGAGGCCAGGCTCTGTACCTGGTGTGACAGAGGAAAGACTTGGACTGGCTAGGCTCTGTATCTAGTGTGACAGAAGAAAGACCCTGAGAGGCCAGGCTCTGTACCTAGTGTGACGGAGGAAAGACCCAGAGAGGCCAGGCTCTGTACCTAGTGTGACAGAGGAAAGACCCAGAGAGGCCAGGCTCTGTACCTAGTGTGACGGAGGAAAGACCCAGAGAGGCCAGGCTCTGTACCTAGTGTGACAGAGGAAAGACCCAGAGAGGCCAGGCTCTGTACCTAGTGTGACGGAGGAAAGACCCAGAGAGGCCAGGCTCTGTACCTAGTGTGACAGAGGAAAGACCCAGAGAGGCCAGGAGGCCAGGCTCTGTACCTAGTGTGACAGAGGAAAGACCCAGAGAGGCCAGGCTCTGTACCCAGTGTGACAGAGGAAAGACCCAGAGAGGTCAGGCTCTGTACCTGGTGTGACGGAGGAAAGACCCAGAGAGGCCAGGCTCTGTACCTAGAGTAACAGAGGAAAGACCCAGAGAGGCCAGGCTCTGTACCTGGTGTGACAGAGGAAAGACCCAGAGAGGCCAGGCTCTGTACCTGGTGTGACAGAGGAAAGAGCCAGAGAAGCCAGGCTGTGTTCCTAGTGTGACAGAGGAAAGACCCAGAGAGGCCAGGCTCTGTAACTAGTGTGAAAGAGGAAAGACCCAGAGAGGCTAGGCTCTGTACCTAGTGTGACAGAGGAAAGACCCAGAGAGGCCAGGCTCTGTACCTGGTGTGACAGAGGAAAGACCCAGAGAGGCCAGGCTCTGTACCTAGTGTGACAGAGAAAAGACCCAGAGAGGCCAGGCTCTGTACCTAGTGTGACGGAGGAAAGACCCAGAGAGGCCAGGCTCTGTACCTAGTGTGACAGAGGAAAGACCCAGAGAGGCCAGGCTCTGTACCTAGTGTGACAGAGGAAAGACCCAGAGAGGCCAGGCTCTGTACCTAGTGTGACAGAGGAAAGACCCAGAGAGGCCAGGCTCTGTACCTAGTGTGACAGAGGAAAGACCCAGAGAGGCCAGGCTCTGTACCTGGTGTGACAGAGGAAAGACCCAGAGAGGCCAGGCTCTGTACCTAGTGTGACAGAGGAAAGACCCAGTGAGGCCAGGCTCTGTACCTAGTGTGACGGAGGAGAGAACCAGAGAGGCCAGGCTCTGTCCCTAGTGTGACGGAGGAAAGACCCAGAGAGGCCAGGCTCTGTACCTAGTGTGACGGAGGAAAGACCCAGAGAGGCCAGGCTCTGTACCTAGTGTGATGGAGGAAAGACCCAGAGAGGCCAGGCTCTGTACCTAGTGTGATGGAGGAAAGACCCAGAGAAGCCAGGCTCTGTACCTATTGTGACAGAGGAAAGACCCAGAGAGGCCAGGCTCTGTACCTGGTGTGACAGAGGAAAGACCTAGAGAGGCCAGGCTCTGTACCCAGTGTGACAGAGGAAAGACCCAGAGAGGCCAGGCTCTGTACCTATTGTGACAGAGGAAAGACCCAGTGAGGCCAGGCTCTGTACCCAGTGTGACAGAGGAAAGACCCAGAGAGGCCAGGCTCTGTACCCAGTGTGACAGAAGAAAGACCCAGAGAGGCCAGGCTCTGTACCTATTGTGACAGAGGAAAGACCCAGAGAGGCCAGGCTCTGTACCCAGTGTGACAGAGGAAAGACCCAGAGAGGCCAGGCTCCGTACCTAGTGTGACAGAAGAAAGACCCAGTGAGGCCAGGCTCTGTACCCAGTGTGACGGAGGAAAGACCAAGAGAGGCCAGGCTCTGTACCTAGTGTGACGGAGGAAAGACCCAGAGAGGCCAGGCTCTGTACCTAGTGTGACAGAGGAAAGACCCAGAGAGGCCAGGCTCTGTACCTAGTATGACAGAGGAAAGACCCAGAGAGGCCAGGCTCTGTACCTAGTGTGACAGAGGAAAGACCCAGAGAAGCCAGGCTCTGTACCTGGTGTGATGGAGAAGAGACTTGGACTGGCTAGGCTCTGTACCTAGTGTGACAGAGGAAAGACCCAGAGAGGCCAGGCTCTGTACCTAGTGTGACAGAGGAAAGACCCAGAGAAGACAGGCTCTGTACCTGGTGTGACGGAGGAGAGACTTGGACGGGCTAGGCTCTGTACCTAGTGTGACAGATGAAAGACCCAGAGAGGCCAGGCTCTGTACCTAGTGTGACAGAGGAAAGACCCAGAGAGGCCAGGCTCTGTACCTGGTGTGACAGAGGAAAGACCCAGACAGGCCTGGCTCTGTACCTGGTGTGACAGAGGAAAGACCCAGAGAGGCCAGGCTCTGTACCTGGTGTGACAGAGGAAAGACCCAGAGAGACCAGGCTCTGTACCTAGTGTGACAGAGGAAAGACCCAGAGAGGCCAGGCTCTGTACCTAGTGTAACAGAGGAAAGACCCAGAGAGACCAGGCTCTGTACCTAGTGTGACAGAGGAAAGACCCAGAGAGGCCAGGCTCTGTACCTACTGTGACAGAGGAAAGACCCAGTGAGGCCAGGCTCTGTACCTAGTGTGACGGAGGAAAGACCCAGTGAGGCCAGGCTCTGTACCTAGTGTGATGGCGGAAAGACCCAGAGAGACCAGGCTCTGTACCTAGTGTGACAGAGGAAAGACCCAGTGAGGCCAGGCTCTGTACATAGTGTGACGGAGGAAAGACCCAGTGAGGCCAGGCTCTGTACCTAGTGTGACGGCGGAAAGACCCAGAGAGGCCAGGCTCTGTATCTAGTGTGACAGAGGAAAGACCCAGTAAGGCCAGGCTCTGTACCTGGTGTGACAGAGGAAAGACCCAGAGAGGCCAGGCTCTGCACCCGGTGTGACAGAGGAAAGACCCAGGGAGGCCAGGCTCTGTACCCGGTGTGACAGATGAAAGACCCAGAGAGGCCAGGCTCTGTACCTAGTGTGACAGAGGAAAGACCCAGAGAGGCCATGCTCTGTACCCGGTATGACAGAGGAAAGACCCAGAGAGGCCAGGCTCTGTACCTAGTTTGACAGAGGAAAGACCCAGAGAAGCCAGGCTCTGTACCTAGTGTGACGGAGGAGAGAACCAGAGAGGCCAGGCTCTGTCCCTAGTGTGACGGAGGAAAGACCCAGAGAGGCTAGGCTCTGTACCTAGTGTGACAGAGGAAAGACCCAGAGAGGCCAGGCTCTGTACCTAGTGTGATGGAGGAAAGACCCAGAGAGGCCAGGCTCTGTACCTAGTGTGATGGAGGAAAGACCCAGAGAAGCCAGGCTCTGTACCTATTGTGACAGAGGAAAGACCCAGAGAGGCCAGGCTCTGTACCTGGTGTGACAGAGGAAAGACCTAGAGAGGCCAGGCTCTGTACCTAGTGTGACAGAGGAAAGACCCAGAGAAGCCAGGCTCTGTACCTAGTGTGACGGAGGAGAGACCCAGAGAGGCCATGCTCTGTCCCTAGTGTGGCGGAGGAAAGACCCAGAGAGGCCAGGCTCTGTCCCTAGTGTGACGGAGGAAAGACCCAGAGAGGCCAGGCTCTGTCCCTAGTGTGACAGAGGAAAGTCCCAGAGAGGCCAGGCTCTGTACCTAGTGTGACAGAGGAAAGACCCAGAGAGGCCAGGCTCTGTACCTGGTGTGACAGAGGAAAGACCCAGAGAGGCCAGGCTCTGTACCTAATGTGACAGAAGAAAGACCCAGAGAGGCCAGGCTCTGTACCTAATGTGACAGAGGAAAGACCCAGAGAGGCCAGGCTCTGTACCTGGTGTGACAGAGGAAAGACCCAGAGAGGCCAGGCTCTGTACCTAGTGTGACAGAGGAAAGACCCAGAGAGGCCAGGCTCTGTACCTGTTGTGGCAGAGGAAAGACCCAAAGAGGCCAGGCTCTGTACCTAGTGTGACAGAGGAAAGACCCAGAGAGGCCAGGCTCTGTACCTGGTGTGACAGAGGAAAGACTTGGACTGGCTAGGCTCTGTACCTAGTGTGACAGAAGAAAGACCCTGAGAGGCCAGGCTCTGTACCTAGTGTGACGGAGGAAAGACCCAGAGAGGCCAGGCTCTGTACCTAGTGTGACAGAGGAAAGACCCAGAGAGGCCAGGCTCTGTACCTAGTGTGACGGACGAAAGACCCAGAGAGGCCAGGCTCTGTACCTAGTGTGACAGAGGAAAGACCCAGAGAGGCCAGGCTCTGTACCCAGTGTGACGGAGGAAAGACCCAGAGAGGCCAGGCTCTGTACCTAGTGTGACAGAGGAAAGACCCAGAGAGGCCAGGAGGCCAGGCTCTGTACCTAGTGTGACAGAGGAAAGACCCAGAGAGGCCAGGAGGCCAGGCTCTGTACCTAGTGTGACAGAGGAAAGACCCAGAGAGGCCAGGCTCTGTACCCAGTGTGACAGAGGAAAGACCCAGAGAGGTCAGGCTCTGTACCTGGTGTGACGGAGGAAAGACCCAGAGAGGTCAGGCTCTGTACCTGGTGTGACGGAGGAAAGACCCAGAGAGGCCAGGCTCTGTACCTGGTGTGACAGAGGAAAGACCCAGAGAGGCCAGGCTCTGTACCTGGTGTGACAGAGGAAAGAGCCAGAGAAGCCAGGCTGTGTTCCTAGTGTGACAGAGGAAAGACCCAGAGAGGCCAGGCTCTGTAACTAGTGTGAAAGAGGAAAGACCCAGAGAGGCTAGGCTCTGTACCTAGTGTGACAGAGGAAAGACCCAGAGAGGCCAGGCTCTGTACCTGGTGTGACAGAGGAAAGACCCAGAGAGGCCAGGCTCTGTACCTAGTGTGACAGAGAAAAGACCCAGAGAGGCCAGGCTCTGTACCTAGTGTGACAGAGGAAAGACCCAGAGAGGCCAGGCTCTGTACCTAGTGTGACAGAGGAAAGACCCAGAGAGGCCAGGCTCTGTACCTAGTGTGACAGAGGGAAGACCCAGTGAGGCCACGCTCTGTACCTAGTGTGACGGAGGAAAGACCCAGTGAGGCCAGGCTCTGTACCTAGTGTGACGGCAGAAAGACCCAGAGACGCCAGGCTTTCTACCTAGTGTGACAGAGGAAAGACCCAGTGAGGCCAGGCTCTGTACCTGGTGTGACAGAGGAAAGACCCAGAGAGGCCAAGCTCTGCACCCGGTGTGACAGAGGAAAGACCCAGAGAGGCCAGGCTCTGTACCCGGTGTGACAGAGGAAATACTCAGAGGGGCCAGGCTCTGCACCCGGTGTGACAGAGGAAAGACCCAGAGAGGCCAGGCTCTGTACCCAGTGTGACAGAGGAAAGACCCAGAGAGGCCAGGCTCTGTACCTAGTGTGACGGAGGAAAGACCCAGAGAGGCCAGGCTCTGTACCCGGTGTGACAGAGGAAAGACCCAGAGAGGCCAGGCTCTGTACCTAGTGTGACGGAGGAAAGACCCAGAGAGGCCAGGCTCTGTACCCAGTGTGACAGAGGAAAGACCCAGAGAGGCCAGGCTCTGTACCTATGTGAGAAGTTGGCCTGGTATATGCTGTTCACTAATTAAAGTGGACACCTTGCACCAGGGCAAATCGACTCTTATGGTAGATAGGTTTAAGACAACCTTTTAAAGAAAGCTATCCTAGTGGTAGCTGTGGAGAGCAGTGTGAGAAGTTGGCCTGGTATATGCTGTTCACTAATTAAAGTGGACACCTTGCACCAGGGCAAATCGACTCTTATGGTAGATAGGTTTAAGACAACCTTTTAAAGAAAGCTATCCTAGTGGTAGCTGTGGAGAGCAGCCTTCAGGCTAAGTCTTGAAGGAATGTAAAGCAGCTTGTTTTACCATATAATCTCTTGAATCACCAAATGAAAAGACACCACACAGGTATATATATCAAATATATATGTATTTATTTCTAAATAACTCTCTACTAAT